>CAWZYM010000149.1:200000-422500 GCA_963966185.1 Rhabditoides inermis
GTTGAAGACGTTTCTCGGCCAGGGAGGCGCCGGCCGAGGAGTGCGGGGCATCCTTGTCGCCGAGTATGCCGTATCCCACAACGAGATCGGCTGGAGCTACGAGCGAATATTCAAGCCGGTTAGTGATTGTGTTGTGGTCAATTTTTTTTCAGATTTTCTAAGAACGCAATGAATGTGTTTTGGGTATCATGTTTACGCACGTTTTGATACGGTTGTTGAGGCGAGCTTTCTCAAGTTAGTGATTTGGCAGCATCACATTTCACATCCTTCGAAACTCCCTGCGCCACTGCTTTCGTTGCGAAAATACGGAGAGAGTGGTGCATTGAAAGAAGAGCCACGTGAAACTGCGTGCCCCAGTGTAGCTCAGTTTCCGAGTTCGTCTTATTATTGTGTTGTGATCTTTCAGTACATCGAAGGCTCCGTTGTCAGTGTGGCTCTCGCCGATCCCCATTTGCAGTCGTCTCACCAAGTGTGTTTGTTGTTTGAATATGCACCGTAGTTTTTATTGTTTAGTTCTATATAATGTACCTCTTTCGGGCGTAGTGCCTAGACGAAGGCTATCAATATCGGTGATGCATAGGTTTGGAGATAGCCGACATGCCTGTTTGCTTAAAGAAAATTCTTTCGCAATTGTGTATTTCCGTAGATCACACATGAACCGACAATGTTGTGTTCAGCTTTGGGAATATTTTTTACGAAGAGTGCTGATGATGTCAACAGTGATTGTACCGGTTCAGTACATAGGTAGACTATGGGTCCCGCATTCATACTTCGCAGTCTGCCTTGACAAATAAATACTAAGAGGCAAGTAATCATTAATATAATACAGGTGGAGAACGTGTTTCGTCTACTGGAATGGCTCATTGACCATGTGCCAACACTTGAAAAGATCGTATTGACCACAACGAGCGAAGAGAAGTCGAGCGCGGCTCTGCACCATCTCGAGAAATGGATGTCGAAAAACCATTCTTCAGTTCGCTTCACGATCGTGCGTGACGAAAACTTGCACCATCGAGAAGTAACGTGAGTCATGTCGCATTTTTGCATTGACCTTTTTTAAACAAGAACTTTCAGATTTTCGAACGGATACTCTGTTTGCATTGATCGCGGAATCGACATTTTTCGACGCTCGGCCAAATTGAGGGACGAAAAACGGGAGGAGGAGCGATTGACCAAGAATGTTCGCATTTTCGTCACCTGGACTCCGCCGTGAGTGGAACTGAAACTACTGAGAAACAGAGAATTATTAAACAAGAATTAATGATAAGAATAGTACTAACACCGTAAATGTGTAAATGAAACGAATGAGGTGAACAAAGATATAGATTAGAGTGATCACGTTATCGTTTGTTTCAGCGAGGGGTTCGATGTCGTTCCATCCGAGTCCGCTCTTAACCTTATGGACAAGGTATACTTCCTCGCGATTCACGACCTCTCCAGCTCCCCTTTTCTAGGATCTGCCCTGTAATCTTCACGGAAATCTTGCCAGAGCTGTCGAGGAGATTGCGGAGAAACTCAGGTAAAGTTCGTGTGACAATCAGTTACCGCTTGAGAGTACAAGCGATTGCGAGAGTGAAAAGTGAAAGAAACGACGCAAGAGCTTTCGATGAACGGTGACTGCAACGCTGATTATCATTCGCGTTTTTCAGTCACAATGGCGACGAGTAGAGTTTCGTTCGATTTCCGAAACGGTCATTTCCGAAAAATGACGATTTCGAAATTTCCGTTTCGGAAATAACCGAACACTTTTCGGAATTTCCGAACCGAACGACCGTCTGTTCGGTGCGCGCCGAAACGGCAATGACCGAACTCGGGTCGCGCCATTTCGGAAATTCCGAAAAACACATTTGCATGATATTGATGAAATGTAACTCACCGATGGTTCACTCATTCTCCACTATCAACTCGTGAACACGGTCGAGTCAAGCGAAAAACCCTCCTTCCAGAAATTATTCTAATATTTTTCGGCAATTCCGAAAAGCGCGGCCGAAAGGAACGGCCGCGCCGAACGATTCCGAAACGGTTTCCGAAACGTCGGTTCGGTCATTGCCGAACAGATCGGATTTCGGGATCGGCCATTTCGGAAATTCCGAAATCGGTCATCATTTGCCGAATTGTCGATTTTTCGGTCGTCATTTCGGCAGCCGAACGAAACTCTAGCGACGAGACGTCTGCGAGGAGAGAAGTGACTGCAGCAGTCGTTGCCTACCTGACTGCTGGAGGAGTGACAGATGGACTGCAAGGCATCGTCGTCGACTGCTTCACGATAGAACTCGGCGCCACCGGATGGGATTTCCACCGCATGTTCCATTGGGTTTGTGATCTACGCTGAATACACCCAACTTTCACATTGTTTCAGCACGTTCGTGAGTGGCAGAAACACATGGGCAACTGAAGAAGGCCGTCTCTGCGTTCATATCCGAGCCCTTTCTCACAAATCCGTGTCAAGTAAGTGGTGAAAAAACGTTCACAACCCACAAAATCTTTCAGATAGAGAACATGAAGTGTTTCTCGGATTTCCTGATCAAATCATTGCCGCGGCTGAAGCGCGTGTGTCTCGCCACGCACAAGGAGAATGGTATGTGCGAAGCTTGGAGACAAAGTGGTAGAGTTTTACTGCTGTCATTTTCAGACAAGAATCTCAAGTCCATCAAAGAGAAGTTCGCCAGTAAATCGATAAAGTTCGACCGGGAACTGCATGACTCGTTGCACCACAGGGAGGCGACGTCAGATAAAAGAGTCGTGCATTTTATTTCATCGTTTTGTCAGACCATATGCGATTACCAGAAAATCACACAAGACACCACGAAACTAGATAACAAACACCACAAAAGCACAAGACCACTGCACTGACATATAATCACTACATACATCGTTTCACGTTATATTGACGATATCCAATATGGTGTGTTTTGTGATCATTGTATCTGGTTTCATTTCACAATCACCCACAAGCCACAAACACACAAGTTGCTGTGAACATTCTAGCTGTCACCGATTTCAGATGCTCGAACGGACTGGCGTTCCACGTCGACCATGGTGTGAATGTGTATCAGAATGCGACCGAGGTCCTTCCCGAGAAGACACGCCAGTGTCAGAACACTCATTTCGTCGTGTACTGGTCCCCGCCGTGAGTCACATTTGTTTTGTCTCACAACAAATTCCAAAACTTTTTGCAAAACGCCTTCAAACTTCGGATTGTCCTCGTCTTCCAACCAAATTGGAACCACTTCAAACTGCTATTAAAAGGATTTTCGAGAAGGCTGACCACTTCTTCAGCGAGTGTTCTCTCCTTTGTGAATTCTATTCATTGAACTTTAACGATTTTTGCAGACCCGAAAATTTCATATCTTCGAAGCAGAAACGCAACGTTCCCATCAATTCACAAAACACGGTATCATTCACAAATTACGAAACGTGCCTATGTATATACAATAACAGTTCGCACATGATAAAACAATTCAACAAGAACCATTGGATCGTGAAATTTTGTTTTTTCAGGCTTCTCGTAAAACTCCGAAAACGCTGAGGTGTGACTTCTTCCCTAACTGTCCGAAACTCGATTGCCCGTTCGCACACCCGACAACTCCCTGCTGGTGAGAAAAAACTGTTGTTGAACCAAATTTCTTTTTTTTTTCTATGCAAATCTTCATATTTTCCACTTTCCACTTCCAATGGATATTTATATTTGCAATTTTCCACTTCCCACGTCGAATAGAAATTTCGATCTCAACTTGTGTTCCCATCTCTCCCAACTTGGAGGTTTCTCGAGGAGGACGTGCACGACAAGTACGGCTTTCCTATCGCCAAGTGCGAGCGGAGCGCCAAGGAGTGCACCTTCCTGCACGACTGCGACGGCGTCAACTGCGGACCCGTCACATGCTCCTTCTACGACAACCAGAGGAACGAGAAGTGCGCGAGAGGGGCGATGGCTGGTGAGAGGAGAGCTATCCTACCGCTGCCCACTGTCTCCAAGGCAAAGAAGAACAAGAAGAAGAAGAAGGAGAAGAAGAAGGAGACTGGCGCCAGCGTGACTGGCAATAGGTTCGCAGCTCTTGGTGAAGAGTACTGAGAGAATCTTTGTTGATTTCATCAAAATTTCATTGTCGCAACATTGTTGATTTCATTGTCGCAACATCTGTTTTGTCGCATGTTGCTATAATAATCCAGTGATTATTTTGACTTGCTGTTGATAGGTAAATCGTTGTTGTTGCATCACAGTGCATTGTTTTTTTCTCATGTCAAATAAGTTAGCCTTTTTTCGGGTAAACTGTTTGTGTGCCGGCCGGAGAGCAAAAACATTTATTGATTGGTACAGATTCATACAAGGTTTTGGAACACATATCTACACAACACACACAAGGAAAACTGAAAAACAACAGATTCTCTCTCTCTTTCTCTCTCTCTCTCTCTCTCTCTCTCTCTCTCTCTCTCTCTCTCTTTCTTTCGCTCTCTCTCTCTCTCTCTCTCTCTCTCTCTCTCTCTCAGACTCACCGCCTTCAGTTTCTGCTCATTCCTCACTGGCAGAGCGTCAATTTCGTGATTGAAAAGACGTCCAGGGCTCACGCTAAATTATTGTATACAGTAACCCAACCTACAGTAGCGCGTACTTTTCAAGTTCCTTGATGTGTTGCATGAAGAAGTCGTGAATGACCAGGTCACCAATGGAAGTGGATGCGATTTCCTGAAATCGTATATCTCTCTTTCTTTCGTTTTTTTTTTATTTCTTTCTCTCTTTCTTTCTCTCTTTCTTTCTTACTCTCTCTCTCTCTCTCTCTCTCTCTCTCTCTCTCTCTCTCTCCATGATCAGATCAGCCCTGTTCCTGGGTCCGAAATACGTACGTGTCGTTAGCGTCGATCACCTTGGCAAGAAGCCTAAAAAACGTTTAAAAACGTAATCCGGAATTTTATGTGTGAATGTGATTGTGTGACGTAGGTTTTTTCTGTAATAAATTCATTCATAGCCATTCGGTTGCGCATCGATCGAGAATCGTGGTCTTTCTCTAACATCGATAGCTAAACTGTATTCCTCCGCTAACTCGTTAGTTCAATGCCCTACTGACTGAATGTTTGCTCTCAAATTGATTGTATGCACAGACAAATCTCTCACTTTGACTTCTTCAAAACAGAATAACAATACGTTTCAAAACCACTAAACGTTCCCAGACGTCTCCCTCTGACTCACGTGTTGAGCATGTAGGTGTTGGATGTGCAGGCGAGTGCGGCGAGTAGGTGCTTCTTCTCGCCGTCATGTTCTACAAGATTCTTGCGGGCTTCGTTGACGTAGATAGGGAGGGTCTCTTCGAACTGCGACCGTCGAGGCTGCGTGGGAACGATCTACAAGTGGTCCGTCCTCGGTTTCGGCTCCTCACTCGGCAGCACGTCTTCAACGTGCGCGTTGCCAAATTCTCTCACTTGCTTTCTAGTAGTTGTCTCAATACATTGGCCCCGTCTGCTGCATTATTTCCACCCGCTTTCAAACGGCGGCTCCACCTTTTGAGAGATGTTTCGCTGTCATCCGTTTTTTCTTCTCGCTTAGATTGTATTGGTTCTTGTCTGTTCATTATTGTTTTTTCACGTGTTATTAATCAACCCATCAACCGTATAAATTATTATTATTATTGATAAGAAATCATCAGAAAACTTTAATCTTCAAAAAGTGGAACCATAATTTATAATGAGGTATATAGGTTTTGATACACTATCAAGTAATCTAAATTTATAAATACATTTATTACTACAAAAATCAGTGATTCCTGATTCACTTGTCGCACAGCTTGACGTCGACGCAGATGTGTGTGAATGGCTCGTGCTGCTCGAACTTGGAGTAGATATCCGCGCCCAGACCCTGCGCGATGTGGTAGCACAACTGAAAGCGGAACCATTTCAAGGAGTTGATAATCATTGTTTGCTCCTTGTGTCCTTACACTTACACACAAGTACATGAAAAATGAGAACGAGATGACTAAAGCACTACGGTAAGGAGACCAGATGTTTGCCGTTCAATTCTCGTTCACCTGCTGCTCGTGAGCCATCTGCATGCAGCATCCCCAGAGGTCCTGAAAAGATAATGATGTTATGAACTGATGAGGTGTGGTTAGGATAAGAAAGTACTCACGGTTCGCACTTGATCCAGTGTGAGAGACTTGTTGTTGTAGAATCCTTCAATTGCGCCCACACAGTTATCACACAGATTGCACAGCGGAGAGTTCTGAAATGAAAAGGCTGATGGTTATATGATCTCCTAGTGAGTATGTAATGTAATTGAACTACTATATTTGTATCAAGGAGCAAGGGCAAGAAAGAAAAGTCATCATTGCAAGAACCTCCTCAATGCAGACAACTGCACAGAGGCGAACTCGCACATTGTACATGACTGATTGTGTCGATGACAATATCATACAATAATAGTATTGCATAGTAATGTATTAAACTGCTGTATTAATTGTTTACCGATCCCATGATAACGAAGCCGCCGGCCGCAACAGACACAGTTAGAAGAAGGAGAAGGGAGCGCATCGTGAAGTTTTCTTTGAGTGTGAAGTCGATTCGATAGTGAAAGATCCAGTCCGGAGCTTTTATGTAGTTTTGCAAGGGTCCAATAACCTTCTTCTATCTTATCGCAACTCATTGTCTAGTGAATGGAGCATGGCGTTTCGAACCTTGGATCCCTGTTATCGCCCCAGAGAACGAACAAAGATGGAGAATGCCCTGAACAGGTGATGTTCGTTAATGCCGAATTGCAATACTCGAATACCTTTAGGTGATCCATCACTCGTTGCCGATGCCGCGAATGTCTCGTAACCAAGTAACAAAGTGAACACGGCTTGACTGTGATTTATGAATTTGAATCGCTAATGTGGTATGTTCTCTTCCCTCACGCTCTTTTTCAGCTTGAATGTAAAATTGTATAAACGTGTTTTACTTGCAAAATTTACTTGCATTTTCACTATTTTCACTGAAGATAGTTTGTATTTATAAGAGGCCTATTGATTCTTATTGAAACAACCTTATCCTGTAGATCAGCAAACATTCCACTGTCCGGATACAACCTTTCACTAAAGTCCTCACCATTTCTCCAGTAGCACAATTTGTACACTTCCCACTTTACATAGGACGTGCCACATGTTTTATGAGATTTGCTTCATGTGGCGGAAAAGTAACATGTTTGCCGGCCGCAAGTGGCGACTGCTGGCCGTTGCCGCGTTCATCTCCTGTCTCTGCCTCTACCACACTCCTTCCGGTACGTTTTTATGGCCCATTCCACGGCTACTAAATGCATTGGAGGTTCGATAGTAAGTGATTCGAACGGAACCTTCCTTTCGACCTCTCGAGGACAACTGTGCGATGTTTTTTTCACTTCGTGGGCGACAAAAAAGGTAAAAGTGAAAGTATCCCCCGACTCTGCGGAGTGGATCGAAGGAAGGGGGATGTATGGGAGGGACATCTGTTTATCGATATTGTTATAAATTTCATGAATAACATTTCAGTTTCCGCGATGATGGGTGGAGCCGGTGTCACTAGCCACACACACCACATCCAGCCACCTGCACTACCTATACGAACAGGTTTATAGTAATATAATAATTATTACTGTGTACTTCTGGAGATGCAGGGAGAATAGGGGTGGGGTGGTACACTATAACCAAATAGCGACCAAACCCAACTCTACGCGATGTCTAGACAACCAAAAGAGACACGATTCGACGGAGGATCGATCGGAGCCTCCGCGAACCATAGAAAGCCCATATTACCAAAAAAGGATGGAAACACATTATAAGAAGAAGAGAGTTTACTGACAATAGAAGAAGGACCGCACGCCGGCGGGAGCACACAAAACAATGTCGACCACACGTCCACGACAGCAATACAAGGGAGCATTACTCCAAATCATAACACACACTAGTCGCAACTAGGAAAATAAGGGACTACTGCATTCCGCCAGTATCCTAAACCCTACACGGGCAAAACCATGGAACAGGACCGACCTTACTCAAACATCGCTATCACCGAACAATGAGACAATACGAAATGGAGGTGGCGGGGCTAGAATTCGGAGCGTGTGGCGTCTCCGCGCAGGTGTGTTGCGAGTGTGTGGAAGACGAGGGTGGCCGAGTGGGCGAGGAAAGTGCCGGCTCCAGACAGGCGCAGACGGGGCAGACGAATTCGCGGCGCCACTCCTTCTTCACATCCTTCATGCGAACAGCGACAGAGAGTACAGTATTCGTTCAGCGGGTAGTACGGTAGTACGGTATCATGTCGAGTGGTTGTCACATGGTCATAGTCAAATTGATATGGTATCGGTCGTGGAATCCACGACAGGAGAACCAGTGCAAGACAGTATAATGAACAATGGCATACGGTATGACAAAATGAACATAGCGATTTTTTTCATTCATTAGGATCAGTATAGTGATACTCAGAGTATACGGGTTTAAAAAAAGAACGGAAAACCAGTTGCTATTCTCTTCTCTTTTTTAGGCCACTTCGTGGGACTCGCTCATCTCGGCGGCGTTGTTCGTGGATGATGTGTCGGCCGCGTCGGTCGCGTCATTCATTCCACTGCACCAGTGCCACGCTAG
The DNA here is from genome assembly GCA_963966185.1 of Rhabditoides inermis. Lineage (NCBI taxonomy): Eukaryota > Metazoa > Nematoda > Chromadorea > Rhabditida > Rhabditidae > Rhabditoides > Rhabditoides inermis. The sequence goes on from CAWZYM010000149.1 coordinate 208,583, forward strand.
CGTGCGCGACACAGTGAGTTCCGCTTGTCGTCTCCTTTCGCAACCTCTCTAACTGGCCAGAGGCGCACTTGAACATTGCACAAAACTCATTGATGACATGATCATAATAACCGTGTCGTATTGCGATGTATGTCGCGCGATAGCGAGTATATCAATGAAGATGGTGTGCGAACGACACCGCGTACACGGACGAAACAAGTTTGAGATGACATGCTATACTATTTTTTTAAACTTTGCTACTTTCATAATTATAGAAATGTTTGTTTTCAGGTGAGCCTTCATGTGGTGTATCGTCGCTCCGCCTTCCAAACCTCTTGTCATCCAATACGAATCGAATACATCACCACTGACTGTCAAGACTTTCTTAAAAACAGTACGATATGAAGTTTGAAAAACTCTATATTCATTTCTTCAGTCAAGAAACATCTTTCTTATGTTCCGTATTTCGGAATTTACCCAATCAATGTTATGAAAAACATTGCGAGGCTCGGAAAGAAAAGGCCTCATCTCCCATGAATAAAACGCAATTATCAGGATCAAAATCTGCGTTGCATTTCATATCTTATGTGGAAATGATGTTTTCTGACAATTTTGCTAATCTAATTACGCCTCTAGCGAATCAGTTGCTAGTGCAGAAAAGAAACGCAGCAAACAGAAGCGTTTTTGTATTCAGGTCCGTTTTGCTGCTGCAACAAATAATACAAGTTCACTACTCACACATTTGAAAACAGACTTAGGCGATTCGAAATGAGCGATTTCATCGAAAATCCTCCCCGAACTGTGAGCGATCTGAAGAAACTATACGACAATGGAAGGTTCGCACAACTTGCTGTTCATTTTTATTCTATATCGCTATTTCCACACCCTTCTACGTTTTGCTTTGAGCGTGGTCGAGTTCCATTCCAAGATTTTTGCGGCGGGACACACGCTGCCCGATTTATGCAAGGGTGGTTCTCGAAGAGCATTCGGGAGGTTCACATCGCGTCGTGGCCGATTTCATATAAGTGAGTGCAATCGTGACAAACAAACAATAACGTTGTAATTGTAACAGAACAACAAACACACAGTAACACATCTGGACGAGGGGAGGAGAAAGGTTCAAAACGAAACATCATATTAGACAATGAAACACTTGCACAGTGGTCTGACAAGCAAACGACAACAGGTCACCCCCCACAACTCGCTGTGTTATGATGGAATCTTGTAGGCATGCCCCATACCAAGCCCTGGCCAGAATTAAAAATCTCGGAGAGAACCGGAAGTGTTTTAATTAATCACCTCACCAAGTTCACGTGCATTTCCATGCGAGATAGGCCATTGCGCATGACATCCCGAAACGCGGACAGTGAAACGGCGGCCTAGTGGGAGTGGCTAGTGAACTAACTCGGAATTAGTGACGACCAAGGTACGGTCCCTGTCAGTGCAAAACGTTTTGCCAAATTTGAAAACATTTTTGCAAGTCTTTACATCAGAAATGGAAAATGGTTGAATTTTGATCTTCGATTGGTTACTTTATCATTACTTGCACTATCAGAGCATAAATCGACTGTGAAGCGGGAGAATTAGTCATCCTGTCATTAATCTTCCCAATGAATCACACGAGAATCTTTAAATAATTCAAATAACTTCGAAAAAAATTTTTTTGTATATGATTTTATACTTGTGTTTTTTTTTCTCTCTTGTAAAATGTAGTTCAAATTTGGCAAAACATTGTGCACCGACGGGGACCGTACCTTGGTCGTCAATATTTCCGAATTAGCTCACTAGCCACTAGGCCGACGAACCGTTGTTTCACTGTCCTCGTTTCGGGATGTCATGCGCAATGACCTATCGCGTATGGAAATGCACGTGAACTTCCGATGACTAATTAAGACACTTCCGGTGCTCTCCGAAACTTTTAATTTCGGCTAGGGCTTGGTATGGGGCATGCCTACAAGATTTCATCATAACATAGCGAGTTGTGGGGGGTGACCTGTTGCCATTTGCCTGTGAGATGTTTCGTTTAGAATATTCCTCCCTCTCTTGCAAGAGAGGTATCAATTGTTTTCTGTTTGTTGTGCTTTCATGTGTGTTTGACAGGAGCTCCTCGTGGGAGCCGCAATTTGTGATGCGCGGCGACGACCCGCTCTCCGACGAGCGAATACCACAGCGTCTCCGAGACCAACAGGCACTCGTCAGTCGAGTTGTCTGGTTTACATATATCTTTTCATTTCGCGCACTTCCAAAGACTTTTTGCTTTGAGAGTAGTCGAATTTCATTCCAAGATTTTTCCGGACACGCTGCCAGACGTGCATGGGTGGTTAGCGAATTCGATTAATTCCTCCCTACTTGAGATACTTGAGGTGTACGAGTTGTGCCGCGCTGGCTTCGCGTTTCGTCTCGTGTCGCACGTCTTTAACGTGCATCGCGGAATCAAAACGAGGAATGGCGAGATGGATGTGACGATTCAGGACAACCAGAAACACTACAGACAAAGGTATCAGCACTTCTTCGGAACACAGTACATGTTTCTGACCATACCTCGGCTCTAAACTTAAAAAAAAACTGAATCTCAAAGTTTTCATGAAAGCTGCAGTCGAATTATGATTATGACCGCTAATTATGATAGCGATTGTATGAAACTATTGTCGGTTTCAGTGCCCTGCGTGGATTCAACGAGCTGGTGAACCGTCTGTACCCCGAAACAACGACTGATTGTGGAACATTTATCATGTGATTTGTGATATGCTATGTATATGAAAAGTCAGAGGCAACTGGCAGAGGATGGCATTTTCCCATCCCTACGCACAAACAAGGACCTCGAGGACATGATGCTGTACTCTGGCCGAGGAAGGAAGAATCGTGCGACGAGAAGGCTGCATCCTATCTACGGAAGCAACTGGCAGAGGATGGCACGAGAAGACCCGCACCAATGGACGATCATCATGGACCCAGCAAGACTTACAGACTAAACCTATCTACGTTTGATATAACCTGTCACATCTGTCTTTGATTCTGGAAATAAATACTTTAATACTTTAATGATGTATATGAAAATACATCTACTTTTTTATTTATTCATTTTATAATTATATTTTTCCTATCCCTACGCACTCCTCCAAAACCTACTAACGTTCTCACTCACACAAATGGCGAATTCCGTAACCAAGTAACAAAGTGAACAGACGATGATTTACGAATTCGAAACGCTAATGTGGCAGTCTTTTCTCTCTCTCTCGCTCTCTCGCTCTCTCTCTCTCTCTCTCTCTCTCTCTCTCTCTAATTCCGCTCGGCTCTGGATTGCTCACAGTGATGCTCTCGCCAGCGATGCGAGCTTGTCTCTTCCTCCTGCTGTCAACTGTCTCCGGCCACCTGTATGCCCCGCTGAGAGAGTACGATCTCCGACCTTCTCCACTTTACCCCATGCTCTACAATCTGTCGCTGACCGACTGCATGTCAGAGTGCGACGCACTTCCTGTCATTTCATTTGGCATGTTCGGAATCCGGATCCGAAAAAAAACTACGAATGTGCAACAATCCCATGTGCCTTCGAGGTCAGACAGCAGGAATAATGATGATTACAGGCTATCATTATTCCATAGTAGAGAGGTAGAGAGGGCGCGCAGCGCCCTCTCTTTTGGCTTAGGATAGGGCTCGCGCCAGAACTTTCAAGATGCGATATCAAAAGGGCATGTTAGCAACAATGTGAAGTCATTCAATTCATGTTAGTTAGATTCGCACGGTTTCGTAGGCCAGATCACTAGTCGGTGGCATCTTTGTGATTCTTCTCCGAAAGAAGTTATCAGCGATTTCGCGCACCCATGAGTCGGCAGGCCACCGTGTGGGTGGGTGGGTGGATGGTTCCCGTCACTCTGGCTAGCTCTCTTCCGGCAGGCGGCCGGGTGCGAGAGAGAGAGAGAGAGAGAGCGAGAGAGCGCCCTGTTTGCAGACAGCGCAGACGTAGAGACGCTTGCACTTACGCCTGCGACTAACGAAAAGACAGAGAGAAGAGTCGTTTCAAAATGTTTCTATATAATACAATGAAAAACATGGTTGCACATACGCAACAAACCCGACCTGTAGTATGTAGTATTGTCAATGATTTACTATCACCGTCAAATTGTGTCATAAACCATGATTATGTGCATAATAATGAACGAAAGAGCTTGACAATCGGAAAAAGAAGAAATTTCTATGAAATTTAAAAAGCACACATATTTTTGTCACTTCTCAATTTCCCTTTGTCACTTCTCAAGTTTGTCACTTCTCATTTTCCCGTCCCCGCGAGCGGTTGCCCCTTCCCGCGCTCCCTCGAATGACCACCCGACGACAATGAAAGTCACCGCCGCCGCCGCTCGGAGATGAGTTTCTGTGGAGTATCGACTGATTCTCGAATTGAGGTCGTTCACTGTGAGACGATAAGGCGACGCCGATTAAGCCTGTTGGGAGTGCACTAGTAGGGCGAAGCGCGGATTCTCGATTGGAGGAAAAAAAGGTACAAAGCGAAATCGAACTGAAGGGCGACGGCGGCACCCGCGACCGGAAGAGAAGTACGTCACTGTTATCGATCGATGTCCGGAGCCGTTCACTGTGAGACGATAAGGAAAAGCCTGTTGGGAGTGCACTAGTGGGTACCTCACGGAATTCTTGGATTTCGCAACGTGATGATGACAAATGGATCAACCGTAAGCAAGTATGCAAATGGTCGAGAGAAGTTCGAGAACGTTCGACGTTAGAGGCAACGTGGTCCATATGGCTCACGCGTTCGAAGACGAATCAAGTCCGCATACTCTATATGGAAGAAGAAAGAAGATTCTCGAAAGATGCTACCGACCGGATGAGGCTTTGCTATAGGGAGCAATACCCTCCAAGGAAAAGAAAGATGCTACCGACCGGATGAGGCTTTGCTATAGGGAGCAATACCCTCCAAGGAAAAGAAAGATGCTACCCACCGGATGAGGCTTTGCTATAGGGAGCAATACCCTCCAAGGAAAAGAAAGATGCTACCCACCGGATGAGGCTTTGCTATAGGGAGCAATACCCTCCAAGGAAAAGAAAGATGCTACCCACCGGATGAGGTTTTGCTATAGGGAGCAATACCCTCCAAGGAAAAGAAAGATGCTACCCACCGGATGAGGCTTTGCTATAGGGAGCAATACCCTCCAAGGAAAAGAAAGATGCTACCCACCGGATGAGGCTTTGTTATAGGGAGCAATACCCTCCAAGGAAAAGAAAGATGCTACCCACCGGATGAGGCTTTGCTATAGGGAGCAATACCCTCCAAGGAAAAGAAAGATGCTACCCACCGGATGAGGCTTTGCTATAGGGAGCAATACCCTCCAAGGAAAAGAAAGATGCTACCCACCGGATGAGGCTTTGCTATAGGGAGCAATACCCTCCAAGGAAAAGAAAGATGCTACCCACCGGATGAGGCTTTGCTATAGGGAGCAATACCCATCCGGGGACTAAACACTAAACCTTTGTACATTCCGCACCAGTTTGTATTTCGTGTTTTGTGTTCTGTCTGCGCCTATGGATAAACCATTATTATTATTATTATTATTATTATTATTATTATTATTATTATTATTATTATTATTATTATTATTATTATTATTATTATTATTATTATTATTATTATTATTATTATTATTATTATTATTATTATTATTAGTATTATTATTATTATTATTATTATTATTATTATTATTATTATTATTATTATTATTATTATTATTATTATTATTATTATTATTTGTTATTATTATTATTATTATTATTATTATTATTATTATTATTATTATTATTATTATTATTATTATTATTATTATTATTTGTTATTATTGTTATTATTATTATTATTATTATTATTATTATTATTATTATTATTATTATTATTATTATTATTATTATTATTATTATTATTATTATTATTATTATTATTATTATTATTATTATTATTATTATTATTATTATTATTATTATTATTATTTTTTTTTTTTTTTTTTTTGTTTAGCCGGTTGAATCCGGGGTCCTCCTAGTCGAGAACAAGATAGGGTTCTTGGATTACGACGACGTCAGCAGAGGTAGTTGGGTTGGTTGGCGTCGGACGTCTTGAATTCCGTTCTTGAGTCCGTAGATGGTGCTGTGACGCCTTCTGGCTACCATGAGAGTGGATTGCCACACCACAGGGGCTTGGTGAATTTCGCAAGAATGGTTGACTCCGAGGGGGATCGAACCAGCGACCGTGAGATTGAGAGACGAACGCTCTATCCACTGAGCCGCGCCCCCGGCATTATTATTATTATTATTATTATTGGAAATATGTGAACAAAAATAACGAATATAAATATTAGAGGGAAAGAGAGAGATATGGAAAAGATACGCAAGTACTTTTGAGAGATAATAACATTTCTTGTTGAGATCACTGCGAAGCCGGGCTCGGAGCCGGGCGGGTTGTTCGTTCGCTTCGCGGGAGACGAGTGTCCGGAAGAAGGGACCGAACTGCTGCAGAGACTAGACGAAGCCATCGCCAACTTCCCACCCACCGAAACATGCTGGGATGGAACGCTACAGTAGTCAGAGACTCTTGATAAATCGCTCTTGTGCATTACTTGTACTGCTGTCTTGGTCTGCTGATTGTAAAAGCAGCGAGAGAAGTCGGAGACAAACTGAGAAATAAGAGATACGTTTACGACGTTTACGAAGTAGTCGAGGCATCATTTCGAGGACTATATCATTAATTCATTATTTTATCGTGATACTTTCCATGTTGCAAATGATACATTGGAGACACCAATCACGTGCAGAACCTGCAGAACTCTCACCGAACACGCATAGCATTCTGCTCAATTCTATGATATGGCTTCTATAAATGGTATCTTGGATTACTGTTATCGCTCGATCCCTCAAAGAACGATCAGAGAATGACCCGAACGGGTGACTTTTTGATGGGCTTTCTTTCACGAGCAAACGTTTAAAACATTGAGTGAGGAATGTCTATCATTGAGCATAGATGAACAGACAATTGTGGTAAACTTTTATTGAGCGAACTAGAAATTATCTGTTAAAAAGTACTTGCGTAAAGAGAGTCAGTTTGTCTTGACCCAATTCAACAAAAGCACATGCATAAAACGTTTACGAATACTAACACAACCTGCAAATACCGGACCATTGACACTCCATAACATATAGTCTGTGCCAGGCCTATAGTTTTTGATCTACCTCGCTTGCAGTTCGAAATACGGTGCCATAACCGTCTGCCTCTCTTGTTTTGCGCGCTATTGCCGAAAGCTGACTCTCCGTCTTCCTCTGATCTACCCAACCGCGCGCAACTTATTGCGAGCATAGAACTATATGAAATATGAGAATACAAATAATGCCAACGATAGAGAGAAAGAAAGAAAGAGAGAGAGAGAGAGAGAGAGAGAGAGAGAGAGAGGAGCAGATTTGTGTTAGTATTTGTAAACGTTTTATGCATGTGCTTATGTTGAACTGGGTCAAGACAAACTGACACTCTTTACGCAAGTACTTTTTTAACAGATAATGGTTCTGTTGTGATGATTTCCTTGATGATGCCCAGAGAGAGAGAGTGAGAGGGGGGGGGGAGAGTGTGAGTGAGTGAGTGAGAGGGAGAGGGAGAGTGAGTGAGAGGGAGAGTGCGGTATTGCCGGAGCGCATGCTGATCAGGCAGCAAGCGACCCAGACCCGCGCTCACAACGCGGCGACGAGCCGGGCTGCCGCGCTCACTCTCTTCGAGCAGAACAAGGAGCGGATCAGGAAGGAGGAGAAGGAGAAGCGCCAGCAGCTCGCTGCTTCCGTGGTGAGGCTCGGATTAGTGTTTGGGTTGATTGCGGGGAGGGTTACGGTACGTGTGCTGTTGTAGAAGCGCAAGATGGCGTGCAGGACTCCCGCGCCTGTGCCCGTCAAGCGACCGCGCATCGCGTCAACCGGCGCCCTCTCCACCACCACCTCCCGCCCATTGGTGAGTTTCTCTCTCTCTCTCTCTCTCTCGCTCTTTCCTTCTCACCGATACCGATAAGTGATCATGTTGAGGCGTCGGCCGGCAGTTCTGGAGCCGGTGGCTCGTCGTCTGGCTGCGCGCAGCAGCAGCAGTCGTCGCTCTCTGTCGCGCCTCCCAGCGCTGCGGCGGCGGCTGCCCCGGCTCCTCCCGCCCCGCACGTGGTACGTTTGCCTGACTTTCTCTCTCTCTCTCGATATTAGGAAGGAAGTGCACATGGAAGGAGCTGCTGGGCTAGGAAGGAGCTGCTCATGCAGGAGTTGCACCGCATGAGGAAGGAGTTGCACATTGATCAGTTTAGTAAAAAATAATAGCATTTTTCGCAATGTTTGACACAGAAAGGTGTTTTCGATCGTATTGGATCGAATAGAGTAGCATGAAACTCTACCAGCCGGAGATATGCATTCACTAGTGACTAGTGGTCTGATGTTCAGCACTAGATGTCACACCTGTCCTGTTCACGTGCTTCGTAACTATATGTCACACACTTGTCCTGTTCATATACACCGTCTCTTATCCGCACTGTCCCGTCCCCTGTCCTTGTCTGGAACCGGTATAAAACACTCTTCTTTGCGCTGCGGTATGTCACTCATCCTCCTCTCTTGATTCTCCCGGTGATTCGTGTTCATGATCATTTGCTCATGATATTTTCATGCTTTGCTTTCGCTCTACTTTTGTTACGTTTCTCACATTATTTCAATTAGAGATAAATGTCTATCACTCATAAAACGTTTACAATTACTAACACAAACCTGCATCTCTCTCAGGTTTGTGTTAGTATTTGTAAACGTTTTATGCATGCGCTTTTGTTGAATTGTATTAACCTACTCTTTTGCTATTTTGTAACCCTCTATGCTACTATTTTTGTATAATAGACACTCATTTCGAAACAGTCTGACAATCTCATCACTGATGATGACTCCGGATTGTCGGACGGTGTTCATGGTATGATGACAGGAGTCGAAACCATGTTCACCACTTCTATCTCTCTCTCTTTCCCCATTCATTCGTTTTCTAATTGGGTCAAGACAAACTGACTCTCTTTACGCAAGTACTTTTCAGAGATAATAAATGTGCTTTTATTAAATTTTATAGAAATTTCTTCTTTTACTCTCCCTCCCTCTCTCCCTCTCTCTCTCTCTCTCTCTCTCTCTCTCTCTAATATGGACGTATGACGTTATTCATTTGTATTGTTATATTTCATCTGTTAGTGTCCACTGTCCGTTATGCGCAGGTTTGTGTTAGTATTTGTACGTTTTATGCATGCGCTTTTGTTGAATTGGGTCAAGACAAACTTAATACCTTTACGCAAGTACTTTTTAACAGATAATATATGTGCTTTTGTTGATTTTCATAGAAATTTTTTCTCTTACTGATTCCCAAGCTCTGTCGTTAATCAGTACGCATAGAACTATTATGTGACACATTTTATGATGTGACGCACAATGTTGCGTGTATATGTAACTATACTTTTCTTGGTATTGTATAGAAACAATTTTAATCGACATTTTAATCGAGAATTTCGGTCGCCGTGGAATAAGTGCATGTCTGCGCTCTCTGCCGACAGCGTGCTCTCTCGCGATTTCTCTGCGCGCTCTGCCCGCCTGCCGGGAGAGAGAGCTAGCCAGAGTGACGGGAACCTTGGATATCGCTTCTTGAAAATTCTGGCGCGAGCCCTATCCTAAGCCAAAAGAGAGGGCGCTGCGCGCCCTCTCTAATGAATAACGTCATACGTCCATATTAGAGAAAGAGAGAGAGAGAGGGGGGGAAGAGAGAGGCGCAGGTTTGTTTTAGTATTTGTAAACGTTTTATGCATGCGCTTTTGTTGAATTGGGTCAAGACAAACTTAATACCTTTACGCAAGTACTTTTTAACAGATAATGTATTTTCGTTTATCGCAGAGTAAGTGCATGTGTGCGTTCGTCTGCGCTCTCTGCAAACAGTGTGCTCTCTCGCGCTCTCTCTCTCTCTCGCACCCGGCCGCCTGCCGGGAGAGAGCTAGCAGCGAGAGAGTGACGGGAACCACACACACACACACACACACACACCCACTCGCTGGCCTCTCGCCTCATGGGTGCGCGAGATCGCTGATAACTTCTTTCGGAGAAGAATCACAAAGATGCCACCGACCAGTGATCTGGCCTACAAAACCGTGCGAATCTAACTAACATGAATGGGATGACTTCACATTGTTGCTAACATGTCTTTTATATATCGCTTCTTGAAAATTCTGGCGCGAGCCCTATCCTAAGCCAAAAAAGAGGCCCTCTCTAATATTATCATAACACAGCCAACACCACCAATCCATGATTATTCGGATTTAAGATATAACCTGCGTATAGCAAACACGGAACAACGAAAAAATACATAGCAAAAGAAGAGATAGTGGACGGGGATGAGGAGGCAATCGATAACCGATCGATGTGAACACCAGACGCATCGTGTAAGAGAACTATTGTAAGTGTAAGAGAAGACAATGATATCGTATAATCTGAAGAGTGCATGTGATCAGTCGAGGAGGCTGGCTTGTTCGGGCGAGGATCCGGCAGGTTCGCCATCCGCCGGCGCCGCCGCCACCACCACATCAAAGTCGATCAGATCCCCAACCTGAAATGTTCACGTCCATTCATTGTTCGAAGTCTTGCACGCAATATCGAATAAGCTGTACAATACACCGTCCTTTCTTCCTCTCCTATTACTCTATGATGATTATACAACTTCCTTTCCTTTCTCTGCTAGCGCGCGGTCGCGTGCCCTGCCCTGTTATTCCCCCGACCCCTGAACAATGCTGTGCGGCGGAGGACACTAACCGGACTGATACTCGATTTTGCTACTCTCTACATCTACGGCATTGAGACTGGAGAGGAATCCTCGAAGACGATGAAACTCTCGGAGACGTCTCTTCGCGATCGATCGTTGAAGCCCGGATCTCCGCCGCCGAGATCGAAACTTCCCCAGAAGCCGCAAGCAGGGGATGACAAGCACCACCAACAGCACGCACGCATCCACGGGACTACCGAAATCCGTGTTATTGGGACTCGCAGTAGGCGTTGCATTACTGTATTTTACCGTAACATTGCCGTAATTTACATAATTGTAATGTGCTATTTGATTCGAGATAAATATTCAGATTATACAACGCTGCTCTATCAAACACTCTACCTCATTCTCCCGCTGTTGCATACTCTCATCGCGGAAAGGGAGAGGAGCGACCGCGGCGGAAACAGTCACGGGAACCACCGGAACAACCGGAACCACCGGAACCACGGGCAGCGACTGCAGAAGGGTGACCACCTGCAAGAGAACACAATCAGGACGGTTTCTTCGGAAAAGGATCTAACAACGTCAGATATCGATAACTCCTATAGTTTCCATCACATTCCATGCTCGATTCCAAGAGTGAGGAACAAAATAACAAGCGGGCCTCACCTCCGGCGGAATGGGTACGGGGCTGGAAAGGATGGAAGCGGGTGCGGGATGCGAGAGAGGAGGAGGGGAAGGAGGAGGGTCCTGAATGGCATGGTTGGGCTGTTGCCCATCACTCTCTAGCAGAATATCCCCATAGACACTACATACTTCCCTGAGACCTAAGAGAGACAACGCTGCAGATTATAGAGAGGAGTGAGTATAGCCTTAGCCTGCGCCAGGGAGCTAGTCCTCCCATCTACCTCGCGCGCAGATTGAAATACCGTGCTCTATCCGTCTACCTCTCGGTCTCTCCATTTGATCTACCCCACAGCTAATAAGAGACTCAGTCTCTGATGAGTGACTGATCCCCTCCCAACTCGCCTGTGGCTGCTCGTCTTGCAAGGCAACGTCGACGAGTCTCTCTAGCGGCGCGTCCGGGTACCGGTCGAACACCCACTTGGCCTGCAACGGAACAACCGTCAGGGTGTGGGACTCATTCGGCAGCGAGAGTGATTGTATTGAAAACAGTTCTGTATCTTGTGATCTCACAAGCAAATGGCAACAGGTCACCCCCCACAACTTGCTATGTTACGATGGATTCTTGTAGCCATGCCCCATACCAAGCCCTAGCTAAAATTAAAAATCTCGAAGAGCACCGGAAGTGCCCTAATTAAGCACCGGAAGTTTACGTGCATTATCGTGTGCGAGAGGTCATTGCGCATGTCATCCCGAAATGTGGACAGTGAAACATCGGTTCGGCGGCCTAGTGGATAGTGAGTTAGTTCTGAATGAGTGATGGCTAAGGTTCTATCCCCGGCGGTGCAAAACGTTTTGCCAAATTTGAAACACAGTTTTGTCGCAAGTCCTCACATCAAAAATAAAAAAATGAGTGGATTTTGTTTTTTCAATAGGTCAATTTATTCTTACTTGCACCGTCCGTTAGAATACGATCTGACAGCGGAGCGGAAGAAAAAAAAATCATTCCGTCATCAATCTTTCAAAAGAAGCACACGAGAGCCCAATAACTCAAATAACTTTTGGGAAAAACATTTTGTATATGATCCTATACTTGTGTTTTTTTTTCTCGTAAAACTGTGTTTCGAATTTGGCAAAACATTTTGCACCGCCGGTGACAGAACCTTAGCCACCACTCATTCCCAATTAACTCACTATCCACTAGGCCGCCGAACCGATGTTTCGCTGTCTGCATTTCGGGATGGCATGCGCAATGACCTATCGCGCACGAGAATGCACGTAAACTTCCGGTGCTTAATTAGGGCACTTCCGGTGCTCTTCGAGATTTTTAATTTTTGCTAGGGCTTGGTATGGTGAATGCCTGCAAGATTCCATCAAAACATAGCGAGTTGTGGGGGGGTGACCTGTTGCCATTTGCTTGTCAATTCTACGATCGAACCCCCACTTGGCCTAAGAGGGATCTCTTCATAATCTACCAGCCCCACCCTGTTCCATCCGAAAATGAGGGCGAGCTGGGTGAGTCTCTGCTCGCCTTCGCTGCGGGTGCGCGGAGTCGGATAAAGCCCCGCCTCCACAGACTCCGCCTCCTCCATCACCGACGAAGGACCTGGAATGTAGGGAGTGAGAAGGTGGTAAAAACGTAACTCATCGATTCATGGTCTATTCATGATAATAATTACACATCCAAAGTATACTAGTGAACCAGTTTCTCATTACGCAACCACCAACTACTATTACGAAATAGTGCATTTTTATTCGACTACGTGTTAAATAATCCAACAACGTATACGAGATCCATCCCTATTTCCCATCCATACCGTGGCTGAGTGCGTGTCCCGGGATGGCAGCGGACAGAGGGCTGGAGAGAGGGCTGGCGAGAGGAGAGAGTGAGTGGGGAGCGGACACTGGCTGCGGAGACACCGGGTACGCCGGACCGACAGAACCACCCTGCAAGGGTGAGGTAAGTAAACAAGTAGGATTACTGGTAACCTTACGACGAATACTAGTAACCTTACAAACTACAACGCCATTCACTGACTTACCACTCCTCTAACCCGATAACAAACACCAACTTTTTAGTTTGTCCCCATACGTTATAGTGGGCCCGCAAATGAGTTTCCATCTTTTCACGAGAGACGTTAGGGTGGTTATACAACGATCAGAACACTTCGGATTATGTTATCAATTTAACAAAATTTTGCGTGGGTAGCCAGGGTCGAACCCGCGGACCGCCGCTTGCCAAGCGAGAGAGATACCAGTACGCCACGTGGTCATGCGACAAGATCTGTGGATTAGAGCTATGAACGGCAAAACAAAATTGCTGCGCATTTCGTTCAGTATACTGTACGTTCAAAATCCACGCTAATGTTTTCAACAAAAAAAATCCTGAGCTAAGTGCGAGTCTATTATACCTGAATACGCAATGATAAACAATTGACTTGAACTCACCACCCCGACGACGGAGGCAAAGGAGCGATCGTAGTGGCGGCTCTCCGGCGGCGGCGGATCCGCCTCGCTGCGGACTATGTTGATGCGCTGCAAGAGAGAGGGGGTCAGCAAGGCACACGGACAACGCACAGACAGAGATGCGTACCTGAAAGCGCGGCTCGACCGCCTCGGACGCGGACATGCGGGCGAAATGATGCTGGCTGGGAGGGGAGGCAAGGGCGAGTCGAGGGTCCGCATGCAAATCCGAACCGCCGCTACTCGAACCTTCCATGTGCACCGGACGCGATGAGCTGCAGAGAACGAGCATGTTATGAACCTCCGGGAAATCACATTTTCCGGTGTAGTGAATATATGACTGTCCCGTTTTCACTATACGTACCCCATGCTCGTCGCGCTGCCTCCGCTGCCGCTCCTGCCGCGTGCAAAGCGGTAGATGGATCCCGGGTGACCGAGATAGTCTGCTTGCGGCTCCACCATCAGCTCCTCCGCATCAACAGCCACCGCGTCCTGAAAGGAATTCATACCGTAACCCAAATCCAGCATACAGTACCCCCGCCGACTCGTCGTCGCTCATCGCACCAGTGCGCAGGTAGCTCGGCAGGAACGGGTCGTCGTCGGGAAGACGGGGCGCGTCGCCATATGAGTACGCCGACACACTGCAAGCGATCGATAATCACTCAATCAATCTTGTCTGTTCTCAGTCTTGTCTGTTCTCTGTGTGTGGAGAGGTGGCTCTGCTGTGTGTGTGATCCAGGTGTGCGTGCGCACCGGTCACTCAGCATCCCCTCTGGTCTGTGATACCAGTTGATAAGGAGGAGGCGCGGACGGCCCCTGCCTGGCGAGAGAGAGTCAGTCTTGTCTGTTCTCTGTGTGTGGAGAGGTGGCTCTGCTGTGTGTGTGATCCAGGTGTGCGTGCGCACCGGTCACTCAGCATCCCCTCTGGTCTGTGATACCAGTTGATAAGGAGGAGGCGCGGACGGCCCCTGCCTGGCGAGAGAGAGTCAGTCTTGTCTGTTCTCTGTGTGTGGAGAGGTGGCTCTGCTGTGTGTGTGATCCAGGTGTGCGTGCGCACCGGTCACTCAGCATCCCCTCTGGTCTGTGATACCAGTTGATAAGGAGGAGGCGCGGACGGCCCCTGCCTGGCGAGAGAGAGTCAGTCTTGTCTGTTCTCTGTGTGTGGAGAGGTGGCTCTGCTGTGTGTGTGATCCAGGTGTGCGTGCGCACCGGTCACTCAGCATCCCCTCTGGTCTGTGATACCAGTTGATAAGGAGGAGGCGCGGACGGCCCCTGCCTGGCGAGAGAGAGTCAGTCTTGTCTGTTCTCTGTGTGTGGAGAGGTGGCTCTGCTGTGTGTGTGATCCAGGTGTGCGTGCGCACCGGTCACTCAGCATCCCCTCTGGTCTGTGATACCAGTTGATAAGGAGGAGGCGCGGACGGCCCCTGCCTGGCGAGAGAGAGTCAGTCTTGTCTGTTCTCTGTGTGTGGAGAGGTGGCTCTGCTGTGTGTGTGATCCAGGTGTGCGTGCGCACCGGTCACTCAGCATCCCCTCTGGTCTGTGATACCAGTTGATAAGGAGGAGGCGCGGACGGCCCCTGCCTGGCGAGAGAGAGTCAGTCTTGTCTGTTCTCTGTGTGTGGAGAGGTGGCTCTGCTGTGTGTGTGATCCAGGTGTGCGTGCGCACCGGTCACTCAGCATCCCCTCTGGTCTGTGATACCAGTTGATAAGGAGGAGGCGCGGACGGCCCCTGCCTGGCGAGAGAGAGTCAGTCTTGTCTGTTCTCTGTGTGTGGAGAGGTGGCTCTGCTGTGTGTGTGATCCAGGTGTGCGTGCGCACCGGTCACTCAGCATCCCCTCTGGTCTGTGATACCAGTTGATAAGGAGGAGGCGCGGACGGCCCCTGCCTGGCGAGAGAGAGTCAGTCTTGTCTGTTCTCTGTGTGTGGAGAGGTGGCTCTGCTGTGTGTGTGATCCAGGTGTGCGTGCGCACCGGTCACTCAGCATCCCCTCTGGTCTGTGATACCAGTTGATAAGGAGGAGGCGCGGACGGCCCCTGCCTGGCGAGAGAGAGTCAGTCTTGTCTGTTCTCTGTGTGTGGAGAGGTGGCTCTGCTGTGTGTGTGATCCAGGTGTGCGTGCGCACCGGTCACTCAGCATCCCCTCTGGTCTGTGATACCAGTTGATAAGGAGGAGGCGCGGACGGCCCCTGCCTGGCGAGAGAGAGTCAGTCTTGTCTGTTCTCTGTGTGTGGAGAGGTGGCTCTGCTGTGTGTGTGATCCAGGTGTGCGTGCGCACCGGTCACTCAGCATCCCCTCTGGTCTGTGATACCAGTTGATAAGGAGGAGGCGCGGACGGCCCCTGCCTCGTGCATGTCGTCGAACACGAGCGTAATGGAGAAAATGAATGGAAATGGAGATGGGCCGGGAACAAGTGCGAGTTGTGCAGTGTGTATGGCTCACTTGGGGGAGAATGTGATTGCATGTGCAACATGCTGGAACAAAACCCATGGGAGATGTACGGGGATGACGAGGGAAGAGAGAAAGAGGGTTGAGGAGGGAATGACGTCATGGGTGTGTTCTGAGTGTGAACTGCATGGCAGTCACTCAACGCTTCCCGACCTCGATGGACTCTTCTTTGACAGTCCACTCACTCGCCCTAAGGGGAAACGAGCTGTGCTGCAGAGTGTCCTGGTAGAGACGGGAGAGAGTGAGCCCCATTGTGTACGCTTGATATCACTGAACATCAACGGATTGAGAGGAAAGATAGACGATCTGAGGAGAGTGGCGGACACGTACAAACCGCATGTTATTGGAGTACAAGAGACGAAGTTGGACAATGGGATCGAGAGCAAAGAACTGAAAGTGGCTGGATATGAACTGTTTCGGAAGGACCGGACAGCGGGAGGAGGGGGAGTGGCACTGTATGTGAACAGTGCGTTGCGACCCTCGTTGGTGAGGGAAGAGACTTCTTTGGAATTGGTGGCTGTGAGGTGCAGGGGAGAGAAAAGGAGTCAGTTCGTGGTGGCCTCGGTCTACCGTAGCCCGACTAGAGCTATGTCGGCAGCTAAGATTGAGGAGTTTGTGGATGAGCTGGACTCGTGGTTATCTCAGAGAGATACATCGATGGATGTGATTATCGGAGGAGATATGAATGTGTGTTGGAACAATAGTGAGTCGGCAAACCTCAAGGAGGTGTGCGCTGAACACTCGATGCAACAAGTTGTTTCACACGTGACACATCGAAACCGATTGATTGATATTATGATGGTGAGCAGGAGAGTGAGGATAGCTGGAGTGAAGCACCTCGCTCCTGTCGAGAAAGAACATGAACCCATTATGGTTGACACATGCATTCGATGCGAGAATCGAAAGGAGAGGCCAGTGAAGGGCTACGATTTCAAGAAGGCAAACTGGACGGGTCTGATAGAGTTTCTTGGAAAAGAAGTGCGATGTGAGTGGATAGAGGATAGGAGTCTGTCGATTGATGACATGTGGAGAAAGTTTGTGGATGTGGTTAAAGCGGGTATGCAGAAGTGGATACCGCTCAAAACATTCCGCAGGAGAAGAGGGTGCGAGTGGATGAGCGAGAGTGTCAAGACCTTGCAGCGGCGGAAAGACGCACTGCACAAGTTGAGCAAGGAAAGGGGAGACAGCGAGGCAAAAGCTGCGTTTAGACATGCTCGAAAACAGCTGGCTAAAGAGACAGCCAACGAAAAGAAGAATTTCTTTGATAAGAAATTTGCCTCTGTGGAGAGTCCTACAGATTTCTGGAAGACTATTGAGTGTCTGACAGGAAAAACGAAGGGCACGGAAATCCCCGATCTGACTGACTCGAATGGAAAGAAGGCTGTGTCAGATCAGCAGAAGGCAGACATGCTCATGGAGCAGTTTGTCAAGGTTGGAAACACAATGGAAAGTGAGATGCCGGAGATTGCATCGGATGCGGAGAGAATTCCTCCCTGCTCGAGAGAGTTTGTGGAGAAGTACATACGAGAGGCATCCGAGCAGAAGGCGAGTGGAATAGATGGAATATCTGTGCGGTTGTTGAAGAGGTGTGTGAAACCATTGACTGCGCCAATCGTGGCTATGATCAATCGGTGTCTACACGAGGAGAAGTTCCCTCGGGGATGGAAGGAAGCGGTGATATCACCCATTCAGAAAGTGGAACACCCACAGCACCAGTCGATTTCCGACCGGTGTCACTGCTTCCTATTGTGAGCAAGATGGCAGAAGAGTACGTGTTTGGAATTATGGTTGGAGAGGTTGACCGGAAGCTATCTCCGAATCAGTTCGGATTCAGGAAGGGAAGGAGCACTGTGGATGCGGTACTGAGTTTCCAGTATGGAATGAGCGAGTGCCTGCAGAGTTGTAAGAGGAAGGCTGCTCGGGCTGTTGCAGTGTTTTTCGATATTTCGAAAGCATTCGATACGATCCCTCTTGGACATTTGGTAAATGTTCTAAGACATGAATTCAACCTTGCCGATTCGTACCTCAGATTGATGAAAGATTATCTGTCTAACAGGAGGATGCGAGTGCGAGTGAACGGGACCCTGAGTGAAGAGAAGGAGGTTGTAAGTGGAGTTCCGCAGGGAAGTATCCTAGGACCACTTCTATTCAATTGTTATGTGAATCGTGTGGGGTCGATACAATTGAATGAAGGGGCGCGCATTGTTCAATACGCCGACGATACGGTGTATGTCTCTCGGTATCTTACCGATAGAGACAAGGAGAATGCACAAGAAGATGTGGAGAAACTGAGTGGGCTCTTCTCAGAGATGGGAATGAAGCTGAATGCGGGAAAGTGCAAGGTGATTCGAATGGGAGTGTATGAGAAGGAACCAGATTTCGAGGTAAATCTGCACATTGGTGGAACAGAGCTCGAGTGCACTAGCCAGTACAAGTATCTCGGAGTGGCAATTGATCCTCTGATGAACTTCAGTGGTCACGTGGCTGAGAGAGTGACGAAGGCTCGCCAAGCCATTGGTGCTTTGGTGCGAACTATGAGGAAGTGGGCTCCTCGAAGCGCCCTCGAGAAAGTGTACAAGGCGTGTATTGAGCCAGGACTGCTATATGCAGCAGAAGGATGGTTTCCTGCAAACGAGACGGACAGGGCAAGACTCGAAAGAGTGAATGTGCATGCAGCGAGGCTGGTGCAGAATGATTTCACGTCATCGGATGACCGAGTGCTAGAGAAGGCCAAGTGGAATACGGTAAAGAAGACTGTGAGCGAGAGAAGGAGGGTGCTCATGTGGAATTATGTGCACGGAGTGAGAGCCCCTCCAGATGGAATGCTGATCCTGGTGTCGGACAGCGGAGTGAGAAGGACAGCACGCGGTGGCCACTCACTGAGAGTGATGGAGCCTGTGGTGACAAGTGCGAGATTGCACGACTACCCGGTGAACGAGTTGAGAAGGCTATGGAATGCCCTACCGGAGAAGGCTGTATTGGAGGAGACCAAACAATCGTTCAAGCGTGCTGTCAAGAATCTGTGAATTTGTGACCGTCGGAGACGGTGTTTTATCCTACTAACAGTTGTTTTTATCGACTAGCGTGCTTATTGCTTATATAGCACGTTGGTTGAACTAATCTAGTTCTCACAGTCGTTATAATCCAAGGCTCTGTCTTGTTTTCGGCTGAGAACAATTGGTACGGCTATATCCTCGTTACTCTCTATGAGTAGTGAGATAAACGCAATACCAACAATAAAAAAAAAAAAAAAAAAAAAAATCGATAATCGATCGATACCTATCCCTCGGCCGACTGGGACGTCTGTAGTTGCGACGCGTCGCCGAGAAACCCTTGCCCTATAACGAAAAGTGAATTACTGAAATTCAAAGTACCGTACCTGTGCGGGGTTAGTCTCGGGCGGATGGATGCGGCAGAGGGAGGAGGTGGGCTCGCGAGCGGGAAGCCTGGAAAAGTCAATCGATCGATAATCGATCGATACACACGTACTCGATATCGGGGAGGGGCGTGAGCGGCTGCCAGTTGTGGATGAGGTTGGCGAGATGCACCCAAGTGGCTGGAACGAAAAAATCTCCACTGATATAGTCGATTGACAACAACAAGGTCAACAACGAGGTTTGCCGGACGAATGAGCAAGGTACATTGGAAAACAGTGCTATCCACTCACTCATCTCCGGAAACAACTGTGCCAGCCGGGTCAGCCATATCTTCTGGTCTCTGAGCAGCAGCTGATGGTGCGAGCACCGGCCCCACTCCCCGTCATCCACACTGCACTGCAGCGTCGTCTGCCAATCAATCGATAAACAATTGATAACCAATCAATAACTGACGTTGAGTGTGGGTCCGATCCTGCCCAGCGGTCCGTCCATCGGGAAGATGATGTCGTTGCCGTTGAACGACGGCATCAGCAGCCTGGGATACGGTTGTTATCACCGGGTCATCATACTGCTAATTCGGAGTGGGTCACCGTTTTTCGACAGTCTTATCCAGCACCGGGCGCTCCTCGACAATGTTGTGCATTTGCGAACGCGCCACAATACAGCCGCCAGTGTCCTATAAAAGCGAAATTATAAAATTACCGTACTACTGTTTTAAACACACCTTTGCGCGATTCACAAGAATACGGTTCACCTCCACGTACTTCTCGCTACCGTAACCTGAACAGAAGTGTTAATCAATGGATAATCAATCGATACCTGGCGTGAATTCGACGAGGTTCATCTTGTAGAGTGCGATGAGCTCACTCCAGCAGCTGCTCTTGTCGGGGTAGGTCTTGAAGCAGTACGGCAGCAGCGCCACCACCTGATATCGATCGATTATCGACCGGTTGTAAATCGGGTAGCACAGTAACAAATTCATAAGTGACATAGTATTGATTGATTATCGATTACCTGGTGTCCCTTGGAGAGGAAGTGCCACAGCGCGATGGTGACTCCGCGGACCGAAAGTCGCTTGTCCTTATCGGACTGAGAGTAGCTGAAAAAGAAAGGTAAACAGTAAATTGGAACACAATAAACTCACGCATAGCCGACTTCGACTGCGTTCACGTAGACGGGACGAAGCAGGGTGTGCGCGTGCCGCTCCCTGGAGTAAACAAGTAAACAGAGAGAGAGAGAGAAGTAAACAACTTGAGAGTGGCATTGGCGTCGTCGCCTTCTGCGGACAGCGGCTCGCCACACTCCCACGGGTAGCAAAGTGGGTCTGCAAGGGATGGAAGGAGTAGATCAGAGGTAAGGTAGATCAAAAATTAAGGAAGAAGGTAGTGGAAATGTGTCGTTTACCTGTCGCCATATCCGCATTCGACTGCTTGCCGCGAATCGAACAAGGAAAATGATCGTGTCCTTGGAGACATGACAATCTTTCCGCGAGTTTTCTACGCAAATCAAGAGAGAACACTTCCGCTTTTTCAAAAATTTATCGCAACAATCACACGTAAAAAAAATCAAATTCATTCGGACTTTTTGACAGCTTTCATGATTTTCTTCGATTTCAGAAGCAGCAGTGCGCAGTCGTGTTGGAGATATTGTTTGAGACGCGCGTCGTCTTTCTCCTCGAGTGTCTTCATCAAATCCACCCGGTCCCGGTCGTCTGTAGAATCCTCGCGCACTACATTCCACGCGCCGCCCATCCTGACCCGAATCGGCTGTTCCTGTTCCTGCCTCTGCTCCTCGAGGAACTCCTCCCTCCACTCTTCCACCGACTCCTCCCACTCTCTCCTCCTCCGCTCCAGTCCCTCTCCCAGGGGCGTCTCGCGGAAAAGGCGATGCGTCTCTTTCATCGCGCTCTTCAGTCGATCTGAAATCCATGCCTGATAGTTTTTAACTATTTGAAATTTTGTGTGCACACACCTTCGTGTGTACATAGCTCAACGAAAGCTCATGTCATTGCCTACACAACTTGCAATCATACATACCTTGGTTTCTCTTCATTTTCTGTCGCCACTCGTTGAGCATAGAATTGACGTTATTTCTCACAAGTGTATCCATGAGTTTCGGAATCCCGAAACCCTCCAATCCAATGTAGTATGTTTATTCATCCACTTCCTTCTGCTCTCGATCAAGGCGAGTTCTTTTCTGAAAAAAGAATAAACTGTTTTCACACTAAAATGAAACATCTCAACCTACTTCGCAGCTTCTATCTGTATTGTCATCATCGTGAAGATTTCTTGGAGTTTTTCGGGTCTGAATAGAGCTCGAAATTCCTCCTCTTTTGCTATTCGGACGTTGTTGGTTGTAGCATGTTTAAGCGCTGAAACCGTCTTCTTGAATAGCATAATACTTCAACTCACAGAGAGAAATGATTTCATGAGTTTCTTCCAACTCGCAGAACTTCAAAAACTTCTCCAGACAATCGCTAATAAGTGTAAAGAAATCGATCAGTTGTGATTACTCAATTTTTTTTAACTTACGTTTATCAGAATCCAGCAGTCTGCCGTTGTCAAGAAGAAACATTTTAGAAGACAAATTCTGTCTGCCATTGAATCTGCAAGAGAAACTTCGCAATTACGAAATTTGACTAGGTGCAATGCAAATTTGCAAATATATGAAATAAGAAATGACCGACATTGTTTACGCATTTCGCGGATAATCCGCTGTGAAGCTATAATAGTCATTTTATAAATATGCGTTGATGAGCAAAGATTCGGGATTCGGGTTATCCGGGGATTCGCGATACATTGAAAATTATCTGTGAAAGACAGTGAAAATTATTAAAATGCATCAACAACAAGTTTGCATAGGGTAGATACGGTGTGTGCATCCGAGTCTGATAAAACTCAGTTTCAGTTTGTTTAGAAATTTCTTCTCTTCTTCACATACCGACGTGTTACAGACTGAATCGTGCGGCTGAACGGAGCTGTTCACAATTTCCAATATCGGCACGCCTCGCAACGACCCTTTTAATAGATGTTGATGAATTACTTTCTGCGCAAATGCAGACACTACGCAGCTTGTGTTATCAAAACTAACCAAAATTACTTCTAATAAGTAACACATCAAGAGACGTTTTCTTTCAGCAGCGAGCAGAACAGTGTGAAGGTTGTGGGACTTGGACTCGCGGCAATCTCCATTTATGCGCACGTAAAACCACGTACTTATTACCTAATTTTTAGGTTCTTCATCCACCTGCAATGTCACAAACAATTCAGTAAGCTCTCATTTTCCATTCACCGTGTAAATGCACGGATACATCAAACATGATGCCGTCTGGTCGCCATTGACATACAGCTCGAACATGTAGCAGTCCAGTTTGGAGAGGCACATTTCGGCGCACAACTCAGTTTCTCCAGGCGCCATCACCACTTTCTCCCATTTGTCAGAATAATACGTCACGTTTACCATGGGAATAAACGCGGAAATCTGATGACAAGAGTTGGTCAATCGTATTATATTTTGTTCAAAACTATTGGTATGTGCCTTTTTACACACATAATCATAATGCATTCATACTAGTTGTGTTGCTCGTGCCAACGAATTCCGCTGCAACAAAGTGGATGGGAAGGAATCCTAGGGCCGCGTAAGCAAGATAAAACACTGCCACATTAGAAAATAAATTTCGAAAATTATAGCCCAGCTTTGTTCACATTGTTACTTATTAGTTACGGCGTTACGGCATTTTCCATTTGCTATCGAAAAATTGAGACGTTGGTGGTATGGATTTCAAAAATACAATTAGAGAGGGCGCGCAGCGCCGTCTCTTTTGGCTTAGGATAGGGCTCGCGCGAGAATTTTCAATAAGCGATATCCAAAGGTCATGTTAGCAACCATGTGAACTCATCCAAATCATGTTAGTTAGATTTGCACCGTTCCGTAGGCCATTCGGGGAAAAGATACAAAGAGCCACTGGTCGGTGGCATCTGTGTATCTTTTCCCCGAAAAAAGTTATGAGCGTTCGCGCGCACCCAAGAGGCGAAAGACCAGCGCTTCCTTCCTTCCCGTCACGCTGACCGCCGACTTTTTCCAACGTGCACCCAACTTGCACCCAGCGTGTAGCCAGCCTCGCCGCCGCCAGCGTCTAATTTGCGCCGGGTTTGCATATTTTGACCGAATTATAACCAGGACGAGGCGCGATACAGACTGGTAGAAAACATGTGAAAAACGTTTTGTGAAACGTAACTACAATCCGTGAATACTTGTGATCTGCAAAGAGAAAGAGAGAGAGAGAGAAAGAGAGAGAGAAAGAGAGAGAGAGAGAGAGAGAGAGAGAGAGAGAGAACAGAGGGAGAAAGAAGAGAGCGAGAGAGAAAGAGAGGGGGGAGAGTGAAGAGAGTGATAAATAGAGAAAGAGAGAGAAAGAGATAGAGATAGAGAGAGAGAGAGAGAGAGAGAGAGAGAGAGAGCGATAGCAGGAGAGGGGGAGATAGAGTTCAGTGAGATAGTGAGAAGTAAAGGAAGTAAAGATTCAGCGCATAGTAAAAATTTCAATGAAACTTAACAAAAGCACATACAAGAAGTATTCTCTTAAAAGTATTTGCGTAAAGATATTCACTTTGTCTTGCAACAAAAACCCAATGTACCCAATGCAACAAAAGCACATGCATAAAACGTTTACAATTACTAACACAAATGTGTGCATACCGGACTGTTGAAGTAACATTTGAAGTATAAGGATACAAGTAAATAACGTCAAAACTAGGAGAGAGAGAGAAAGAGAGAGAGAGAGGGGGGGAAGAGAGAGGCGCAGGTTTGTTTTAGTATTTGTAAACGTTTTATGCATGTGCTTTTGTTGCATTGGGTTTTTGTTGCAAGACAAAGTGAATATCTTTACGCAAGTACTTTTAAGAGAAAATTAGAGAGGGCGCGCAGCGCCCTCTCTTTTGGCTTAGGATAGGGCTCGCGCCAGAATTTTCAAGAAGCGACATCCAAAAATCATGTTAGCAGGAATGTGAACTCATCCAATTTATGTTAGTTAGATTCGCACGGTTCCGTAGGCCAGATCACTAATTGATGGCATCTTTGTATCTTTTCTTCGAAAGAAGTTATGAGCGATCTCGCGCAGCCATGAGGTGAGAGGCTAGCGTGTGGGTGGGTGGGTGGGTGGGTGGGTGGATGTCGTGTCCGGTAACGCTGACTCTCTGCCGAAAGCGTACTCTCTCGGCGTTTTCTGCGCGTGTTCTCCAACTAGCACTTTGAGTGTAGTTCGCCTCGCCGCCGCCAGCGTCTAATTCGCGCCGGGTTTGCGTTGTTTTGGGTTCCCGTGGCTAGCTCTCTCCCGGCAGGCGGGCAGGGCGCGCAGAGAAATTAACGACAGAGCTTGGGAATCAGAAAGAGAAGAAATTTCTATGAAATTCAACAAAAGCACATATATTATCTGTTAAAAAGTACTTGCGTAAATATATTAAGTTTGTCTTGACCCAATTCAACAAAAGCGCATGCATAAAACGTTTACAAATACTAACACAAGCCTGCGCATAACGGACAGTGGACACTAACAGATGAAATATAACAATACAAATGAATAACGTCATACGTCCATATTAGAGAGAGAGAGAGAGAGAGAGAGAGAGAGAGAAGGAGAGAGAAAGAGGGGGGGGGGAGAGAGAGGCGCAGGTTTGTGTTAGTATTTGTAAACGTTTTATGCATGCGCTTTTGTTGAATTGGGTCAAGACAAACTTAATATCTTTACGCAAGTACTTTTTAACAGATAATACGCAATACAGTTAAAAAAACTATGCTATGGGCAGCGGTGGGAAGTTAGCGATCGCGAAGTTAGCGATCGCGAATCGTTCGCCTCATAAAAAAACAATGACTTATTGTTATTCGAATCGTGGGAGGGGGGATCCCGCTAGCAGACTAGCTTATAATCGTGCACATATGACCACAAGTAAACAAAAGTAGAACGTTTTATGACAAAACAAAACATGAACAATTCCTTCATTCCTCCAGCGGCATCTGTCTCCAGCCTGTCTGGAACCGAGTGACTGTGGCCGCCCCGCGGATACGCACCCAGTCGAACGGGTAGCGGAACTGCAGTGGCGGGTGGTATGCACTTCTTATCAGGTCATTGTTCACACATTTGAGGCAACACACAATTATCACTCAAGTCGTGAGTCGTTCCTTAGCCCCACTCACCTGCGTCTCGATGACTGGATAGGGCGGCTGCGCGGATCCGCTCTCCATCTCATAGCGGGACGCCTCGCGGCGACGCACCTGATGGATTTCTGTTATCAATCCAGTTTTGATCAGTATTTTTATATACTTCTATTTTTCACTCACATTCCACCATCCACTGTTGAGTGGCGCGAAGCAAGTCTCCTTTGAGTTGTAGCATTGCGGAGACGTGTTGCCGTCGTGAATGGATAACTGAACAACAAATATTGGAGAAGCAACATTTCCAACTCACCATGGTATGAGTATTGTTCCACATGAAGAGGGCAGTGACCACGCATCCTTGACAGACATTCTGCGAGAAGATGGGAAGTCCTTCGTTCCATGAGCGGTATGTGTCCGCATACATGGTAGTGCACTTGGGCTGAAATAATCATTTATTACAGTTTACACTCTGCCACACACACAAAATATATGATGCAGAATTTGAGAAAGTCCTCTGTGCAAATCATAAGTACGTATCAATTGGAGGGTGACACTGGATTGTGCACGGGTACCTTCATCTTCCTTCCCTTGTCGGCCGGCGGCAGCAATTGATCGGAAAACCAACACGACTCGTACCACATGTATCTAAACGTCGATATTCTTGAATAGCGGTGAGTTGGCGACCACCCTGTAGTGAGCCGTTAGCCAAAAAGACACTGCCATTGAGGATTCACATTGCTAGTTTAGTGGAACAAATCTAACATAACCGTCGACTCGTCCCCTTCATCATCATGGTTTACAGATTTTTGTATCATAAATTGTATGGCGCATCACGTATTGTGTAAATAACTTGTATAACATCTTCCTCACTTGGCCTCTTTTGCATCACCGGTTATCGTATTGTCGCCAGTCCACGGTATCTCTTCCTGCGTGAGACTGAAGGTGGGCACATTCTGAAACAGTTCTGAAAACAGGCACTCTTTCGTAATATGTATACCTGTACCCTCCGCATTCCGACCCCTAGTTCGAATGTGCCAGTGACGAACAAAGTGGCCGATATCATGTCTGAAACTGTTGATCACTCTTATTTACAACTGGTATTACTTGTCTTGGTTGCGTCGAGCCAGGTTTCTTTCGGGATCTCGATGTCGCGTCCTTTCAGGGCGTTCCCATTTGGTGTATCGTACCAGCCAGCGGCGCCCGGTTGCGGCTTCGGTCCTGTGAGACCATCCACTTGCAAGTAGCCCGTCTGCATTAGATGTGTTTTTTTCAAAAAAAAAAAGAAGATACAAATGATGCTGACCGTGGTTTTCACTGGCTGTATCTCTCCCGTGAGCCGAATGTGCTCGAGTGGATATAGAGACTGTAAGATTCATAGACTATAGTACTATAGACCTAAGTTTTACCCACCGTGATTTTAGTGTTGCTTTTCTTTGGCGAAATGACCGCGTAGTCATAGACGGAGGGCATTCGCTCGACTATTCGCCACTGTGTAGCATTGGGCAGGGGAGCAGGAGCGTACGCTTCACGCATCGTGAACTGACAAGCAAATGGCAACAGGTCACCCCCCACAACTCGCTATGTTTTGATGGAAAACCAAGCCCTAGCCAAAATTAAAAATCTCGAAGAGCACCGGAAGTGCCCTAATTGAGCACCGGAAGTTTACGTGCATTCTCGTGCGCGATAGGTCATTGCGCATGCCATCCCGAAATGCGGACATCGGTTCGGCGGCCTAGTGGATAGTGAGTTAATTTGGAATGAGTGGTGGCTAAGGTTCTGTCTCCGGCGGTGCAAAATGTTTTCCCGAATTCGAAACACATTTTTACGAAAAAAAACAAGTATAGGATCATATACAAAATGTTTTTTTCAAAAGTTATTTGAGTTTTTGAAAGGCTCTCGTGTGCTTCATTTGGAAGATTGATGTCGGAATGATTTTTTCTTCCGCTCCGCTGTCAATTTGTATTCTAACGGGGTAAGTAAGAATAAATTAACCTAATGAAAAACAAAATCCACTCATTCTTTATTTCTGATGTGAAGACTTGCGACAAAACTGTGTTTCAAATTTGGAAAAACATTTTGCACCGGCGGAGACAGAACCTTAGTCACCACTTTTTTTCGAATTAACTCACTATCCACTAGGCCGCCGAACCGATGTTTCACTATCCGCATTTCGGGATGGCATGCGCAATGTCCTAACGCACACGAGAATAAACGTAAACTTCCGGTGCTCAATTAGGGCACTTCCGGTGCTCTTCGATATTTTTAATTTTGGCTAGGGCTTGGTATGGGGCATGCCTACAAGAATCCATCGTAACATAGCGAGTTGTGGGGGATGACCTGTTGCCATTTGCTTGTGAAATGATTACTATATCATCATATTCCGACATTGTATGTACATGTCGGAATCAGGCTGATTAACAATCATCATATACTTATTACATTGTAACTTCGTTGGCTACTAATCCTTAATTTCCCCACCATGACATGACTGGTGTTCCACATGAGTACGAACTGGAAGAACATCCACTGATTGGCTTTTGGTATGCGCATTCCATAGGGCAGTGTGTGATATGTCTCATCCTTCCAGAACCAGGAGTTCGTGTCGTGCACAGCTGTGCGCTCATCTTCGATCCGTACACCGTCACGGGCAGAGCAGCAGGACGGCTATACAGTTGACACATTAGAGAGAGAGAGAGAGAGAGAGAGAGAGAGAAAAAGAGAGAGAGATATGTAGATGTAGGAGGTAAATAAATACTACCGTGAGCATGTTGTTCTCCCAGTACCACTGACACTCCTCATAGTTATCCGCATCTTCCGCCCGCAGCCGCTCCAATGATGTGAACTCACCGGAACCGAACTCGTTCTGAAGTTTTGTAAATGAGGTATGCAGGTATGCTAATTGTTATTGTTAGACAAAAACGCACTAGGTAGTTCAGGTAAGGCGTGTTGGCTAGGCTTATCCAAATGGTCCGTTTACAATGGCGAGAATTTCCACTGAGTCTATAAGCAGCTTTCAATAAATTAAAGTGCGAAACTTTTGGAATATTTACAACTCACTGATTGTTGGATCGATCCACGTCTCTCGAGGAATTTTGTGATCGTAGCCCACCGCTTTTTCAGAAACCTCCGGACCACTATTCGGCCAGTACACAGAACAATTTGTACAGGTGAATTTGATTCTGAAATGAAAAACCACTCGTACACATAAATTACCACAAAGCTCCTAACCTGCTAACGTTATAGGTTTTGAAGCTGGAAAAGTGGTATGAGTCGCATACGCTGGCCGTTAGATACTGTAAATTACATCTAGAACTGGAATTCATATTCCGCTTTTGTGGTGCAACTATAATTGGAATCGCAAACAGGATAAACACATGTGAACTTGTACGTGCAACACTATAAGAGAAAAAACAGAAGCACATCGTGGTTGTTCTGGCTGGCCTCTCCCGTCCAGTAGTCGTGCACGTAGAACTCTCTGTGATCGCGATTGCACGCCGTCATTCTGAATGTCTTGTTCCATCCCCCACATGTGCCTCACTCACTCCAGGAACATGTGCTGCTGGTTGAGGTTGGCGCGGTTCGAGTACAGATCACCGCCAGGCATCTCGTGATCGCGGTACACCTCGGCACGAAACTGAATATATGACATGAATTTATGATTCTATCTCCGCAGAGTAATTTCTTGAATCGGGGGATACCTTTACCTTTACCATTATGATAACATGAAATGGCCATATGTAAGGCACTGACTCTATGTTTTACCGAAAAGGGATACGAACATATGGAAAGAGGAGCGGAAGTTAAAAAAATGGAAATGAAGAAAAGAGCTCCTCACGTTATCGGAATAGGTGGCCAGACGCACTTGCCAGTACGCGTACCCTATCCAGATCGAGAACGCGTCCACGTGGCTGTTGTTCTCAGGTACGTAGACTTGCACGGTGTACACGGCTCTTCTGAATCGAAATAAAAACTACCGTTCTTCATTTCGAAACAAAGAATCCCGAGAACCGTAACCAGAGACTCACATGTCCCACTTGGCTCCTCCACTGACGGGCGTGGTTCCATCGTAGCCCAGCTCGCACGACAGCCGCAGGAACGTCTCCAGGGGGTAGTCTGTGATGTCGGCGACGAGATCAGGCTTTGACTCGTCCATACGAATGTAGCTGAATCAACAAACGCATTTGTTACGACACGATTACAAACAAGCAATACGTGTTTTGTACTGTCGTTGGAGAAAAAAGGTACTGAAATTTTTATTACAGTGATTTTAATTTCGTTGATTGTCAAATTAGGCGGAAAGTTAGAAACTATCTAGAGTCTTATCGCAAATTTCTTATGTAAGCATTTACCCTGGTTGATCCCAAGTGGGAGTGAGGTATTCCTTCTCGTTCGGAGTAATGGAAAAATGACCGGACACGGATGGCCATAGCCACAGTAGAATACAGACGACAAGCATTTTGGTCCACCACTTCCCGATGATGTATTTTATACAAGAACACTGTGTGTTCACATGAATTGTGTTCGTTCGTGTTTTGGCAATGAAGATCGTTGAATGGCAATGAAGATCGTTGAATGTTTTGGCAATGAAGATCATCGAAGACACTCCCGAACACCAAAAACCTCATTTCATGAGAAATTTCAAAAAAGCAAATTGGGATGTTATTAACAATGCTATAGATTCTATTCGATGGACACAATTTTTTATTGGAAAGACGGTAGAGCAAGCTGCATCTAAGTTTTACGAAATCATAAATGGCATTATTGATTCAAATATTCCGCTTGTCGCTCCGGCTATCAATCGCCCCCGCTTATTACCTCGTTATCTACAAAAGCTGAAGCGACAGGCAATTAAACTTTCTAAAACAAGACCTCACTCCATTGAATCTGATAGATCACAGCGTCGCCTACGTAAAGCAATAACTTCTTGGAATTGCAAGCGAGAGTCTAAACTAATCTTGAATGGTAATAAATCAGCTTTCTATCGCGATGTTCGAAATAAAATGCATCCCGACGGTGGCATCGGCGCAGTTTGCCAAGATGGCGAATTCATTCACAACACGCTCGATAAATGCGAAATCTTTGCTGACTATTTTGATTCGGTATATCGCAATATCGATGCACCACCTGGTACTGACTTGCCTAAACTCTCGCATTCACTTGACATGATCGATATTACTTTCCTTGGAGTTCATAAAACTATTTCCAAACTTGATTCTAAATATAACATTTCTCCAGACGGCATAAATAATGTGTTTCTAAAACAAACAGTTAATTCCATTTCCATTCCATTGACGATTCTTTTTGCAATGTCCATGTCTGTCAGAAAAATCCCATCTATTTGGAAAGAAGCTTGGGTAAAACCATTATTCAAAAAAGGCGCACGTGAATCTGTTTCAAACTACAGGCCGATTTCTCTCACTTGTAGCATTTCCAAAGTAATGGAAAGAATCTGTGTTCAGCAGATCACAAAATATTTAGAACAGCATAGCTTACTCTCGGAAAAACAATTTGGTTTCCGCAAAAATCGATCTACTAATGCGCAACTGATTGAATGTCATATGAACTGGTGCAAGCATACTTCATCCGATTTTGTTATCGATTGTATTTACTTTGATTTTAAGAAAGCATTTGACACTATAAATCACGATCTTCTTTTTAAGAAACTTGACGCTATCGGTATTCGCGGAAACGCGCTTGGCTGGATAATCGAATTTCTCAAAAATCGCAAGCAGTCTATCATGATCGGCTCAAGGCGTTCTTCACCGCGTGTCGTTAATTGTGGCGTTCCACAAGGCTCATGTCTTGGTCCCCTGTTGTTCAACATTTTCATTGATAACATTCCAGATAACCTTCCAAAAGATGTTTATCATGCGCTTTACGCTGATGATCTGAAAATTTCCTATCATTTCAATTATACCAGCACTACTGCTGCAACTACCTTTCAAAAAGCTATCGACACAGTCGCAGCTTGGTCAGCCACTTGGGGTCTTCAGATATCCACTGAGAAAACACAAATATTGCATATAGGCAAGCGGAATCCAAGGCACACTTATACAGCTCACGGCTGCGTTCTCAAACCAATAGATGCTGCCAAAGATCTTGGTATTCTAGTGAATAATAACTTGTTGTTCCGTGATCATCTAAAACAAATTGTTCAGCAAACTCTCTATTCTATAAATGATTTCCTTCGCACATACAAAACACGAAGCCCCACTCTTCTGATTACTGCGTACACTACCTACTTTCGCTGTAAACTAGAATATTGTACCGAGCTCTGGAACCCTACTGACGTTGCTTCTGTAAACCTAATCGAAAGCATACAACGCTATTATACTCGACGTGTGTGTCAGCGTATCGGACGCAACTTATCATACCCCGAACGCCTTCAATTTTTTAATCTTCAATCTCTTGAAAATAGGCGATTCTTAAATGACGTCACTTACATACACAAAGTTATTCACTCAAAAACGACTTTAGACTATCATGGGCTTTTCGCAATTATTCCAACTCGTACTCGCGGCTCTCATGAATTTAGGATTGTTCCCTCATTCGATCACACAGGCCGTACTAGCACTTTTTTAAGCAGAACCTTCGTAATTTGGAACTCCCTTCCTCATGACTTAGTTTCCGTCAACGACCCTTCCGTCTTCAAATCACAACTCTCTACATTAGATATTATGCCACCTAGCAAATTGCGCAACCTATAGAGACCATATTTTTTTGTTTCGTATATTATTATGTTATTATTCCTTATTTATATTCAACCCCATCCATATCTGCCGTTTTCCATGTTTTCACTTTTTGTTGCTATGTCGATTTTCTCATGTTATCGGTAATAAATCTATCTATCTATGAGAACGTGAGAGCGGGATCGTGTTATAGAATGTGATGTTGCCTGTTGAAATTGAGAATGTTTCCGTTGTCCCACTGAACGATATATTATCCTATCATACATCATACAAGCCTCTTCGCTTGATTGCTACAACTGAATTGTGAACATAAGAGTGATTCGATAAACCCTGGCTTCAGGGACAATTTCTATTTCCTAGTTTCACTATATGATCACAGTATAACGATCACAATGTAGCGACTCTGCATTTCTCACCCACGCCAGTGCGTGGGTGTGTCTGCGTGTCTGCGTGGGCGGGGTCGGGTTTGTCATTGTGTCCGTCCCGTCTCTATCTCTCCACGAGCAAGACGTGTCAACAACGCGTCGAACAGAATCAGCAACACGTGTTCTCAGAGTGAACCCCATTATCTACTTATACGAAATGATAATGAGTGCACTTTTGGAAAAAAAAGTTTGCAACCGCCGCCAGCAGGTTGGAATGGATTTCTTTATTGCAAACGGTTTTCTGTTTGTTTTTATGATGACCTTGACGATTATCATCAACATTGATATTTATTCAAACCTTTCAGTTGTGTATTTATATAGTCATTCTAAAAAAGTATGTGTGTCACTGGTTGCTGATACTATGAATTGATTATTATCATTCATAGTACTCATGATAAATAATAAATGATTGGGTGAAAAGGTTCTAATAATAGCATGTTTCCTAAAAACGGATTTCCTTGACTGATACCTTATCTTTTTTTATCACAAGCTAGCAAGAGAAAGCGCAAAAAAGCAAAGGTATGGTTAATGATAGGTAGTTACGCAATATCCAATATTGTCAAGTTCACAAATACGAATGACGAAGTAGTATTTTACCTATATACGTTGTTACGCATCCGAGTAGAGAGAAAGAGTAAGTGTACTTGAGTTGACGAAAGTATACATAATGAAATTCGGCAAGATTATTGCTTTCAAAAATCGTGCAAACTGTTCGAACAAACAACACTTTTTCATTGCTGCCAACCTGCTTATTTTTTTGACTATATTTAATGTACATACTGCCTGCACCGAGCAACTTTGTCTCACAGCTAAAAATAAAGTTTTGCTGAAATAAGGTCTTCTGATTAGCGTTATCAGTGGGTTGCGACGTTCGAGTTGAAAAATGAATCAGTGTCGCTATAATAACACTGGAGCTTAAGCTTATTAGTGTGCGCAAACACTCTCCTGGGTGAGTTGTGACGCACATTTGCGCGATCTGGTCGATAAGCGCCAACATCCACCGGAAGCGGCTCCGGTCACTTCACCTATATAAACGGGTACGAATACAACACGGACCAAACAGCCTAGTGTGTTCTTTGCAAAGTTGCTAAATCAAGTGCTTTTCTTAACCAGTAATCAGAACATTCGATCACGTTTTGTCAAATATAAATCATGTTTTTCTTTATACGCTATCGACAAAACTTATATTTTTGTTCGACATCACAGCAAAGACTAGCTAAAAATACTGTGATTCTATTTGGCATTTTTAGAAGATGAACTTGATGACATTTTTGCGACTCATGTTCTTGCTGTTAGTTCGCAAGGCGAACTTGGCAAGTTCGTCCGTAACACTCTCCGTAAGGTTGGTACAAATATCATAATATACAATGTACGTTAATTTCGTTCAGATCGCATGTGGACGTAATTGATGGCGAGTGCGAATCTTCGCAAGGCGTCTACGAATGTGAAAAGACCACCAAAGTGAGTAAATTTGTTGGCTCGCTACACACTTGCTTACACTATATTCCAGATACACTTCAAATGCTTCCATAAGCAGGCCGGTTCGAACAACGCAGCAATGACTATTGAATCAACAATGTTGGTTGAATTTATAATTACCAATAAATAAACAAATAAAATACTTGAATTTTAGCGGCGGCTCGCGGGAGCGTCTGGTAACCGGGACGCGGACAATTTCCGCCACCTTTACCTTGATCAGAGATGTGGTCATGGATTGCACCGGCGTTCTGGTAAGCTCATCAACACGTGTTGACTCGGTTGACCACGGTTTTCAGAACGGCACTGCCAACGGCACGCGGACAGAGTTCACTATTCGTCGACCTTACATCGATGTCGTGGTGAGTTTAAAGGTAGTGTACCCTCTGAATCCCATATTAAAAATTATCACGAATGTATTATCAATGCCTTCTAGAATCGTTTTTATGCCGTTTGTAGTTGTTTGTGATGATAAATAATAAAATTAAAATTTATCAAAAATTTATTCAAATCCAACATGATACGCATATTTACGCAACGATATAAGAAACAATATAAACACATGGAAATGAATTTTAATGAGACTTTAATGAGACAGCCGATAGTGTGGTCAAATTGTGTAACTTCGTGCAAGTTGTGCACACACCCCTGAGCTGATTAAAAGTTATTAGATTCTACGATTTCTCACTCCAATTTTCAAATGATTTTTTAAAACAATTTTCAAATGATTTTTTAAAAATTTGTTTTAGAAAGTATATTTGCATTATCATAATATACTCATTGAATCGTAAACAATGATATGTTATATCTACGCATACACCCAGATTCAGAGGGTACACTACCTTTAAAAAAAAGAAGATATTGATTGATATAACAAGAAAACATTTGCTTGAAGGTCAACAACGTGTCGTTGAACGATGGTGCGGATGTTTTCGAACACGAGAACGTGAATCTCAGCTGCTGCCACAAGTGAGAAAACCTTTGACATATCTGATCTAATAATTCTAATGATACTATTCAGAACCGACAGTAGAGTGATGTGGATGTTTAATGATAAACCATTCGAGAACGCGACGAGTGTGGACAGTTGTGCGACAATTTCTATCAAGTATGCTTTTTTGAAGAATTATGTATTCTTGAACAACTATGAATGGCACTTCAGAGACGTCAATCCGCAGCACACGGGTGCGTATTCATGCGTGGTTGAAAGGGACGGTGTGGTGGACACACTGGGATGGTCATTGCGCGTCATTGACACTACGCCCGAGGTATCATTTAGGGAGTGGTCAGTCTCTTCAAAACAGTCCCTACGAAACGCTTTCAAAACACGCGGTTTGGTCGTGTTTCGAAAGTGTTTCGATGTCAGTATCGAAGAGAGTTTCGAAGAGACTGACCGCTACTTGACATGCGCAACCGCAACCTCTATGAGAAATGTTGTCCAGACCGATTCGCGCTTCGTCGTCATTTATTCGGCTGGCTTGATCGCGATCATCGGCTGTTTCGTCATTTTCGCATTTTGTGTCGTTGAACGCTCCACTAGGTATGTACAGAATGAAGGTAGAGAAGGGAAAAGATGTTACAGGAACAACAAGGTCGACTACGCGGAGCTGGAGAGTGTGCTGACCGACAGAGCCTCGTTCGAGATCGATGCGAAGCGGCTGAGTGTGTCTGTGGTGCGACTCGGCTGCGGGCAGTTCGGAGAGGTGCGAGCCGCCACGCTCGACTCGCAAGCCGTTGCTGTCAAGGTATCTTCTTTCTCTTGTTCATAAAGGAAAGGTCAAACTCGATTATGTGTCGGAAAAGGTGCGCGGCCGTTCTGAATTATTGTCTTTTGCCAGCACAAGTCGAGTCTGACCTCTCCATATCCACTGGTTCAGCTGGCGCGGTGCGGTCGTGAGAGCAGTCTGGCGCACGAGCTGGCCACCCACCTCGCCCTCTCCCGTCAGCGACACCCCAACCTGCTCGCCATGATAGGATACCTGGCAGAACGCACGCAGCACTCACATCGGTGAGTGACTGTGACTTGCGGTATTGTAAAGACGATGGCTGTAACAGTATTTGCGGCGCGTATCTTGACTATCACTATTGCCATGCACCCCGTTTGCAGAGTGAGCTGTCTGATCGTGGAGAAGTGCGACTGGAACCTGCGCGACTGCCTCAAGCACAGTCGAGAAAGAACGCAGATAACGGTATGTACTACTGTTATACCATCTAATTCAATGTTTCGTATTTTACCGACTCCCCGTCTGACGCACATGCTCGAATCGGCTCGCTTGTTGGAAGACGAGATCGACATACGCTGTCTGAACACGCGTGATCTGCTCTCGTTCGCTGTCCAGATCGCGCAAGGAATGCGACATCTCGCCCGGCTGTCGGTCAGTTCGGAGATCAGTACTAAAAATGTACTAGAAATCCGCGATAGAAAAATGCACTTCGTGAAGGATCTCAGGGTGTTTGAGCGTAGCTGAAAGACTGGTGGACGCCTTGGATTGCAGTGTGTGCATCGGGACCTCGCCGCGCGGAACGTGCTAGTGAAGAGGAACGGCACGATCCGCATCGCAGACTTTGGACGCGCCCGCCTCACCGACGATCGCACCTACTACACGTGAGAAAAATACACTATTCATAAATTGCAAGCGACAAAATAAAATAAAATGTTTGTTTAGTGATCAAATGTGTTGGTTTGCAGGAGCCGCAGCACGCTGCACGAGCCGGCTCCGATCTGGTGGATGTCGATCGAGGCCATAGAGCGGCACTGCTTCACTGAGAAGGTACCTTATGGACTTCTAATACTGTGAGGTCTCTCGAAAAAATAGCGGAACGCATCCATATGCTCTTGGCACAACTAAGTGCGCTTTACGATCATGAGTCACATCCAACAAATTTTGCTATAACACGCATCATAATTTATGTATAATTCTGTCAATTCTTCTCGCCTGCAGTCTGACGTGTGGTCGTTCGGAGTCGTACTAAAGGAGATGTTCTCATACGGGGAGCGCCCGCACGCGGACATGAGCCGCACGCCGCAGCAGCTGGTGCACTGGCTCAAGCAGGGACACCGAGCCGCGGACAGCCGACCCGCCAACTGCCACGAGCACATGTGAGAAGGATTGTTACGGGTGATGACACAACTAGGAACAAACAGAAACTACTACAATCGACTATAAATACAGAAGGAACAAGTTACCACAAACGTATTACATGGAAACAATAGCATTTCAACTAAACACTTTCTAGGGTCCTTCCGTCAGCTTATAAAGGGATCATTCCAGCTACGCTCTGATGCGGGAGTGTTGGCGGGGCGAGGCGAGCGAGCGGCCGTCGTTCGCGCGATGCGCTCGCATCATCAATGATCACATCAAACAGCACTATCCGGAGGTGGGCAGATGAATTGAATTGAATTTATATTTATCACAGTAATACTCTGCGTCACACATCAATGATCAACATTGAAAACACACTGAACAACCAGCGTGAAAAGAGGATACTGCAAAGCAAAATTATTAGTCATCGTTGACAGAATGGATATGTGTTTTCTTCCTTAATTGATCGTGTATACAGATGATGTCTCGCCTGAATGCCACACTTCGTAAGGAAGCCGCGCTGCAGACAAGCCTAGTCGGGCTGCGACGAAAGTGAGAAACGAGTGGCTTCCGAGTATTGGATAGAATTACTGGAATAGTGATGACAGAAGGACACCATCAACTAGCTGATACTTCGCTAGCTCTCAGGACACGTGTTGTTGAATAATGTATTTGAATGTGGTAATGTAAATTGATGGTTGTAAATAAAATAAAGTGTATGATTGCTGGATGTGAATTGTTAGGGACAGGTGGAGGTGATTCTGGTCTGGAAGTGAAAATGTTTGCGGGACTGTCGGGACTGCGTCGACTCATGTCTCGAATCATGTCGTGAGCGCGCAAGTGTGCGTATAAACAACACAACAAGATAAAACACTGTATGTACACTTTCACTATGAACATGAGTTAGTGGGCTTCCAGATCAAATCTTGGACTTGTCCCGGCCAACGAATTTCTTGGCGCCTGAAAATTTTGAACTATTTGGAAAATAGTATGAAATAAAATAAAATCACCTTTGATTCCGTCGCCTATAGCGACAAGACCCTCGGTGAACTCGTTGTCGAGAGCCTGAACAATAGGATAGAAAAGGAGGGAAAGAGGGGAGAGAGATGGAGAGAGAGAGAGAGAAATAAGAGGGAGAGAGAGAAGAGGGAGAGAAAGGGAGAGAGAAAGAAAGAGATAGGGAGGAAGGGAAGTGGAGAGAAAGGGAGGGAGGGAGAAAGAGAGAGAAAGAGAGAGAAAGAGAAAGAGAGAGAGAGAGAGAGAGAGAGAGAGAGAGAGAGAGAGAAAGTACCTCCTTGGTGGTGAGGTCAAACGCCTTGTACGTGCTGGCTCGGTCGACGAGCATCGTCTTCTGTGGATGGGATGCGATGAGTCGAGCGAGAGACAGCGAGGCAGACAGGGCTGCAATCGAAATATTCCTCTTCTTATTGCCTCCCCCTCCATAGTATTCCTTCGACCCCCGCAGAGTACTCATAAGTCTCTTGAATCGGAGCTACCTTTATATTTTCCTTTGCCATCCTCTCTACACCTTTCCCCCTTCTTCTCTCTCTCTACACCTAAACTACATACATGCATTCTTCTCGCGGTTTCACATGTGTCTTTTCATATCTGAACAGCATTCCCCGAAATTCACATCTTGTCACATTGTTTCACGATATCTTATCGAACCGACAACTAACCGTTACGAACAAAAAGTAAGTTGTTTGGAATCCGTTATACCAAGTGACCAAAGACCATAAGCGTGTCACCCACCCTGTCCCTGTTCGACCACCCGATTGGCGAGGCCCATTCGCTCCGCCTCCTCACTGCCCACCTCCCGACCCGTCAGGATCAGGTCTAGGGCACGACCCTGGAAGGAGGGGGTGAGAGAGCGCGAGAGAGAGAGAGCGAGAGAGAAAGAGAGGGAGAGAGAGACGGAGAGGGAGAGTGAGAGAGAGGGAGAGGCGGAGAGAGAGAGAGAGAGAGAGAGAGAGAGAGAGAGAGAGAGAGCCCTCACCATTCCGACGACTCGCGGCAGTCGCACCGTGCCGCCGTCGATGAGTGGCACACCGACCTGGACGAATCAATCGATAATCAATCAATATCCAATCGATACCCACCTTCCGACAGAACACTCCCATGCGCGCCGAGCGGGAGACGACACGCAGATCGGCTGGAAACGGATCGATAAATCAATAATCAATATATACTCACCCAGCAAAGCCAGCTCGATCCCCCCGGCCACTGCGTATCCCTCGATTGCCGCGATCAGAGGTTTCGACAGGCTCATCGCGGTGGGGCCCTATGTAGAATGGAGTACTGTAGTGGGATACAGTGGTTTACAGTATGATATTGTTAGGTAAGATTAGAGATACGGTGTACCATGTATCTGTACTTGACGACAAAGTCGACATCGGCCGTGGCGTAGTCGCCAGAGGACACTTCGGAGAGATCGTAGCCCGCGCAGAAGTTGCCGCCTGAAGCCACGCCCACATAGACCCCGCCTACCGCCGCCTCTGTCTCCGCCCACCTTCTCCGTAGAGGATGGCGACTTTGGCCGAGTCATCGCGCTCGAATTGTTCAAAAGCGGCGACCAACTGCTTGGCCGTCGGGTGGTTAACACAGTTCTTTTTCTGAAATCAATCGATAATCGATCGATAATCAATCAATATCACACCTCCGGTCGATTTATGCCGATCAAGAAGACCGGACCGTCACTGCGCGTGTTTACTGCAAAGTATTTTGATGATAAGGGCTTGAAACGTATCGGTGGGAACGTACCGAGGCTCATGTCTCTCTTGATCAGCTGTTTGGTTGCGAGACGCGGCGGCAACCGGAGTATCGATCGCAGCATAGTGGCAAGGGCAATTCACACGGGTGAATGATAATGATAAGGAGATAGCGGACAAGGAAGAGAGAGAGACGAGTGAAATGAACGCGTTTGATTGTAAATTATTATTGTTGCAAACGAAAAAGTCTCGAAAGTGAGCAAATAAACATTGATGATTGATGACTGAGTGTGTGAAAACAAAACTACAAGCTACACCTACAACGTTCGCGTGTTAGTATCGTTTGACCTCGCTTCGCTATGTTATTGCGGATCCACTACAAATGAGTTGTTTTGTGCAAAAGTACGTTTTATTTACAGTTTCGAAACAGTTACAGTATCCCTTATCTGACTTGAGCAATGTATAGACGGCTCTGTCCGTGCGTTCTTTGCTCTTGTCTCTTGTCATTGTTTGGTTCAAAGGGGTCAGGCGAGACGGGGTGAGATATGCCAACAACGTGGGTTCCCCCTTTTTGCAGGTGCAGACAAGATAGAGATAAAGAGAGAGAGAGAGAGAGAGAGAGAGAGAGAGAGAGAGAGAGAAGAGAGAGAGAGAGAGAGGGAGGGAGGGAGGGAGGGAGGGAGAGAGAGAGAGAGAGAGAGAGAGAGAGAGAGAGAGAGAGAGAGAGAGAGAGGCGACAAAGATATCTTGCATACGTGGTGATGGTGACATTCCGTGATAACGGTTGGTATACTTGGATGTTCTGGATTCTGGAATGTACTGATATCATAGAAAACGTATCATCGATAAGCGAGCTGTCTAGATAAATGAAACCGCAGGGTTCACGAAAGGACATTTCACAGACGATCTTTTGAACTTTTCGAGTTCGTTTACTAATTATTGTTCATGATTTTCTGAATTTCAGAATGCAGTTTCGCACCTTCTTGTTATTATTGTTAGCAGTATGTGTTAGCAGTACAAACATACGTGAGTAAATGAAGAAGCAGAGTAGTAATGAGCCACAAGAGACGAAAGAAACCACGTAGTACCCGTAAGCAGTAACCCAGCCTGAATGATTGTGAACAATTTCAGACAATGATAAATCCGGCAAATGTAAGACGTGCGATTTTCTCGCCAAAATGATGCATACTCTGTGGGGGGACAAGGTATGGTTTAAGAAGTTCACTCAATTCCCACTTTTGTTATGTCCTTTATGTATCTCTCGCACCAAAACCACTAAACCGAATTCCAGCATGTGATTTGATTTTGAAGTTATTTGCCTAGTGAAACATATACTCATGGTTGTGTCAACCTAGGTTCTGGATGAGTGCATGGGTCCTCTACTCACCTACATGTGTACGAATCTGGATGTGGAAGACCACTTTGTGTGTCAAGGAATGAGCAGCAACTTCAAGGTACTCGAGTAGTTGCATATTATTCAAGTTGTTTATACTTTTACAGTTATTGTTTTTATAGTTATTTATACGTACTTAATAGTTAATCATGACCACACTTATAAAATTGTCTAGGAGGAATTCATCTACATTGCCGGCAAGCTGATAATTACTCCCGAGGAGATCTGTTCGATTTTCGTAAAGGTTGGTAATAGTTCTATTTGTTACGTTTCAGCAGTCGGGTATGTTTAGTTGTCATTTCATAATGTAATGTGTCGTTGGTTAGTGTTGAGACAAAAACAAAATACAGGATTGAGGATGGTGGTTGTGTGACAAGAGTTGAAGAAGATAAAAAAAAATTAAAAAACTTAAGATTCAAACCAAATCGTTTAGGATTGTGGCGAGTCTCCGCTCAACAAAACCTCCAACTGGCTGCTTCCCATTCCTGGCAACAAACCGCCAGTTGTGGATGTGACTGTGAAGGTTCGCGTTACGTTTCACAGTTACAATTAAAACCACTCTTAGTTTAAATGGAACAATAAAGTTTATTTGAGTTCTAATCACTTCAGCCCAACCAACCGACGCTGCAAGTGCTTCACTTGACCGATCTGCACATAGACACGCAGTACGAAGTGGGAAGCGAGGCGGACTGTAATGTGGTGAGTACCACCTACTGTTACTACTGTAGTGGTTTTATAACTTTTTATCTCTATAGATAGCGTAATTTTAGAACATACATTGTTTCTGTATTTACATTTCAGGGAGAAAAACACACCGGGCCACTGCCCCTTCAGTGTTGTAGACCTCTGCAGGATCCGAATGTAAGCGTATCGATCATTCAAATACTCGAAATTCATGTTTAGGAAGTCACCGACCCTAAGAAGAACCACACCAATATTCGACGGGCTGCTGGAAAGGTGTGTTTACAAACAATCCGTGTTTACAACAACAACAACAACAACAACAACAACAACAAACAAATAAAAAAATTGCAGTGGGGCAGCTATGGCATGTGTGACACTCCGTATTGGACAGTGGAGAACATGCTGCAAGACATACAGAAGAGGGTGGCCAAGAAGGAGTACGAGGTATGGAAACTCTTTCTCTCTTTCTCATATCTCGCTCTCTCTCTTTCTCTTCTTTGTCTCCCTCTCTCATCTCTCTTATCTCTCTTTTCCTCTCTATATGCTGAGTTAGCACAAACTGAGTATTGGTTTGTTCGTACCGTTCCCAGCACACGCTCTTTCAGATCGCGTACGTTGTTGTTTCTGGGGACCTGGAGAACCACGCAGAGTGGACCTACACCCACGAGGGTCACATTGCTATGGTATGAATCGGGAGGAAACTATGATGGCTATACTTATCTTGTTATCTAGCTAAAGATCATTGCCAAGTTACCGATATGGAATATTTTATGGTTTGGTTGAAACGTAATGGTTCATGTGATGTGTTCAGATTCACAATGTATCTTCTCTCATCCGCTCGTATCTACCGGGAGTGAATGTCTACTTCACTATTGGCAACCACGAAGGAGTGCCCATTGACAAGTGAGCGCCTGCGAATATGTAATAAGCCATAATGATGATACTCTAATACGTTTCAAGATATGTTTTTGTTTGTGGATGCAAATGCGAAATTAATTCTTTCTCAATCGAAGTGCTACAAAACAACAACTACATTTATGTTGTTATCTACCTGATCTTACGATGACCGAAAATCTTTCATACGTTTCAAGATATGTTTTAGTTTGTAGCCACAAAGATTGAAATAATTGTATTCAGTGGTATTCACTTTCCAACTGTTTTCATCAAAATGCGTCATTGGGTATCCGTGTCACAAAAACAAAATGCAGAGCACTGAAGGCGTAACAAACCGGACAATCACTAAAGGTGATAATGGAAACTGAAAAAAAAGATTCTCTAAGTCTAGCTTCGCTCCCCGCTGGACGCCGGCCGAATTCCAGCCAGACTGGCTGTACGGCGCGATGGCAGACGCCTGGAAGGGCTGGATCACAGACGAGGAAGAGAAGATGCTCAAGTAGTGAGTGACACTTTCAAAAATTCGGACCGCTGTCCACTTTCCGTGAATGAAGATCGCGTAACATGTGACGAGTGATGCTCAAATAGTGAGTACTGTCAAAGATTCGCACACTACGTATTAGAAATTTCATGAAGTATGTTGCAATCAGTGTTTTTCCAGCAATGGCTGCTACATGACGAAACCGGCGCCGGGATTGCGACTCATCTCACTCAACACGGGGCTGGGGGAGAGCAGGAATTTGTGGGTGGAGAGAGGGAGGGAGGGAGGGGGAGAGGGAGAGAGACTGGGAGGGAGGGAGGGAGGGGGAGAGGGAGAGAGACTGGGAGAGAGAGAGAGAGAGAGACCTTGTTCAGCTACATGTTCGTGAACCAGACCGACCCGGATGGCAGCATGTCTTGGTTCATCCGGCAACTGGAAGACGCAGAGAAGGCGGGCGATAAGGTATATCCGAAAATACACTAAATGATATGTTTTTATGCCAAAGATTTGCTGTATTTTTCTTATTTATTCTCAGTTTCTCAACCAAGCATACGTTTCAAAAAAGTATACATGTGGAGGATATGCGAGGAGATTAATGATACCTTGTCCTTTGAAAGTG
This sequence comes from Rhabditoides inermis, assembly GCA_963966185.1. NCBI lineage: Eukaryota > Metazoa > Nematoda > Chromadorea > Rhabditida > Rhabditidae > Rhabditoides > Rhabditoides inermis. The sequence goes on from CAWZYM010000149.1 coordinate 252,854, forward strand.
AAATACCTTTCATGTTATCTGTATATAAAGCAGTTAAATAATGTTTCCAATTAATGATGTTGTTGTTGATTATCCAATCGACTGTCAGGTGCAAGTGATCGGGCACATTCCTGGCGGAGGAGGGGATGCGCTGGAGGGGTGGAGCATCAACTACTACAACGCCATCAACCGGTACACAGCTGCTTGTCATTCACTCAGTGTCTAAAGAATAATCACGGAAAATCCTAATCCTCCGTTTCTATTTCTCAATTTTTCAAATGATTTTGTCACTCTGATCTGTTTCTGATCCTCAAACTTCTGTACCACTCTGCAGTTTTAGATTCTTCACTTGCACACTCTTTCAGGTTCGAATCCACAGTTGTCGGTCAGTTCTTCGGTCACACTCACTCCGAGCAGTTCTATCTCTCATTCGAGAATCCCAATGATAGCAAAAGCCGACCGACTGGGGTGATATACAGGTGTTTATCATACATTTCAAACTATGATTATACGATTTTTATTGAATTGTTCATTCAATGTGTTCTAGTTATGCTGTTCTCAACAATATTTTAGCACATATATTTCCAGCGCTCCGTCTGTCACTCCCAACTACAACTTCAACCCTACTTACCGAGTCTACACACTGGACGGGGGACACGCCGACGCTACCTATGTACGTTGCTCATATATTACTTGTATTATGTACCTACGTTTCATGACCACTACCTATAATAATATATTGTGTGTCGAGAATAGTAATTGTCATCACGATCCCTTTCATTCTACTAATGTTCCAAAAATGAAACAAACAAAGTAAATGTTTTCCAGCAAATCCTCGACTGGTCCGAGTACTTCCTCAATCTCACCACAGCCAATGCACACACGGAGGACCCGGAGTGGGAGATGCTCTATCAATCCGTCAAGCAGGTGAGAAGATTCTCAGATGCTGCCAGTATGTGAGAATACTCAACATGTTTCAAATGCGATCAGTTTGTTTGCAAAGTAAGTTAAACGTGTTTCAAAGTTTAAATTGGTAGTTTGAGGACGGATACTTTTATATTTTTCTTTTTTCGACGCTCAATTCTTATTGTCAGGAGTACTCGCTGGAGTCTCTCACTCCTACGGCCTGGAACGATCTGCTGACGAGAATGGAGAAGGACGACGCGCTATTCCAGAGATACTACCAGTGAGACCCCTCCCCCCTCTCTCTCTCTCTCTCTCTCTCTCTCTCTCTCTCTCGTCTATGTCTCATTCCAGCAACTTCTTCCGTCGCTCTGACGTTGGCAGGTGTGAAGGTCAGTGTCAGCGTAACCTGCTCTGCACAGCCAGGAAACTACACCACAACGATCACTTGTGCAGTGAGGACACTGTAAAGGTACGCTGGGGTCAGGACTCATACATACCTCTCTTCCCAATCTAATATGATGTATGTAGTGAAAGCGCGGTTCCTTGACCGTCTGAAATCAGAACCCATAACACTTCCTGTGCTTGCAGATGCCTACGCTGTCCACTTTGAATGGTGAGAACGAGAATGAGGAAGAGTTGCGTCGCTCGCGTCTCGCGCACGGCTTGCTGGAGAGATACGCGAGATCCAAGCTGGATGATGCCTGTCCGCTGTGAAGTACATACGAATGCATAATTGATAAAAGATTTTCACAACGTTAATTTCTGTAACCTTCGTCACTTGCTTGCTCTTTCCTGCAGTTTGTATGTTTTCTTGTACTTAGGAGTAAAAAAAAAGTTCTAATGAATCAAATATCACAATATCCAAGGAAATAAGTATGCCGCTCGAAGCACCTTGAATAGATTGCAACAATAAAAAGACACAGAATGCAACGATTATATTACAACGACAACGTGATAACGATAAAATACAATTACAACTGCAATTACATGTACAACGATGTGTGACTATTCGACTCGTGACGTACACGCGTCATATTGACTGACTGAACGATTGTGGAGGTTTTCTGGGTGGCTGAAGTTTTTCGGCAGAATTGACGGAAGACTTTGTTCATTTCGCGATGCAGGCAAATGTAGACGACAACGTTAGTGCTTCCAGCCAATAGCAGACCAGCTGAAACAGAATAGTTGGAGCAACAACGCTTTGAACGCACGAATTCCAATCAGTGCTAAACCTGGAAGACTTGCTCTTCGAAGATAGAGGACCTATTCGTTCTCTCCTGCCCGCTCGTAGCGCAAACAGCGCGAGAGAGACAAAGAGAATTAGAAGATAAGAGAGTGCGCAGAATTTCGGTATGGAAACTTTGCGCTCACTTCAGTGCGGGAATGTTTCTGATCAAACGCGCGCACGTATGTAAAACTTTTGTTCAACCTGTGTCGGAGTGATCGTGACACATAAATCCATAAATGAATACGAATCATCAGCAATAAGTCATCTTTTTTTGAAATAAGTCATCTTTTTTGAAATAACCATACTCACTAATATAGAAGGGCCCAACTATCGAGAAGATGTAGTTGCCGAACATCTTGAAAAAGCCAACGAACACTGAAGGAATCGTGATGAACAGCTGGAAAAAGGACTTTACATGTTTATCCGAGTGACGTCATACTCACAATACACACTAGTAGTATAGCGAGTGAGAGCATGTTGACTTGTGTCCGCTTCTGTTGTTCCTTGTTCGAATCATGCGATTTGTGCTCAAGCCCGCGAAGCTTAAAACAGGTAAGTTAAGTTTGTTTTGTTTTTTGTTCGTTGCGGTCTTTTTTTAACACTCCCAAATGCTTTCGAAAACATTTCGGAATTGCTTTCGAGATGACTGAACGCATCTTTAATTGCACTACTCCTGGGAATCAGTGTTGTCATGGTTATCTTCTTCATTTCCTTATTAGAATCCGATTGACATTTGAAAAATTAGGATGTGATAAATTGCGAACCTTTACAATGACAGCTAGAGTGAGAAACACGAGAGTGAGTCCGAGAACCTGAAACAAAGAAACTTACAAAACTACGATCACTGGAAATGAAAAATAAAGGAATGAACTGGAAATGTTTAGTGATGTGTAAACCTGTAAAGTACAGAGGATTCAGTCAAGGTCCACACGAGTTCTTACGATTGTGCGATACCTTCATTCTTATACACTTGTCGAAATTAGGAGACTGAACAAAAAAAACAAGCAGTGCCCACCATATTACTGATTCCCCAGTAGTAGCGAAAGTTATCACTGACAAAGCAGCCGATACTAGCGCAGTTGTATTTCACCTGAAATCAACTGTGTGTTGAACTGAAAATACAAGGTGACACACGTCCATGTATTTATCATTGAGATTGAACTCCAGTATAACGTCTAAGATGCCTAGAGTGACTCCTATGAGGAGTGTTCTCACGCAGAATCTGGTTTGGTTTTTGAGGCGATATGTGACCGGCCAGCAGAGAGCCTGAACAGGAATGTTTGATCGTCTGATTCTGACGTTAGCATCATATATCTGATAACTTGTTTCCCACCGCGAACAAGCACTAACCATGTTATCACTGATAAGTACTAACGCATTACCAAAAGTTAAACTCACCGAAAGTCTATCGATGGCTATAGCTATTGTGATGACGCAGTTGATTTTGATCTGCATTGGCAGCGGAGCCGCGGAGACCATGATGTAGTGTGGATCGTATGCTAACACATCCGCTCGCCAGTTTACAGTCATGTAAATGACATAGGGCATCGCTGCAATTGAAGGTACTTCGATGAAAAAAATCATGCTGCGTCCCAAGTCCCCATCACTACAATTTCGTTTTTACGTACGTGTACGTTTTCCGAAATGGATGTCGTGATTAACGCAACCTAACAGTTGAAACGAAACGTATCAACTTCCGTCCTCCAAAAACAATGATAAAACCCAAACTCACTGGCTATTGCGTGTATGAAATCTGTGAAAGCTAATACGAGAATGAGGCGTAGTGCTCGGTTGTGTAGCAGTCGTTTCGAGCTGAGAAATCAAAGTACTGGATAATTATGTTTCAGCCAACCGGAAGAACATTGCGATGACGAATCCATTGAGTATAGATCCGAGTATCTGCAGACAAAAGATGACCACGTCGCATATCAGAAATGTCGTGTTCGGCATTTATGTTCTTCAAAACCAACTGAAAACAAAAAGATGACGTGAGAATAACTTAATTTATAATAAAAATGATTGTGTTAATACATGGAAGAAGCGATTTTAATTCTATAACTATGAAGTCATTCGGTTCATGCTTATAACTTGCCTGTCTTGTCCGTACTGTACTTTTTTTTTGTTTCGCACGCGGTTAGTTACTGATTGAGTCCTTATTTTATAAAATGAAAACGAAGATGATTTAATTAAATCATTGCACTACGTGACGTGATAGGTGCATAGGTGAAAGTAAGTACAAGGAAGTCAAGGATTAGAAGGTTTGAGAAGACCGTATAACAACGAACAACGATTATCTGCACGTGAATAATGTAGCTATGAACGGATAGAAAGCGGAAAAAATTGAACAAGTATGGTTGAACTGGTCTGTCTGTTAATCTACATATCATAACTCCATCAAATTACTATAATTCTCTGACGCGGAAGGGAATACTAATCAACTAATCACATCATCATTGCAAAGAAGTAATAATTGCTCTAAGTTACCGCACCGTTTGTGAAGTTTTTATGTCGACATGACTAAGTAAATTAGATAATATCTATTTTACTGTATCGGTCTTATACACATATCAGTATCTTGGAAGTCTCGCGACTTCACGTCTGTCTTAGAAATGCATCCAAGCAATGTTTTAAGAAATGAAAACGTTTTGAGATGAGGTGTCAGCGATGTTTTGAAAAACTGTGCTTATTTGATGATGTTTCGATACCGTCTGTGGATCAAAAGAAGTTTCGCAACAGCGGTTATTTTTATGTTCATTTTATGTTCAAAAATTAAATAATAACAATTACAAATATCCTTGCGGTCTTTTGGCTTTCGATAATGAGCATATATGAAGTCGATTTGAAACGCAAAATCTTCACACAAAATCTACTGAAATCTACTGTATGTGTTATGGGCTGACTATGGAGATTTTCTTGACGTCTGAAGATTTTCGGAAGAATTGGCGGAAGACTTGGTTCATTTCTCTATGCAGGGAAATGTAGACGACAACGTTGGCACAGCCAGCGAATAGCAGACCGACTGAAACACGATCGTTGAAGCGACATGATTACATTGCGATGTGGCATCTATTAAATATTGAATTATTTTTTCAGAAACTTATTGGTTCTAAGTTTATAAAGTTCTAAAACGGTTTGAATATGGGAAATTTGACTTTTTCGAATCGCAACTTTTTGCGAACATAGAACTATATAACCATAATGTAAATATGACCCTAATGATTTTAGTGTAATTGTCAGTCCAGATGCTCTAGCATTGACCAATATAGAAGGGGCCAACTATCGTGAAGATGGGTAGTCCAAACATTTTGAGGAAGCCAACAAGCACCGACGGAATCGTGATAAAAATCTGAAATTGTTTCGTGCATTCCATAATAAGATATTAAACTTTCCATAATAAGATATTAAACTCACAATACACACTAGAAGTATCCCGAGTGACAGCATATTCGCTTGTTTGAGCTTTCGTTGTTCCCCATTTGAATCAAGCAGTTTGTTCCCTAAACTGCGAACCTAAAAAAATATTTCTTGTTACTATTATGAATCACTTCTCTTTTTTTTCGTTACACGCTAATTTGTGAATTGATCTTAACTGAACAGGTATACTTTCTTTTAAAAAATTGCAAACGTACCTTGACAATGACGACGACAGTTAGAAACACGAGAACTAGTCCGAGAATCTAAACGAAAACTACAAATACTGATTCACTACTCGATACCCACCATATTGCTGATGCCCCAGTAGTAACGGAAGCGATCACCCACAAAACAGCCGAAACTAGCGCAATTGTATTTGACCTGACATAATCGGTGTTATAGTAGTAACACGGACATATATTCACCTGTATGTCTGTGAGTTTGAACTGCAGCACAACGTCTGTGATGCCTAGTGTGCCTCCTATGACGAATCCATTGAGTATGGAACCGAGTATTTGCAGACAAAATATGACCACGTCGCATATCAGAAATGTCGTGTTTGACATTTGAAATGAACCCTCCCTGAAACAAAAAATTTCAGTTCGCAAATAATCAATGGCACTAAAGAAAAGAAGGCGTAAACACTGCACTGATTGATGAGTTCAATCAGAAAAAGTCATGTAGTGACACTCGTTTTTTTATATAGGTGTAACGATGTATGAAGCAGAGCTTGTTTTCATGAAAAATAGGTTGAAAAGTCTTTTTTCCGTTGAGATCAGGTCAATATACTATTGATCGACGCTCCATTGGTGACTGCGCGAATAATGTCAATTCGCCCTGGTCGAAAAGGTCCTGGAAATTTCAGTCTGCTTCCGCAGACGCGAAGTGTTCGGAAAAGTGGCAAATCTTTTTTCTAGCGGTAAACGAATGATGAGCTATAAAAGGGAAGTGGAAAGGAAAGGGAATGAATAAGTACACGTGTACCTACGAAATCTGTTCCTCGTATGGGAGAGGATACTAATCAAATCATAATGCCACAGAAGTATTATTTTCTGCGGGTTCTGAGCTAACGCACGGCGTGATACCTTATCCTATACTAACACGTTCCTGGAAAATTTCTAGTGCGTATTTTTTTCAATAACGTGTTAGGTAGGACAGGATCTTAGTTTGTACTTCCAGTTATAAAAGCTTTGTCTCAGTGACGAAACCATAATCACATCACTTCATTGACGCAGGAAAAAATCGCAGGCTATCAGTTAATGAGGGTGTGAATAGAATGGAGCAGAGGAGAGCGAAGAACAGGTGGAAGAACGAATTATAATTTAATCTCGCAAACAACATGTAAAATTATTCAAGGAGACAGTTCGCCAACTGACCCCGGATGTGAATAGCACAAATAAAACAACGATCTTCGAAAAACGTGAAATATAAAATGAGAAAGCGCACGGCGGTCGGTACACGAATGTATGTAACGTGTATGTAACGTACTGTGTGTTATGGTAATGTTTGTGCACACAATGTCACATAAACCGAAATTTATTTAAAAACGCGAAAAATTATCAATTACATATCAGCTATGTATGTGAGCTTTCGAGCAAAGCAAAAACAAAGTAGGTAAACTGCGTGCAAGTTGAATGTGCGATTTTGGACATGCGTATGTAGTATGAGCGATTTTTAATTCACAGTCGGTTTTATATCCACACAAAATACGTTCATATATCGTGAAAAACATACAGACAGATGCACTCGACGCAACTAGGTGCGACTAGACCAAGTACTCTGTCGAATCGAATCAGAATAGGCTTTCTATATGTAACGAACATCTATAGATCTATAATAGTAATAGTGGAAAATGAGTGAGCAAAATGAGCAAATTTGTTTGCTGAGAGAGAGAATTGTTCAGATCATACTAGGAAATGCAATCTTCATTCCCGTCATTTCCAGGCTACTTAGCTGCTTATTACAAGAAGTGTCGTTTAGGTCACAGAAGCCGATGGTGACCAAACTGATATCAGAGATACATACCCTAGGAGGTCACTTGTCGAAAACCGTTTTCAAATCCACATGACCGGCCATACGTTTCGAGATATTTACGTTTCAAATTTTGGAGCTAAACCGTGTGGATTGCTTTGTCGGTCTCTCACTCCAATCACGCGAGCTGTGAAACAGCGGCGGTGGCCTAGTGGATAGAGCGGCTGTCTGTCAAGCGACAGGCTGTGGGTTCGCTCTCCGGATATGCTTTTCATTTTGCCGATTCCCTCCGGACTTGTACTTTTTTGTTCGAATAGTTGGAGTCACGCATGGTGAGGGGATCATGTGGAAACCTTCGTCAGTAATATTTTTCGAAATTTTTGAAAATGAATTCTAAAAAACGCAAACATTTTGTAATAAGCTCTCAACAAGACATATGACCGTTCGATTTGAAAAAAAAAGATGATAGGAGTTTTCTACCAACTGCCCAATTGTCACCAAAAAGTACAAGTCCGGAAAGTGTCGGCAAAACGAAACGCTTATCCGGAGAGCGAACCCACAGCATGCCACTTGACAGCAGGGCGCTCTATCCACCGCCGCTGTTTCACAGCTCGCGCGAATGGAGTGACAGACCGCAAAAACAATCCACACGGTTTAGCTCACAAATTTGAAACGTAATTATCTCGAAACGTATGGCCGGTCATGTGGATTTGAAAACGGTTTTCGACTGGTGACCTCCTAGGGTATCTCTGATATCAGTTTGGTCACCATCGGCTTCTGTGACCTAAACGACACTCCTTGTTAGTCCAAAACACAACCTGTACTTATTAGTTGACAAGCGACATGCATGAATTGAGTAGTTGGGTTGGGTGATTCCAGTGTACTAAAAGTTCACATTTCCGTGTTTTGTGGTATGAAGCGGTTAGGAGCCTATCGGTAGTATTATGTTTTGTAGTTAAAGGATGTATCCGGGCAACATTTGTTTATGCCATAGTTTTTGCTTAGATGAAAAGTTCTGAAAATTTGTTTGAAATGAATCATCGCCGAAAATACAGGTTTAGTCCATATTGGAGTAAGGCTATAACTATCTGAAAAATGATGTTTTCAAAAATCGGTCCACGCAGTTCCGGGAAACTCTCAAAAGCATTGCAATGACCCATTGAACAAATTTTGATATCTTTTGAAATTACAGAGATATTGCGACTTGAAAGACGTCCCAGGGACTTCGTGGCGGGACCAATTTGTATTGCCCGTAGTCATCCTTTAACAAATTTCAATGCAACTTTATGTCATTTCGCGAGGCATTGCGGGTGTAGTTAGAACATTTTCTGTTTAGTGGTACGCAAGACTCACCTCGGACATGCCTGGCCCTTGTTCTCATTTTGTGACGGAAAACATTCATGATTTAGTCTATATGTATTTATGTTCCATAATTGTATGTGGTCGTATCAAGGGGAATGACATAAAGAAGCCAGTAGGCAGTCAGCCATGTCCGCGATCAATCGACCGCTCCCGCTGTCCTTGCGATCACATTGGACATTGGGAGGTCTTTGTGTTCACACACCTCCCAATGCATAGTCCCTCGCCTACATACATTCAGTGCAACTGCAGTGGCTTCAGTTCTTTTTCGGCCATATATGCCTCTACGCGTGCCTATTATATTATGCGCTATACTCTATATTTGCTGAATTCGTCGGAGTTGTATCCGCGTTTTCTTATTCTATCACTCTCGCTGCGGTCTGCCAAAAAGAGATACTTCTCTAAAAGCAGAGGGAGGTGGAACTATACCATGAGGTCACGGACAACTACAGAACACCTCTCTGGTCCCCGGAAAGGTGAGTGAAAATACTCGCATTCTCTATTGTCTTGTTTCAGGTAGTCCATCGTAAGAAGACGTACGTGAAGAAGATTTCCATTCTCACTCATGAAGTAGCCGGTCGTCCCTCATCTACCGGTATATCATTGGAGGAAGGCTAAGGTGCGTTTCAGGAGTAAAGTACGTTTTAGATCATTGCAGTTTTCTTTAGCAATGTCGCGGACAGACATCTGTATCTCATCAACTTTGTGCGCTTCCTGCGAGGCATACTTGGCATTCTATATCAACCTACATGAGAGACATATATTCTCTCGGAGCCTCGATTCCTTGATAGAAAGGGTACTTTAACGGTTTGTTTGCATTATCATTGATTCTAGATTCATGTTTCCTTACTTTCAGGGAAGCATCCGTCGTGTTGCCTCACAAGATCCTCTACCTTCTCTCTTTATGAAGAAAAAAGAAGCCCTGTCAATTCTGCTCACTGAGCAACCACAGGAACAGCTATGTATGTATGTTTCTCACAGAAAGAAAAAACCAGAAAAGGGAAAAAGCACAGGCCTTACTCGCTCGTGTTGCACAAATTTCGACCGCAAAACCTCCTCACCCAACACAACCCTACGCCTTCAGTGTCCTCAATAAAACGCCTTCAGTGTCCTCAATAAAAGAATCATACAACTATGTGAAGTTGTCAAGATTTGACTTACATTCGATGGTTTGAATTCTTTCTAACACACTCTTTCATCAATCAGTCGGAAGAAACATCCACTATCGAGGAAAGTCCCATATTCAGGGCTGCGTAGAAACCAGTGTCCACATACTCAGGGAAAGTTGACAAATGTGGTCCATATGATCGGTCTCGAACCGCCTCGCACAACGTGGAAGACCTCCAGTTGCCGTGGTTTTCGTCGGCACGTGGCCACACAACTGGTATAAATACTCGATTCCAACTTCCTCCTTCCAAGTCCAAACATAATGCGCGCGCACATTTGCCTCCTCTCTTTCCTCGTCGTCAAGTACATTTCGGCACAGGTGAGATGAATGAGTTGTTTGCTCCAGCAAACAATGATCTTTTTTATCAGATTGTCGCGTTCACACCTTTGGCCAATATCTCCTTTCAATCCCAAAGGGACGGTTATATGACACGGCAAATTCCGCTTGGCAAGGCTCACAATCAGTTGTGCGCTGAATGGTGTCTTTCCGAATCACCATGCTATATATTCAGCGTGTGGGTGCGGGACGAAGCTGCCGAGTGCAGTATTTATCATTGCATCACGAGAGTGAGTTAGGGGGGGGGGGGGGGGCTGTTCACGCTATCGTCAACATTGCAGTTCCAAGAAGTACAAACTTCCGAGCTGGACACGAGGTTTTACGTGCGCATGCCGGACGATGATTGTCCAGAGCTGAAAGACCTTCAAGCTGCTCAAGTGACCATGCTGCAAAACATACCCATGTGCCAATAGCATTCAAGTCGTTCAAGCTGCTAGTGAGTTCCGTGTATTTTTCGATAAAAGTTTGCTATTGGAGTATGCTTATAAATGTCGTCAAGGTGTTGAAATTCGTGCCAGGCTGAACGAATGTTTATCGCACAAAAAAGACTCGAGACGGTAATAAATACGAGGAAGCACCGACGGCCGGCGGCGGAATCGATGGAAAAAACATACAGTCAATCGATACAAACGCAAACAATATACGCGGAAGCTCATATAAAGCAAGTGTGGTGTGTGTTTTTTGGAACAGCGGGCTGTACTGTTAGCTACTGGCAGTTGTGAATCTATGGAAATGAACAATATGGTAGTGTGTATACACTGTATTGCAATAGGGGATGCTGGAATGGTTCTAGAACAGGTACGCAGCCAGAAGGCTGAACACTGCAGCCAGAGTGGTGGCGGAGCAAGACTTGCAGAGGATAGAGCTGAAATGGTATGATAAAAGAGAGGAAAGGTGAGAGAGAAAGAAAGAAAGAGAAAGAGAGAGTCAGAAGAAGTAGGGAGGGGGAAGGAGAGAGAGGGGGGGATACATGGATACATCAACACACCGATCGAACTGCGACGGTCTGTACAGCACCCTCCTTCCGTTCAACGGCTGCACTGGCCGGTAGTTGTGTCCGTGCGCCGAGCCCGTCGTCGACTGGACAGCGCGCAGCTCGCGCAACTGAAATCGAGTGAGTACTTCGTATTGTTTACATAATATACAAGAGCAAGTCTTGACGCAGCTGCAATACATTGATCAAGTGTCAAGTGATCAAGCTTTCTTGGAATGACACGTTTTTCTACATATACATTGTGCTAGTTCACTCTCACACTTTCCTCACCAGCCTTGTTGGTTTTGCGTGTTTTCTCATCGTTTCCCATCATACAATTTTTTATTTATTAATTATGATATGTTCATGTTCATCGATGAATGCACTTTATTTTCTAAATTGTGTGCTGCAGTTCACTATATTAAAGCAACAGAGGCGCTTAGTTTTTGACTTTGGTTTATGGCTTGACCCATAGAAACACAAAATAATCAAAGAAAACGCGAAAGAACGGCGTTTCCTCGTTACCTACACGCTTACCAAAATGTGCACGTGCGAAGCTTGGTAAGGCGAATTCGAACTTCGCGCCAAAATGCTTATCGTAAAGTTGAGCTCTGTGCGCATCTCGTCGATATGAGGTTGTCAGAACAAGTCGTAATAGTGTTGTGGTAACGCTCACGGTTTGTGAACCATACTATGCCGGTTCGATTCCCGCCACTTGCAAACAGTTTTGCCAAGTTCTCATAAGTGAATTTCGATGAACCTTGGTAACGCTAAACGCCTCTGTGCCTTTAAATCGCTCTCACCAGCCACAGTCCACTAGGTTCTTTTTTTCATGTTGCATAATTATCGGATAATGAAATTATTTCCTACCTGCATTTTTGTGACACTGATAGGCTCGGCTAGGACCGTCCAGATGACAGCCTCGTTACAGCCCGGAGTTGTCAGAGAGCCGTCGTACCTGAGGGGGGGGGGAGAGAGAGAGAGAGAGAGAGAGAGAGAGAGAGAGAGAGAGAGAGAGAGAGAGAGACGTCACTCACCTGTAGAACGCCTCGGTGACGGGCGGGAGCATGGAGCGCGGTCGGATATGCTCAATGGTCGATGTGTTGCCTGGAGAGGAACACATTTCCTCCCATGTTCACACCCACGAAATGGCTAGTCCCTCATTTCCAGCAGACTTCTCAAAGACGCGTCTCTCTGTTCTAGTCTCAACAGGCATAGCGTATAGCCTGCGCAGGTCGACTACGGTTCTATAACCGTCTAACTATCCTTGCTTCAAGCGTCAATGTCGCATCCGAGGGCTACCGTATAGAACATGGCTTAAAATATAGTTATACAATATCCCTGTCCCCGCACCAACCGGCTCCGATCAGCTGTGGCAGCACGGCTGACAGGGCGCGCATCGGGGCGTGGTCCTCGTCCACGGATAGGAACACTCCCACGACAGCACTGAAAGCAGGAAGAATCGATTTTGTTAGTTTTGTACATAAATATTTTAGAAATTTAGGTTGTGATTGCATGTTTTTGTTTGAGGCGTTTTTTTCTCGATAGGTTTCATCGTTGTCGTAAAAGAACAACTGTCGGATATTTTGCAATTTTTCTCTAGTTGTCCTTTTTGCAACAAAAAAAACACACACACACAAAACAACTCACATTCCGTCTCCCTTGGTGAGAGCCTCGGCGAGGGTGAGGTCCTCGCGGACATGGACAAAGTGGATCTGCAAGGGGGATCTCTCTCTCTCTCTCTCTCTCACTCTCTCACTCTCTCTCTCTCGCTCTCTCTTCCCCTCTCTCTCTCTCACCTCCGCCGGATAGTGCAGTCCTCCGATCTTGTGCTCGCTTCCGTGGTGATCGTGCTGTGCCCAGTGAAGGTGGAACTGCGCCAGCTTGTACTGCAATTATCAATTTATCGATTCATATTTGATATCGATTTATTGATTGACATTTATTTTGGGTGGTGCACGGTTGTCAGTCCACTGGGAACACTTTCGCATGTGTTTTGAGACAGGTGAACTTCCTTCTCTCTTTTGATCGCATCAGCTTATCGACCACTCATAGAGTGTATCACAACATTCGTCATATGTGGAGAGAGAGGGTAAGAGAGAGAGAGAGAGAGAGAGAGAGAGAGAAAGAGGAAGGGAGAGAGTGAGAGGAAACAATGTAGTGTGACATGAAAACAACGATCTATCATGTAGACATTGAGGTCAACGGACACATCGTCTTCTTGTAAAAAGGCAAAATAAACATGGAAAAGACAAAATAAATAAAACAAAATAAACACGCACTGGTTGATCATACACCTGTTCAATCTGTAGCATGCCTCAAAAGACGCGTAGCGAATGATACTAATGTGTAGTGTTGGTAGCGTTTTCGCATGGAGGGTCAGTATTTTCAAACTTTGTTATGTGTAAGTGTACCTTGTGCCTGAGTCCGCCTCCATGCACAGTCGGCTGCTTCCGGCCCCACTTGTCGAATCCAGACACCGAAACTGAAAACGACCAGCACATTGAAATGGTCTCTTCCTCCCTCCTCTCTCCCTCCCTCTCCCTCCCTCTCTCTCCCTCTCTCTCCCTCCCTCTCTCTCCCTCCCTCCCTCCCTCCCTCCCTCTCTCCCCCCTTCCTCACTGGTGTGTCCGTTGTTGACTGCCTCCACCTCCCCCGCATGGTCGTAGTGGGAGAAGTGCAGTCGGTGGAACAGCGTGTAGTCCACATTGGTAGCACGGATATCGATCGGCGACTGAACGATATTGATTGATGATGATTTCATCGCGTACAGGTTTTTTTTAAAATGTTTCCTTATACTGTTCACTCAGGTTCCAGTACGTTTCAGAGATGTTTGATAGTGGTATATGTGATGCATACATTAATAATGGACGAGCTTGAACAAGCAACAAATAATTTGAACAAATCCTATTAGCAATGTATGTATCTCATACAAGTTTGTCTTCTGTGAATCTAATATCGACTGATCTGTTCGAACTTAGTCTGATCCTTGACATTTATATATTCATTAATACATTCATGAGTGTGAACTGCTCCTACATGTCCCCACCCCCGACCTGTCTGAACCCGCTCTGGCAGCTGCCTCCCCACTCCTCGGGTCCGTTGTGCGACTCGTACCCCCAGCCATGACCCGCGCCAGCGGAGATTACTGTAAAGAAAGGTTGTTTACACCACGTATGATTTATATTATGTCACTGCAAGTTACTAGAAAGGTATTGTCGACACCTCATTTTGTCTGTTTCGGCATTGTATTGTGTTATGTGTTGTTATAGCTTAGATGTCTCGGTTTTGTTTTGTTTTCAATTTGAACCGTGATTTGGTGACAGTTGCATCAAATATGTAATATGTTTCGTTAATTACTTAAATGGTAATGTTTGGGTAAGCTATAATTCCGTGACTATTTCATTGTCTGTCGATAGAAAGTTCTTTCAGCTCACAATGCCATGTGAAATACATTGCATGATATGAGTATACGTTTCAGATTACACTTATGTTATTGGAACTGTTAAAAACGTAATCGATTTTCTTCTCGTGCTCAGTTCTCATTGCTAACCTTGAAACTCAATGTTTTTGCAATCCCGCAAACATGGCATTGTCCTCCAAGAACCAAGACATGTATTGTATTGGGACGCGACAGATACGCGGCGTCGAGCGAGTTTCTCTAATCAGTAACGTATACTCTGCTGCGATCAATGGACACAAAAAGACACAAAAAGAAGCGGCGAGCAAGGACTGCAAAAAAAAGAAGAGGAAAAGGCTCACCTACCACTCCCGCTGAGACCAGCAACAACACAAACATCCTGAAATATATGATGTAAATTTGTCAGAACCGGGAAATGAACATTGAATGCTTCGAAGTGATAAGAAGCCCGCGCATTTTGCGGAACATTATTCTGCCCTGCCTTTGGACACCAGAATCAGAGATCCTGGAAGGAGAGAGAGAGCAGAGAGAGAGTGAGTGAGAGAGAGAACGAGAGAGAGAAAGAGAGAGAGAGAGAGAGAGAGAAGAGACAAGGAGGGAAGAGGAAAAAAGAAAGAAATACAAAGAAAAAGATAAAAATGTAAGACGAGAGTGGGAGAAAAGTGAAATACAAGCAAAACAGTTCATAATGTACCGATGTATTGCAAAAAAAATGTTCTAAAATATGATAACAACAACTGTGCAGAAAAGAAAAAAAAATATAATTTGATTAGTGATCTACTAATAATATATGTGCATAATATGTCAATGATACAAAATACGTGCAGTCCTCTTCGAGAATTAATGAAATGAAAGAGCGCACGTAATCAGAGGAAGGCCTCGAAAGAAGTGGTATAGCAGAGATCCGTGGGAATCGGAGGAGGCGGGGCCAGAGAGGAAGCACCTTCACAAGAAACGGAAGCAAAACAGCGGACGGACACCAAGCAGAGTGCTTCATCCCTCCCCCCCCCTCTCTCTCTCTCGCTCATTGCAACTGATTGAAATCGACGGAAGCTCTGCGCGCGAGCGAACAAAAAAGTAGTGAGGTGGTTGTGATTGGTGGTAGTTGGTAACTGGTAGCGGAGAAAAGAGAACACCCACACTCCAATTGTGTGTTCTCACGTCAATGGGACAGTGGTGTGGTTGGGTGGTGGAATAGGCTTACGGTAATTGCAATCAGAACGTGGGAAGAGACGAGTGGTCTCTCTCACTCTGGAGAGTGAAAGTGATCTATGAAAAAAGTTGGAAAGAAACGCGGAACTGTTGTTTTTGGAATTACGCCGGTCACTTTCACTCTCTTATCACCTCTGCAAACTCGTGCAAACCATCGAATACCAAGTTCTCGGGTAAAGCTGCTATGCAACCTTCGTATCTCTCTCTCTCTCTCTCCCCCCTCCCTCCCTCCCTCCCACTCTCTCATAGAGTGAGAAAACAATCAAGTGCAAACACTTGTAAACTCTGTTCAGTGACGCGCGAGGATAATATTCACATATCGCCTGTCTGTTAGAGAGTTAGAGTTCAAGAAGAATTTTTTCGAGAGGATCAAGATATCGCAAAGT
Organism: Rhabditoides inermis; assembly: GCA_963966185.1. Lineage (NCBI taxonomy): Eukaryota > Metazoa > Nematoda > Chromadorea > Rhabditida > Rhabditidae > Rhabditoides > Rhabditoides inermis. Next base: position 269,207 of record CAWZYM010000149.1, read on the forward strand.
GAAACAATAGCCGCTATCACACCTGCCAAAGATCCAAACCCCCAAAACTCTGGCACAAAATCATAAATCAGCCGGTGCGTGTAGCTGACAGATTGATAATATGGGTTTAGGAGTGTCTGATAAGAGAGAGAGAGAGAGAGAGAGAGAGAGAGAGAGAGAGAGGAGAGAGAGAGAGATACGCTGCACTCTCTACCTGTCACATCGCTCTGGCTCATGGCGTCCCGAATTTTTCGGCAAGAGCATGGCTCTTTTCCTTTTTTGCATTGCCCTTTCTCGAATTGATGAGAACGAGAGATTGGGCCTGTCTTCATACTTCATAACATTCTCATATTACAAACACACACAATCAGATCGCACTTTCCGCGTGCTCAAATGCCTACACATCCACATTTGTCTTTGTAACTCCAACGCTATCTTGCCCATCTCATATGCACATATCAGAAACATTCACGACCCTCGTAAAATTGATTAGACAAAATAGCGAGAAGCCTATAGCAGAGATCGGTTTTTTCCGCGAGCGCAGAAGAATCGCAGTCATATTTCGGGTGTTGTAAGAAGCGTAAAAACGGCATGAAACTCGGATGAGGGCGATTTATTGCGGCTTGCGGGGGAATTTATGAATTCATGAGGATCGGAGGAGAGAGACGGAGAGACAAGATCATTGCACTAACTGATCACTCAAATGTACAGCAAAAAACTCGATCCTTGTGACTGAAGTTTCTTTTTCATTCGTTTCATACACTGGCCGAAGCTCAAACGACCATGTTGTCATTTTCGAACACATCAACATCAATCGGGATTAAAAAGTAACGTTTCCTACACTAGTCATGCCAATGACAGATGAGAGAAAAGAAGGGGGATTGAAAAAGAGAGACTACTTGCTTTTTTCTATAGAAGTCCGAAAAGAGACCTCACCGACACCTCTCAAAGTTTCCAAGAACTTGTTGCTTTTCTCGGAACCAGGAAAGTGGGTACACTTCACGAATTGTGCGAAATCCTCGCGTCACCAGACGTCATCGTCACTCGAAATTTTGGGTGAGAAATCGCGTTACGCAGTTATGCTAAACTCTTCTCCCGTAGATTCGCCGGAAAACAAGATGCGCAGAGATCACAATGAAAACTGCTCGACCTCGAACGACAAACCAATACGTTTCAGAACAGTTTCCCGTAGTATCATCAATAGAAACAATAGATACGTTTCAGATCACCTACGTAAAACGATGAGTTTTTTTCTGTACATAATCACAATATTACACCTGTTGTAACCGAAACAAACAACGATAACACCAAAATCAGAAAGTTGTATTCGATGATTGAGATCTCTCTCGAGGCGAATGCGAATGAGTTCATATTTCTGTTTCGAACAGAAACAGAGAATGCTGCAGACGCTAACAAGGTTCTCACACCCCTTCTCCTATCTCGCATTCTCATCTGTCAACATTCAACACACGACACCATAATTCTGCCCCCGAAACTGCAAGGTAATGCGAGCAAACCATGTCTACATCTTGATTGTGACAGAATAGAGGAGTTCAGAAACTGTGCAGAAAGTAACTGGAAACATTAAAAGAAAGAGGTAGCGATTTCGTGAAAGTTCAACGACCCAAAAAAAAACAGATGCGATTCGATCTTGCTATTTCTGAGAATGCGATGATCAGCCTTCGAAGGACAGGGCAATAAAACGCGAGGCTAATGCGATCATGTCTTCATGTCTGCACAGTGCGGTCGATCCTTTGACCAGTCAATGATAGTCGAGAGTCACGTTTTCAACAACACAACTTATTTATCCACATTGCACAAGTTTCTCGCGTCCTCGAGCTCTTCCTTCTTGTGTCATTCTGAAAGCAACCCAATCATTCTCACTCGCCCTGCCTCCTCCCACCTGCTTCCTCCTCCTCCTCCTCCTCCTTCTCCTGCTCCTTCTCCTCCCGCTTCTTCTTCTCCTTCTCCCTCACGTAACGCTGCTCCGGACACAGCTCCGAGCTCCTGCTCCTTCCCCCTCCTCCACACTGCAACAGAGGGAGCAGCAACAGAAGGCAGAGGATAAACTAGACAACCGGGTCGGAGAAATGAAACAAAATCTCACCATCATTTCCCACTACCACCACTCTCCGATGACCTGACGTGGAAAATGACACGTATTTCGTTGTACGACACTCTTTCCAAATCAAATTCAGACAACTCTTCAAGTCTTCAGTCGTCATTATAAAACCTGCACAACTGGAACAAAATCGAAGCTCAGCCACACATCATTGCCATCTCTTTGATTTGATTCGCATTAAGAGCATCTTCACGTTTCTCACACATCTCCAATCCACAGTCATCTCCACGTTTCCGGTACTCGAATTAGTAGCCAGAGCGTATCAATGTTCATTTACTCCTCACTCACTCAACGCATTCCAGAAATACTTTTATCTTCATGGCAATGATAAGTGAACGAAGGGGGAAAACAATAAAACTCCAAGTAAAACTCTCTCACAATCAAAAAAGGCAGGGACTAGACACACGGACATGGACACGTAACGACGCTCTCTCCGACCAATCGATGACTGATCGATAATCAATCAATACTAGAATACTAGTCGTCGTCGAGATTGAGGTCGTCGTCGCCCCACGCATCTCCAGCGTCCGTCATCTGGAAAGACCCGCCCGGTTAGACGCCAAGTTAGCCTCGCCACCCGAAACTGCCCACAGAGAAAGAACCGTTAGTGAGTGAGTGAGTGAGTGAGAACATAGATTGCAAGAACAACAATGAATTAGACTACCACAATCAAATCATATTGCAACCGAGAAAACCAAAAATATGCAAATTAGAGTGGCGCTTCAAGCCTGGCATCTGCTCACATCGTCCATGGCGACAGCTTGGAAGAGCTGCGAAGTGACTGCGGCGGCCGGCTTGCACTCTTCCTTCTCCGAGGCGGCCTAAACAAATTTAAAATTCACCAATGAAATATTTACGAGGGCAATGTGTATGACATCATGTTTATTGGATTGATTAATATTGTTCGCACGTTTGGAGATGTTGTGAAATGTATGCCGACAACGTTTTTTTTTCTCGGGTATATTGTATCCACACAATGTTATGAAGTCAATATCCAATATCCAAATTAACCGAGCTGCAAATACGTTTCACAACATCGATAATCGCGCAAGCAATATGAATTTATCCTATCTCATCTTCTTTCGATCATGCCAACGAATCAAAGTAGATTTTCATAATATACTATATACACATTGTCCCCGACAATCTTCCACCTTCCACCACCTGTCAATTCTCCCACTCCCACATCTACTCAACCAACTACGGCTCTGCACGAATGATGCTCAACATCTTTCCTCATTCCACTTCTCTTCCCCTCCCACCAATAGAGAGGAAGAGATACGTTTCACATCCACGCTAAAGGCGCACGCTTTTTAATCAATTCAATGGCTTATGGAGCAAACACGACTCCAACAATATTTTACGAGAAATTGCCTAATAGAAACATAATAATTAACATGAAATATTTCCAACAACAAGTAGCTCCACAACACACGAACACGAAACACCATCGCACCATTATCGGACCACCTATCTAACTTCCCACTGTTTCCTCTGCCTAAACCAACACCCTCTCTCAATCCACTTCTTCCCTTCGTCTCCTTCCTCAGCAACCCGAACACTCACCCCTCCCTCACCCTCTCCTCCCTCTCTCCCCCTCTCCTCCCCCTCACCCTCTCCTCCCTCTCTCCGTCTCTCTCTCCCCCCTCACCCTCTCCTTCTCCTCCCTCTCCTTCTGCCTCGCCAGCAGCTGGTCGATCAGTGTCCCGCTCGTCTTGATCTCTGGTGCCATGTCTGCGAATAGATCGTCCACCGGATCCGCCGTCTTCACAACCGGAACAGCAAACTCCGCACCTTAAAAGCTTACTAGTGTCATGTTATTGTTATTGTATAACCTATTTTAAATCACCAGTATACTCCAGAGATTACACGTTAAAAAATGTTACAATAACTCAGTTCTTCTTCAAATACGCAACACTCCAAACATTTGTTTCACGAAGAACATACAACACCAATTTTTTTCCGGTGTTACCACATACAATAACAACAACAACTATGTTTCACTGAAAAAAGTCTACACAAAAACATTAAATTTTATTTAATGTCCACACTTGCTATAAAATGTAAAAGATTTGCTCCAACCCCTCCTCCCCTCCCCTGCCACTTCCCACTCCACTCACCCCACTCCTTCTTCTCCTCCCGCCTCGGATCGGGGCGCTTGAACGCGGCGAGACGCATCGCACGCCTAGATGGGGCAATCAATCAATCTACACATACACCAGCAGTCAGGTCCTAACCAGTGGAGTATCATGAGCAATCAGGACTTGGCTCGCACAATTCCCCCACCGTAGTTTGCTACCAAAAAACTCAAATTGCCAATATTGCACGTCGAAATCAGGCTGATAAACAACAACACCCATCACACACCCACCTCTCCTCTCCTGCGCCACTCGTGCTGGGCTGTTGCTGCTCCTTCTCCTGCTCCTCCTCTCCCTCTCTCTCCTCCTCCTCCTTCTCCGCACTCGCCTCCCACTCTGTCGACCAGTCATCTTCGTCTCCCCACCCAGACTCGGCGGGTGCAATCTGGGAAAAAATATTTTATACTACATACTACAAATAGAGCAAATATATTCCACTAATGTATTTTAATTATAATTAACAAAGGGCCGCAAAGATGATAATCCAGCAGTAACGGTCGAATTAAGTTTCCATCCTAAAATATACTGAGTGCACACTCAGGGCCATAATCCGAGCACTACATAACATGCAAAACCACAATAACATAAATCACAAACTATACACTTTACGTTCGAAACATATCGCGATTATATATCTACTCAATAATTTCAGAATTTCCGAGACAAAACTACCCACCGCATCATACTCCGGCACCGTGTCCACTCGACTCTCCTCCTGCTCCTGCTCCCTCTCCTCCTCCTCCACTCCCTTCTCCTCTCCCCGTCCACTGTTGTACTCGGGCGATGCAGCCCGGCTGCCACCAGACGAGACAACCATGTCGTCACTGAAATTGTACTTCCTCGATTGGTATGTCAATTCGAGAAACGCGATAAGACAACCTTCACGAAAAACGTTTCACTTCACAAACACCTCACTGAAAAAAACACAAATACAATAATGTCTGTGATAGTTGACAAAACACTACTTGAATGATTAATTATTTTTTGAATCACTAATTATTCGAACCTGCGTTTCCAAAACCTGAAAAATAAGATTCATTTCGCTTCCATCTCGAAAATACAAGCGCTACTACACAATTTTGCCTTCTTATTCCGTCTAGCTAACCTACTCCCGGTAACAATTCACAATACCCCAACCAAAAATAATCTAAATAAGCTTCACCTCGCCATCATCCTGCAACTCAAGCTGAACTAAACAATTCTCTGCCGCTACCCTCAACCACAAACACCAAAATCGTACTAAAACACTACAACAAACACGCTACACCCCACTTCAATCTCAATACGTTCATTGCCGTAAGGATCACCGACCGTATCCTGAGCATGCTGATCGCTGCGCCTCCCACCGCAGCTGCGGCCACAGTAGTGGACATGCTCGAGTGTGCGACTCGGAGGGGCGAGTCGTGTGGGGAGAGGGGCAGGCTGGCGGCAGAAGAGGCAGGCGACAGCGGGTGCGACGGGGGCAGGCGGTTCTGCAGACGATAGAGAGAGTAGATTACGGATAAACAATTGGACTCGATTTGATTATGGTTGCTTACGATTTTTCGGAAAATACTCAGAAACTTCTACGCTGCACATATTAAAACAAAACATCCACACTTACACGGGCAGCTTGCGCACTCGTCTAGGCGGATTCTCATGAAAACATGGTCATATACACAGTTTTTTATGCTGATTCCGAATATGAGCATAACTTTTCCTAAATGGTTGTTTGAAACCAATTTGGACAGCCACCGAATAGACGGGGGTAGGCATTTCCCCCCACTTTTCCATGTGTCCCGTGAAAAGTTGGAAAGGTGAATGCGCGTTTTGTAAAAGTTTGAAAGAGAAATTGGCCCCACAGTTTCGAAGACAATCGCGCTTGGTGAGCCATCCACTTACTGCTTATCTGTGCTTGCGGAGTCAAATCTGCACCGGGTTTACAATAATTTTGCGCATGTAGGAATTTAACGATTTTAGGACGAAAGTGGCCTACGTAAGAGTTAGTTTCGTGCATAGAGGGGTTTTCAAAGGTCCTCTACACAATGGTAGTAATGGCGTTGGTCCATAATGCAAATTTAGACAGTTAAAGGACCATGACCTTAACTTGTTGATTTTGTGGTTTTTGAAGATCTTACTTGAAATCCGTGTTCTAATGACATAATACTGAAACGTTCCGAACTAGTTGTTATATAAATGCAAAATGGGTATACAACTAGTACTCGTAAAGCTACTTTCAATTCCCAGTTCGGGCAGCACTGCCACTGGAGCAATGCCGTGTCACAATACAATCCGGAGACAAACTTGCGGTGTGAATGGAATCAGTGCCGAAACTTTATTATCAATACTCATGTCTGTATCGGTGGAACCATGTCTAATCAATCGACGACTACACCAAGACTGGCCTTTTTGCGATCTCTGCACAACGTTATGAAGTTCAGTAAAAACGCAGCAAAATTTTTCTTCCGATCTCTTCTTCCTTATGTATAAACCAACGTCTACCCGTCCATGATAGTTCAGATTATCAGAAAGTGTTTTGTCAAAACTTTTTGATTAACAATATAAGGAAAATACCCCCACTTCAAAGTGGGGCAAATTTCCTTTTTTGAACATCAGGTGGGGGAATATTCCTTTCTGCAGCATGAATGAAAAGTGGGGGGAAATGCCTACCTTCGAATAGACTACCCATGAAAATGACATGTCGACAACAGCAGCGTGGCCGAATGGATAGTGAGTTGGAAAGTTGAAAATGACAGTCAAAATGACAGGTGCGGTATCGATGCAATGCCGCTATGCGGCAAAACTTTTTGCCGGTTCTCTTTAGCGGCGTATGTCGCCCTGTCGTCTCTCGATGATTATGCAAATCTGAAATTGGATATCTGGAAAGCTGGCTCGCGCTGATTGGTAGACGTAATGAGCGAACAGTGAGGAAGAGAGTGTTGTCGTCCTTCTTTTCACTCGCAATGCCAGCGATGTCTCCGTCGGCAGGGGTAATTGTTGCTCTCCTAGCCCTTGCCTTCGCGCCCGTCGACCTCACAGTCTACCCTCCAATCCGAGAAGATTCTCGTCTTTCTGCTTGCATCAGAACTATTCTCCGTGCTCATGAAACTGGTGACGTGGATTGCGATGAAGAAGAGAAAGAGTGTTGTGAAGGAGAAGATCCGGATTATGAATGGGACTTCCAAGACAATCTCATACTAATCTACTCCATGACCCTCTATGTGTTCTCTGACGACAAGTTCCTTCACATGAGGCAATATGTTTGGCACAAGTCTGGATACACCGATACCCGTCCTCCAACGTTTGTTAGGCGGATTACTGTTTCAAAGGAACCGTCAAAACAAAATGCCACACATGTCCCACTCCTTCCTTCGTTAGATGTCCCCGTTGCAAAAAATATTATTGCTTTGATTGTATGGTTATGAACAAACATCGTTGCTAGAAACTATTCTCGAAATAAATATGTGCTTATTATATAAAGTTGTTATTATTCCATCTTGCAAAAAGTTTTGCCGCATAGCGGCATTGCATCGATACCGCACCTGTCATTTTGACTGTCATTTTCAACTTTCCTCACTATCCATTCGGCCACGCTGCTGTTGTCGACAGGTCATTTTCATGGGTAGTCTATTCGGTGGCTGTCCAAAATGGTTTCAAACAACCATTTAGGAAAAGTTATGCTCATATTCGGCATCAGCATGAAAAACTGTGTATATGACCATGTTTTCATAAGAATTCGCCAAGACGAGTGCGCAAGCTGCCCGTGTTAGTAAAGAAGTACCAATACATGTACAAAATGTCATGTGAACAAGATGATCGCTTATGATTTCGGAAGCAAAACAATCGACGAACTACACACATTGTTACTGAGAATCCACACTTGATAAAGAAGTAATATTGAAACATACAAAAAGTCATCTGAACAACATGACCGTTTGTGTTATTATTTGGGGGGGGGGGGAATACCAATAACCCGTATCCATTGAAACATAACAATCACACTCACTTACGAAACACCATTGAAACATACATGCCCCACGCACCTTCGGGGTTCCATCGGAGAAGTTGCTCTCGACGCGCAACTTGCCCGAGCTGCCGCCGCCACGGCTAGCCGCGCCAATCACCTAGCAATGGAATGAATCAAACAAACACAAACACAAATTTCGCATACGCGACGAATAGGAATATGTAGGTACACAACACATGACCGAAACGACTATGACACAAATACAAGGTTTCATACTAGACGAATAGCTAGGCAGGAAAGGGAACGAGGGGAGGGAAGAGAGTGGAATGAAGGACAGACAGACCGACAGGCAGACGTACCTTGTCGACTCCCAGCACCCCCACGAGCTCCGCCATGGCGTGCAGGCTGGCAGCACACACCCGCGCGTCCGAGTCGCGAGCCCCCACAGTCACCTGCCAGAAAAGTAGAGTCAGTAAAGAAAACAAGATTGAGAGCACAGACAATCGAGGCGCCACATCATTTACGTGTCAGACGGTAGTCGTATTTAGAGAATCCATATCACAACAATGCTGCAAATATTTCTTCCATAATACTAAAACCCAACATCACGTATATATTACAAACTACAAGCATTATACTATGTATGAAATATTTATATACTTTTTTTTACAGCAGCCATTACATGTACTTCACTATCGTTAATTGTCTCATCGAAGACTGTTTATCTTACTAATGATGTCTAATGTTTGAAAGGTAACAACAAGGTAATCAACTCCCTCACCTCATGGAGCACGACTCCCTCGACCGTGTCTGCCGGTAGATGGGGGAGGAATACGGGTAGCTGGGAGAGGAGGCGACAGCGCACCAGCGAGTCCCGCACTGAGAACACACGCACCAGCTCCGGCACCTGACATCACAAGGTTCAACTGCGAGTATCATACATGACATTATGACATGTTAATTATCGTTATGTATGATATCACAAAACGATAGATAACACCAATTTCGTTTTCACATATTGTTCGCTTCGCACGCGATATAAATGTCTATCATTCAACCAAGATATTCAACATCAGGCAATATTACATGCAAAAAGAAACGCGAAGTTGTCTCCAAATATGTTTCACGCGCATAAATACATCCCGGTAAACATCAATAGTCAATACGATTCACTTGATCAGATCACTACTAATTGAACTCACATAAACACAACCCACCCATCAACTTTGTACCGTCAGTTTTTTTTGCACCCTGTTCAACGTAATGTCCACCAAATTTCAAAATCACTGACACCAGGTACGTTTCAACTACATTACTTCACCCTAAGAGAAAGTATCAAACAATACACGCCTAATTCCGCTTTCAACAATCATATGCTACTGAATTCCACAACGTTTCACCCGCCCTACCACACCCCGACAGAACAATGTCATACAATACGATCTCTGCATCCACCCACCAACCAACCACCCACCAGGTGTTGTGTGTAGAGCTCGAGTGGGAGTATGCCCTCCCTCTCCCCCTCCTCTCCTCGGCCGTCTTCGTCCAAGGACGGCGCGTCCACTGCTGCTAGATCAAGGGCTGACACTAAAAACATATTCTCATAACAGAGATCTCAGTTTCCACCAATGTACTAAAACTACAAACAATACGCTTCTGCTCAAATTATTATGAAAAACAAGTGGCGCTGGCGCAAATGGCGCAATACGACTAACGTCGGGAATATTAAAACAAATACATCATACACATAGTCAGTCTCACTAAAACTACGCAACACATCAACATCTTATCCCAGCAGCCCGTATTCAATATAATCTTACTTGTTTTTCATACAGAGTTCTCGGCTGCTTATATGAAATGATGCGAACGCATAACTTAAAACAAAAACACGAGTAAACTACGCAACACGTCAACGCATAATCCCAGCAACCATCGTTCACAACAATTCGACTTCCGACTTGCTTTCTCAAAACAACTCTACGAATGAATTCAAAACAGTCAATAACACATCTATGTGTTCTGTCAACATAACATCGCTATGCCTAAAAATGATCGATTGACTCACTCATGGGTGTGAGCAGTACGGGGTACAACCACAGATGGGCGGCCTCCTCGAGCATGACATAGCGGGAGAGGAGGGGGCGGGCGAGGCGGCGGGCCACCACTCGGGGGGACAGCGAGCGGAGACGCGAGGGGAGCGAGCTGCAAGGGCAAGGGAAATGCACATGAGGGAGAGAAACCGACGTGCATTGACATTGCAACAATACTGATCATCTATAGAACTTATAACAGTTTATGTACTATGTACCTTCGAAATTATCTAACCAAATCACCGTTCACCAATGTAGAACCCTAGAAACATACTACGTACAATACCCCAAAACATTAACAGTAAAACTTGATGATATCAATGATTTGTAAAGGATATGACTATTATAATAACAAAATGAGTCCATAAACATAAGCGAAATCACTCACGTGAAGAAACCCAAAAACCAGAACTAATGCAGGGAAGGGGAATAGAGACGAAAAATTGCATGTGTACGTGGAAGAGAAGAAAACGAAACAAATAAAGCGAGCAAGGAAGGAAGGACAGAACACTGACCGGAAGAACTCCCTCTTCTCGTCCTCGTCCTCCCGAATGTGCACCTGCTGGAGGAAGTCGCACATCTCCGACAACGGATTCGACAGGGCAGGGTGAGAGAGCAGCGAGAAGAGCTGAATATCCAATAGAATTCACATGGCATAATACCAACAAATATACGCATCAGCCTTGCACAATATACTTACAAGCAAATGGCAAGAAGGCACCCCCCACACTTTGCGAACTCTCGACGCTAGTTTGTAGATATGTCCAAAGGAAAGCCGTAGCCAAAAATCTGGCTGCCGGGGAGCACCGGAAATGCTAATTAATGAATTTCGTTCAGTTTGACTGTCGGCAATAGCGAGCTCTGCTCGTAGCTTCGGTAGCCTACTGGATAGGGATCTGGTCCTTCAAGCATGCAATCGCTGGATCCAATTTGCGCACTGCATAATCTTTTGCCAAGTTCTGATCATGTTTGATATCGATACTTTAATACTTCAAGACTTCGAAAGAATCGAGAACAACTTTTGCTGATGTTTTAAATTGTATTCGTCAAGCTAAAACGGTATACACGGTGCCAAATGAGCACCTACGCCGATAGTACCCAGTTCTCTTATTTACAGACGTTCGTGTAAAAAAAACTGTACAGACATGAAATTTTCGGACTTGTGAAATTCTGTACAGATTTTTCAAGTTTTGAATGCTTTCATTTCTGGCAAAACATTGTGCGGCGAGCGGATTCCATACAGCGATTACCAGCTTGATCGCCTCCCTATCAAGTAGACCACCGAAGCTACGAGCGGAGCTCTCTATTGCGGAGAATCAAACTGAGCGAAATTCATTAATTAGCATTTCCGGTGCTCTCCGGCAGCCAGGTTTTCGGATATGGATTTCTTTTGGACATATCTACGAACTAGCGTCCTTGCCATTTGCTTGTTAGTCCGAAAAAAGTCCATAATAGCATCCAAATACCGATGAAAACCAACATGAATCACGAAAACAGTCACTCAAAATGTTGGATACAGCGAACATATACACTACCCAACTATCAAACCTTCCCCCTCTACTCTACTTATTCTCACCCACCTCTCCCTTTAGGTATTGCTGTATTGCTAATGTTCTTAGGATCTTAGGTACAGCATGCACTCATTCCCCCTCTCTACTTCTTCCTCCTCCCCTTTCACCCACCTCTCCCCTCTCGGCCGGCTCGCTGGCCGTCAGATGCGTGGCTAAATCGCCCAGCAGAGACACCGTAGACGCTGAAACAAACAGCATATGTTCGGATGAGGTTTCACACAATCAGTAATACACAAGCACAATACACGCAAACAATATTCCACATTCCTAACTTCCCATAGCCTACCTGAAACATTTCAGTATTCTATTCTTACAATTAACTCATAAAGATCAATGAAATAAAAACATGAACATGTTTCTCCGCAAATAAATATCACACAAACAGTATCGCACGCGCTGAGCACACAAACAATTCCAGTTCAGTAGGCTTAGAATAAAACACAGAACTAAGTTTCACACAAACATTAACTACACAAGCGCCATGCACAGCGGCAACTCATCCCGCATTGCTGTATTAATGATGATATCAAACCAGGATATAGCGAATGTCGATAAATGATTTATTGATAATGATATCACCCCACCCACCATCGACTACACCTGTCATCGTTTAGCACCAAACTTTAATATTGCAATACTGTAAATTTAATAAATAAAATAATACTCACTCACCATCGACTATATCCACCATGTACTCGAGAGCGTAGACGATGAGCTTTCCGAATGCGAACGCATCCCTGGCAGAAGGGGGCTGCGAGCGAGACTGCAGCTGCTGAAGAGGGGAGGGGGTGATGCACCTCTCTCTCTCTCTCTCTCTCTCTCTCTCTCTCTCTCTCTCTCTCTCTCTCTCTCTCTCTATTCCATTCCCATATACAGAATTCTTGGTTTCCACTAAAACTACAATGAGGAATTGACAAAGCAGAGAGAGTAGTATGTCTAATATCTCTACCAATATCTCTCCCTCTCCCCTTTCCTCCCTCACTTTCACTCACTTGCAACGACCACGAAAATTTCGCCTCACTCAAAACATGTTCCACATACACGCAACAGTACCGGAATGAAACAATTCAGTTATTCTGGTCTTCCTGTTCCTTCGTTTAAGAATACCGCTGACCTGATCCTCGGGCGGCCAGAACTCCTTGTTGCCGGCCTGCTTGTAGAATTCGGTGCGCACCAACGGCTTCTCGCCGTTCAGGGGCTGAAACGGCTCTTGTGAGAGAGAGAGAGAGAGAGAGAGAGAGAGAGAGAGAGGGGGGGGGGGGAGAGAGATGTGACAGTGATTACTCACCTGTGTAAGCTCGAACCCTCCGAGCCTCCACTCTCCCACCGATGTGACAAAGACACATGCGGGGGAGAGATTGTTGTGCGAGAGGCGAGCCTGCAAGCAGCCGTTTCTAAGATTTGAATGGCTATATTATTTATTACAGAATTATAGTGTGTGGTGGGTTTCAGAACCAATAAACAGTTGCTCATAGTGTAAGAGTAAGAGTCCACTGAAAAATAAGTAATCGTATAATGCATTTAAAAACAAAACGGTTGTGTGGAGGGAGGTACGTTTCATCTAAAAGTCATATTCACACAAACCATAATGAATACAATAAGTTGAAAGGAACCGAGAGCTTTATAAAACGCTATACCTTTTCTCAATAACATTCTCAACCACTATTCACAAAGACACAGAGTATCGCAACAAAATAACATGTTATGATACCTATCGTGTATAGGAACTTACTTTAAAAAAGTAGCAAACAATAATAACTCCTCGCACCTCGCACCGTGTCATGTGGCATATAGGAAGACGATTGTCAAAAAGAAACTCGACGGAGCAGTTACAACAATATAAGCATCACCCACCGTGTGGTGTAGGAAGACGAGTGCCTCTGCGACGGCGCGGAGACCAGAGTGGATCTCCACCGGGGACAGCGAGTCGATGCACTGGTCCAGCAGCTGGAAGGAGGAGGAGGTGGAGAGGGGAGGGGAGTGGCATCATACAATTGAACTATATGTGGAGTGAGGAGTGACAGTCAAGTCATTGATTATTCATAAAGGAACTTGCATAAACTGATGAGAAAGGGGATGTGGAGTTGTGAAGAAGGGCAATGGAAAGATCCACAGATCGTCTCCATTATCCACTACGCGGAAAACACTCGTAATAGGAAAGAAGTAGCAACATTCTCACCTGCACCCTCTCTGTGACGACCATGACGCGCTGTTCGCTCGAATCCGAGTGGAGGAAGGAGAGGATACACGGGTGGCGCAGCTGCTTCACGCACTGCAACAAGTACTCTCTTAGAATACTCTTCAGACTTCTAAGCGTTTAACTACTTGAAAAAAAACACACACGAAATGAGTTTTTTTTTAGTAATACCCATGTGACATTGAGTATACACAAACAGTTTCTCATTAAGTTGTATAATAAACAAATAAACTTCCACCTTGACTCCGTTCTCGAAGTGCTTCCTCGCCTCGCTGTCGGCGGCGGAGAAGTCGCGGATGAACACAGTGGCCGGGGCTGGCAAGTAGTACGGTCAATCAATAAATCGATATTCGAAAGTATCCAATGGATATACAACTGCCCAGTGTCAATGAAAATATAACAATAATAAACATATTGTATAGTACAGCCACCTCTCTTGGCGCCCCTGGTTGCGGGATGGATGTGTGACCATAGTCGGTAGGCGGCGGCCGACCGGGGGTACTCCTCGCCCATCTCCACTGTAGACGCCTTGGCCGTCGCAGCTCCGCCGCCCCTGCCCCCACCGCCGCGAAGAGCGCTCTCCTGAGCGCCCATACCACTACAATATGATGATGGATATAGTAGTCTTCACTTTCTTCTAAACATATGATCATGGATAGCGATATCTAAAGTATTTAAGTACTGTGGAATATTATGAATGTATGGGGGCAATATCGTCCGCGCTTTTGCCACGTTATGTATCACATGGACAAGCGGCGGCGGAATCAATGCCGGGGCCGCCGGAAACGTGGTTGATGAAAAAACGGGAGTGATAACAACATTACACAGACAATGGAACATCATACAGTATTCAGCATTACATTACAATTGCAGAAAGCGACCGAGCAAACAGTGAGGGAACAGCGACGTTGATTCGCAGGTGAGCAAGCAAAAAGTTAGTGTCGTGCGGAATCGATTTCAGGAAGGGGAGAATACGTCGAGGTGGTGGTCACGTTATGGGAGCCGAAATGTGAGATACGATCTCACTGGCTAGCCAATGCTCGTTGACGAGATGAAACTTGATTGAATGGAAATTCGGGCAACAAAAACTAGTTTACTATCATTGGCATCTGCAGATACTGCGCTAAGTAATGCTGATACCCACTGGGCAATGCGTAATCTGCAGTGGGAACAAAATGAACACCAACATGTGAGTAATAAACAAATAAACAGAAAATAAACAGAAATGCACAGCTGACTAACGAATTCGTAGAAGAGACGCGAAATAAGTAATTCTCACTACTGCACAATAATGCACAATAAGACCACCCACGACGTTGTATCCTCCTAATTTATATTTTTGGTATCATAATAAATACATATGTTTCAGAAATATCAAATATATTCTTGAAGCTCACTTGAGAATCAGTGTATTACATAAAACTATGTCTTTTTTTGCTGTAAAGAAGGTGCGACGCGACTGAATAATACGGTTTCCGACCCAATAGTCTAGTCATAATAGTAGTATAGTAGTAGTAGTAGTAGTAGTAGTAGTAGTAGTAGTAGTAGTAATAGGATGATGCTCCTAATTCTCCGCATTACAGAGCGCCTTCAGTGTTTTTATTCGTCGACGTGTAATAACACATGTTTTTTCCTGTCCAGTAGATTCATCGTCGCCCTTCTCTGTTCGCATTGTCCTGTCCTGAACTTTGTCTCTATAATATTTAATCGAAGAGAACCATACTTTCGGTGCGGTACTTAGTTATTTCTTTTCTTCGAATATGTCTATAATTTCTAACTTTTTACTCGTATTAGCAGCCTTTTTGATTTGATATCATTTGTTTTTTTTCCACTTTCATTTTTCTCGTTTCGAATCACCATACGTATTATATCACCTAGACGACAAGTGAGATGTCCAACTTTAATTTTCACCTGTAATCACGAAATTCTGTTAGGCATTGCTAACAGCTAACTTGTACAAGATACATAGAAACATTTCTATGAATCAAGAATTTTGTGTGTCTTCTTTCGATAAAGCTTTACTGTTATCTACTACTATAGTCTCTACTCCGTTCAATATTTTTGGATTGTATTGTATTTACTCGCATTCGCCAAAATGTTTGGTGCAATTCAAGAAACATCTTATGTGGATTCAGGTAAATATTTTTTGTATTCAAAATTGGATACATTACATCAGTAACCTTATCGAGCGATAGTTCAAGAGATATCGCGCGATCGCGATCGAATGAAGCGCGGAAAAAAAACTTGACGTTCAAAATTTGAAATGAATGCGGAGCCTCCAATCCTCGAACTGCAGTCACCTCTTTCAGGTTCTTTCCATGTTCACTCAGTTGTTCATAGTGACTTCTTCTCCTGTTATGTTCCCTCCACTTCCACTCGCTCAGTTCACTGGTCTTTTCGGAAACGGATACATTCTCACACCCATCATAGTGCAACTCATAGGTATTCTCGGAGCGTCCGTTCAACACATTTTCGTCTATCAGTATCATGTTGGTTCCATTTCACTGATTTTACACGAATAAAGTTTAGGTATTCATTCCGGATGCGCGAAGAGTATCTCTCTGCGCGCGCCATGCAAGCATAGTTTTCGGTTATGCATGCGTGATAGTGCCGTTTCTCCCCATGTACTATCTCATTCCACCGAGGGATCTCACCAACGATTTGCGAGCGATGGCACAGGTACAGTTAGTAGCTGACAGATTCGTTTTGGCTAGGAAAACTAACGAGTCTCTCCGGGCCTAGCCTTTTCCTGGTTTCTATAATCGTTTCTGAGTCTCGAAAATAAGTCTGTCATGTGTCTACTGTAGTTTTTTAGTCTAACCGACAGTAGACAGATGACAGACTACAAATGTTAGAACTATCCGGATCTGAATCACTACGTGACACCCAATTCGACCTGGTTTCTTCTCTCCTCGTCCGACACTCCTGGACTCATCTACGGCGTCACATATCTCAGCGTAATCAGCTGGCCAATCTTCCACTTTTTATCACACCTTTCAGCTGCTCGTTCTAGTTCTCGTCGGAACGTGTGCTATGATTAACATCAAATGTCAAGCTATACTGAGAGCGGCTGATCTACAGCAGTCACGCAAAACAAACGAGATGAAGAAAATGGCCGTGCGAAAGTTACTTGTTCAGGTAAATAAATTATAAAAAAAAGTTAGGATTTAAAAAAAGAAACAATCTACAGAATGTTGTTCCATTTACTACGCTCGCATTTCCTGCAGTCATTTTAACGCTGATCGTTATGTTTGAGATCTGGAGCATGAACTGTATGTTTTTTGAAATCTGGTGTATTTTTAATTTTATTTCTTCAGGTTTCGGTGTGTTTTTCTTCCCGATGATAACGCTTCATCCATTCGCCAATTCGCTCATATTCATAATTACCAATCAATCATATCGTCACCACATTCTGAAAATACTGAAACGTACATTCTGTGCGAAACAATCGGCTATTGGGGCAGTATCCGGGCATACTTCGTTCTTTGTTCGAACGGCAAATGATTGATACACTTTTTCTCTTCATAGTCAATTATATAATACAATATGTTAAAAATGATATTTATATTGAAAAAAACAGCCTTTCAATTCAATGAGTTTTGAGATTTGAGAGCATATAATACTTTTTGGCGTAAACTTTTTCTAATAGTTTTGTTGTTTATGTTTGTTTTCTGCGGAACGTGCATCTGTCTTGATATCAAATGACAAACGAACAAGAAAAATACAGCACTTTACAATTCTTACATGCCGTTTGAACTTTGAACAGACAATTTTTTTGTACAGGTGAAATCCTATACTGTTTCTGATTGTTTTCACGGAACATTTATTTCTCTCTCATTTTTTCTAGGAATCAGTTCTCACAGTGGAGTTGACAGATGATAAGGATAATACAAATTACAGGTCTTGTCCCATATCCAAAAATAACACTTCAATTGTTGATGTTTATCATAGTCGAGCTATCATATCGAAAACAAAGTAAAACATTTTTGAAGCAAGGTGCAGTCGTTATTCAGAATTCTGAGAAAATACTGAGAAAATTTGACGAGTGTAATCATCGTATGTGCTCACAGATCCTTTTTTGTGATATAAAAACAATTTTCTGACACGATGTTTCGTATAATTTATTCAAGTGGTTTGATCGTAAAAAAACACATAAAAATCATTCATGTTCATCCCTCAAAAAGCATGACTGCTCATTTGAACTATAAACGGGCTCTTTTTTGATTGTTGGATACATAAAACAGCTGACGAAGTGCAACAATAGTTTTATCACGAATCATAAAAGATGATAATTATAATAATGGATATGAAAGGAACAATCCCGATGTGTTCACAGCACGTCCCACCCCCGCGTGGGCGAATACGAGTTGCCGTTCTCGAGAGAATCCAGGGCAGCCATGTCCGAGGCGTCCAACTTCACATCGACGCACCTGCAACAATGTTATGGTTTCGGATAACTTTGTCTTTGTTCACTACCGCGGTGGATTGGCGATCCCCCTGACAACTAATAGCTTGCGCCAGAGCGATAGTACTTCCCTCTGCATGTTCTATTGCATGCTAGCTGACCCATACATATCATCTGGCTGATGCACACTAGTGTGTTGTGCACACCGTATGTTCTCGGCGATCCTCGATGGCGTCTGTGACTTGGGGAGGACGCCGGAGCGGTGCGCGAGCGCCCAGGAGAGCAGCACGGACTGCAAGAGACGTATCTTTATGAAACCTTGATGATATCGATAGAAATAGCCAGTTACAAGTGTGTTTGCCACCAAGTCTACATTAGAAGAGGATGTATGTGCATATGAGAGGCTTGATTATCAGACACTGACCTGCACAGACACTCCATGCTTCTTGGCTACCTCCACCAGGGCAGGTTCGGTCAGTAGACGCGGGTCGTGACGGCCCAGAGTGGTGAACGCCTGCAAAGACGGTCATGAGTCAGAGCCTCGGAGCCAAACAAGACATCATACTCATCCATGGAGTATCAGTATGAATTCTCTTTAGTGAGACGATTTACAATCGGTATCATTGAACCTCGCATTCATAACAGAGTGAGAGGCGGCGAGCGGACGAGGAACAGAGAAAGTTATCCACAGCCAATAGAGAGGTAATGTATGAGAGAAGGCTGTCACCGGCGGATTACAGTTTATCTATCGAGCTGAATGATGTTCACATGTCTCTATCCCCACGTGACTCACTTGGAAGAACACTCCTTCTTTCTCGCAGTGCGCCTTCAGCTCCGTCCTCAACATGTGCGGGTGGAACTGCAGCTGGTTCACGGCCGGCTTCGGAAGGTCCTGCAGGGATAGGGGGGTGAGAGAAGGAGGGATAGAGAAGGAGAGAGAGAGAGGGAGGGGGAGATAAGGAGAGAGGGGGGAGATAAGGAGAGAGACTCACAGTGGCATAGAGCTGCTCCAAGTGCCGGATCTCGTAGTTGGACACGCCAATCGAGCGGATCAGACCCTCCTCTGGAATCGATACGATTATAATAATACATCGGAGTTGGTCTGTGTGTCTGACATCGAGAAAAATCATAGCTACTCAAAAATAAACAAATAAAGAGAATAGTGGTCAAACCCTCCTCTGGACCAAACTAATTCGGAGATGGGAAAGGATTTCACATAAAACGTGGTGAAATCGTGAAATGACCAAACGTTCGATTCAGAAATTGTAAAACGTATCTCGAAAAAGAGATAATTTGTTGCCTACTCTGCATGTCTGCCATCTCCCTGTATGCGTCCTCCCTGTACTTGTGGTTGTTGGGGTCTTTGTCGTCGCCGACGTCCGCGCTACCTGAACTCTCTCTCTCTCTCTCTCTCTCTCTCTCTCTCTCTTCCCTCTCTCTCTCCCCCCCCCCTCTCTCTCTCTCTTTATCCCCCCTCCACTTACTGAAGAAAGGCCTCGGATAGTGCACCAGCACAAGATCGAGGTAGGTGAATCCTAGGAGTTCGAGCGACTCCTCGATCTATCAAATTAAAAAAAAATTTGCATCACAAAAACAAACAATGCTATCTCTCGAAACTGAAAACGTATACATACGTTTCAAATGTATAATGTCATAGTTTCGTCATTCTTTTTTCAATACGTTGTTGATATCTTTTTATACGTGTTATCCATTATATCGACATGTACAATACAGAATCAACCATATCTATAGCTAGGTAATTATAGCACACTCTCATCACACAGGGTACACACAGTATATCCCAACTACTACAAGACTATCGATACGTTTCAACTATATACTATAATAATCTCTTCATTCCATTTTTCATTTTCAATTCTGTTTCATTAGTCGGTAGAAAAAAAAACTAGTTACACAAGTGTAAGCACTCGCCTGCTGCCTAGAATTCTTCCTGTTGTCTCCTACCACCAGTCGCACTTTGGTCGTGAAGAACACGTCCTCACGGGTGAGGTTGTTGGCAGCAAGCACTTCCTGAAGCAAATGCTGTCTGGAAAACATGCGCCAAGTGAACAAGCGTTCGTGAACGGAATGAATACCCTCTAACTTTACACACAACCCAGTTCCTATCACCTGACTGGATTGTTCGGACAGTCTCATACGAGGCGGACTGGTTTAAAGTTACTTGCTCCTAACGTGATTCCCTTTTTCGATCACGCGCCCCCTTCGATGTAAGATGGAAAATATTGATTGTAAAGCCTACGGGATTCAAGAACTCGTGCGAAGGAAAGACGAAAATATGATAAAATTACGATGATTACCTTGAGCACCCGTCCGATTTCTCGCTCGTTGGCGTAGAACTTGGCCGTGTCGAACAGACGGTAGCCGGACTTCAGCGCGGCGTCAAGCGCGAGGCGGATAGCTTCTGGAAAGGTTTCTATCATTTCTTGTTTCTCGTACATAACACGAACTTTCATTATCAAAAAAAGAGATAAGAACAGAAACAAATATGCAACATTTCATTGAATAACACAGCGCACCCAAATTATCAGAAGCACAAAATACAAAACACAAAAAGAAGTAAACAAAAAGTGAAATAATTGAACAACACGACCCACCCTCATCTCTGATCTGGAACAGTCCGAGTCCGATGTAGGGGATGTCGAAGCCTGTGTTGAGGCGGAAGACGCCACCCGGGGGAGGAGGAGGGGACATGGCTGGGATTCAATTTAATACTGGTATATGTTATGGATCAAAATAAAATAAAGTAAAGTAATGTAAAATAGGAAGGTGGAGGCGTGGAGGTTCTCCAACGAACCACTGAATTCGCCTTGTCATACTACATAGGTTTGCAAACAAGATACATACATGAAAACGTGATGCTGACAGAAGTGAAATTATCAGGTTACTTAGATAGCGAAAACACTGCGAGCGCTGATAACAGATCACAATCGATATTTATGAGTAGAGCGTGTAGTAAACAAAGTGGTCAATGGTCACCCCCTAATTTGTGTGACATAATAGTCACTGTTTCACGGTGTTTCTTCATTCAGACATCTTGGCATCAATCATAATTAACTATGACTTTCCACAAATTACATATTGCGATCACACCGGAAATTTGCTTCGTCTCCGTTTCTATAAAAGCGGATGTGCCACGGACACATACAGTAAACTCGCTTCTTTTCCTGGTCTAATTAGAATTCTGCGAGATGATGAAGATATTGCATAGAGAGAATGTAGTGATAAACATCTTCTCATAAAATTACATTCGCGTCTCTGAATAACAATGTTTACCTTTCTAGAGAAGACTCGATGGTGTATCTGTATGAATAATGCAATTCTCAAGGATGCGGTTTTTGTGGTCATGTATTCGTTATGCAACTCTCTTGTAACTCGTCACTTGGTCACTTGTCTCAATTTCACTTGATAAATGGGATGCGTTCGACACATGTTTGCTAACAACTCGGACTACGCAGACACCTGTTACCCACTTCTTATCCTTTCCTCTCCTTCATTCCACATTCCATTAGACATTAGTCCTCCTTCCAAGTAGCTATTCGCTATTAGCTTGATAACTCTTTCTCGCATCAGCAAGCAGACAGACAATCTCAATGTACCTCTATAATGCATCTCTCTAGTCAATGTGTCTTTCTCTCTCTCTCGCACGCCAACGACTTTTCTTCCACAAGTACCACTTGCGTTCTCTCCTTTCTCCTCTTTAGCTCTTGGCTGCTACTGGCTAGACTACAGTAGTTGCGTTCTAGATTCATTGTAGATGTTTGTATCAGTCACGCTCCAATTTTCGCTGCTACAGTAGCCCTTGCATCGTCTCCACTTTTCCTACGCACGCGCGTGCTCACACACTTGGATTGATCCTAATAGCATCCCACCCTAACTACGTGTGTGTCCAATCTTCCCACTCTCTCTTGGAGAACCAATTTGCCTGTCTCTGCACAAACACACATGCACCAAAATAGGCGATCAATCTCCAAAGTAAGTAATTCACCACTCTTCTTTCGTATCGACTAATACACATGACAAGCATTACCGATAGCACGTACGCATCTACAGGACTACCGAAACTCGTGTTATTGTAACTCGCAGTAGGCGTTGTATTATTGTGTTTTACCGTAACCTCTCCGTAATGTACGTAATTACCTTAGTGCTACTTGATTCGAGATAAACATTCTGATTCTGAATACACTGGTACTGATCTCGACAATTAGGCAATTCTTTCCGGGCTACAATAAATTGTCGGCAGCTGCTGCTAACGAGAGCTCCTTGAAAAAAGCGCGGTAGCCGGAAAATCGCGCGCAGATTTTGCTGATCCGCCATTTATCTGCTTGAGTTTTCAATTTGCCTTTTCACTTTTTCATATCTTCTATTTTCGCGTCAGAATATGCATGTATGAATATTATAGTTGTCGCAAATATAGCTCAATGCCACTCCCTCTCTCTCTCTCTCCCTCTCACTCTGTTCTCTCTCGAAAAGCGGCTGAGTTTCACTCTGCCAAATTGAGAATATGGAGAGAGAAATAGAGAGAAGAGACAGCCAACCGAGTCCAAACTTGGCTCAAAATCAATGTCGCGCAGGCGAGAGACGCAGACGCGCGGCGGATCTGCGAGAGAGTGTTCTACAGCGTGCCATTGCAGGAGTGCGCAGACACAGATGGACGATAGAGCGTGTGGGATGGAGAGGGCGCAGGATCCGCTGGCGAGGCTTCCGCGCGCGCTCGCACTCCGTCTTCTGCAACAGCTCCCCATCGAGACCCGAACCAGGTCCGCCCCTCTCTTTTTGTTGTTGTTTACATGTTTACATGTTTGTTTCTGGTTTCTGAATATTGTATTACCATTGTCTTTTCGTATAGCTATTCACATTGCAAGAGTCTCCTCGAATTTCAGTATTCGATTCGAAGTGCGTCTCTTTCGCGCTCTCATGCTTCCGCCAAAATGCTGCAATATCCATTTCACAACACTTTCATGAGAGAATCCGCTGACATCTTCGGGGCAAATAGAGTCTTTCGGGGGGTAACTCAAGTACGTTTTTGTCGCTTTTCCATTTGCTATGCTAGTCGCATTCTTTCTCTATTTTCGCCCTGCAGGTAGAGAAAAGAAGTATTCCGGAATAGAATATGAACAACCTCAACCAAAACACACGTCTATTTTAAAAAATGGGAATGAAAGTAATGATACTGTCGACAATCTTCTATTCTTCCCAATTTGCATGCGATTCGGATATCGTTTTGTGGCTCGTTTTGCTATTGCCGGATACACGCGATGCATTATTCCCCTTTCTCCAATTGTCCGGCTATTTTACGGCTGTGATCGCCTATATGTCATTCATTCTCAATTACACATATCTCTTTCATTCTCAATTACAAAGAGGGGAGAGATGTATGGCTTGTTTTCTCGCTTTCTAATCAAATTCCTCATGGTGTAAGAGAAAGACCCATCTGGTTGGTGATAATGCGATATGCCGTAATCATGTTACTTTTCTTTTTCTAAGAATGTAACATACACCATGTTCTCTTCTCGCGAAACAAAATATTCAGTGGTAATAGAGAGAGAGAGAGTCTAGTTGGATTGGAATCTGTCCGTCTCACTCCCCCCTTCCCCCAACTCTCCTGGGTATAAAGGGCTGGTCTCGCATTACAGTAATGCGGTTTCTGGTTTCCTACTGGCGCTTTCTCTTTACATTTGGGGTGCATGTCAGTTTCTACTATCCGATTAGACGCTGGTCCCGTCGCATCCACGTTGCATTCTTTGAAGCGTGAAATGGCCTCAGTATCCGCCGTCGCAGAGCAGAGGTCACTATTTCGCAGTTTAATGTTTCTCCTGCAGTTTCAAAATACGTCACTTGCCTTAGTATCATCTTGCAGTTCGAAATTCTGGCATTTCGAAAAGTTCACATACTAACCCTGCAACTATTATGACACCTCATTGTTTCCCAGTTGTAACTTGCAAAATACGGATTTGTTACCTTACATTTTAAAACTCTGGCCTATCCCTGCACCTACAATGACATGTGTCATGTTTTGAACTTGGGCCATGTCAATTCAAGTGTATGTGCGTGTGTAGCAAGTGTTACTGATGTGATTCCTGTGTTTTCGCGAGCCGCCACACACGAAACGCTATCGAGTTACAGTGTGTGCTGACATGTCGTTGTCCTACTAGTACTCCCATGAAACAGCGCTCCATAAAAGCCGAATGGACCATGCGCGCCCCGCCAATTCTCTCTCTCTCTCTCTCTCTCTCTCCATGCTCCCAAAATATTCTTGCTGAGGCTGGCGCAGTCATAAATCGGCTTTTACTAGTGTTGAGGGAGGGTTGGGAAGCGGAGGCGGAGTCTCTCCCATTGCTCAGAGGACGCCCCACTCTCTCTCTTTCTCCACATAGGCATTAGCCCTCTTCTGATTTATTCACTGGCCGAGGGGCGAATGACCGCTCTCTCTCTCTCTCTCTCTCTCTCTCTCTCTCTTTCTGACCAATCGCCAGTATTGCACACTCCATTTTAGCTCAAGTATTCAGACGATAACTTTCTTGAATGGCTTCACGAAGGCGATTTCAAAAGAACGCGGCTGCGTGAATGCAAAATGCAGATTGGCCGCTTTACACAACTGCGTCATGATATTGTGCCCGCGAGGCGCCCTCAGCGGCGATCTTTCGTTCGTTTAAACCCTCTCCCTCCCTCTCTCTCTCCCTCCCTCCCTCTCTCCCTCCCTCTCTCTCCATCCACCCTCTCTCTCTCTTTCCACAATGACCGCAGGCATTGTAAACTCCTCCCCGCATGTGAAGCCTGGAAGCTCTGCCAATTTCCACCACTACTATTCCCCCACACAATCTTTTCCTTCGTGTTAGATGCCACTCCACGCTCACTTGGCTCATGAATTTCGAATAGCTTACTCTACTCCGCAGCCACTTTCCTGGCACCACCTACTTTTTCGTAACTTGTAACTTCGAAGCGACCAGCTATGTTCGTTTTGTTTTCTTTGATCGCAATCTTTGATACCTTCGTAATGGTATGCTCATTATACATTACGGGAACGGGAGACTCATTGCTAGGGCATGTTTACTGGACGCCTCTCTCTCTCTCTCTCTTCCTCTCTCCCTCTCTTCCTCTCCCTCTCTCCCTCCTTCTCTCGCTCTCTCATCTCGAGTTGTTATTGTTCGACCAACAAAACGGACGCGTTTTTCCTAGTGCGATGTCAACACCAGTGCTCCTCTTTTGCGTATTCCTCCGGGATCCGATCTCTCTCTCTCTATCTCTATCTCTATCTCTATCTCTATCTCTATCTCTATCTCCCCTCTCCCCTCTCTCTCTCTTCTTCCCACCCTCTCTCTCCCATTTCTCACTCACATGCGATCATATAAGCTAAAATGAATGTATTTACTTTAGCGCAGACTTATCGGCTGCAAAAGCGATTTCGAAAAAAAGGATATTCTGGTGTCATGTAGGAACACTCAAGCACTCAAGCACGCGATTCTTCTATTACCCTCTAATCCCCCTCTCTCTCTCTCCCTCTCCCCCTCTCCCTCTCTCTCTCTCCCTCTCTCCCTCTCTCTTTCACCCAGAGCACTCCTTGTTTTGTCCTCTCCTCTCTAACAATTGCCGTCGACGACGGCTCGAATTCAATTTCGGTGCCCCTGTAATTCCCCAATTCCCCCTCTTTCTTCTATCTCATTGTCGCTCGCACGAGCCTCTAAAAACATTAATGAATTACCTGCGCCCGTAAACCTGTTGATGAATGCGCTCGGTTTAGAATCCGCTATTTCCGTGCTCTCTCGCCAATACCGTATTCTTACAGAGCGGAGCGCGTGAACCGTTTCTGGCGTCGCGCAGCAATGGAAGCCTCCCGCAGCGAGACCAAGCCCGTCTGGGTCTACGTCATCTTCCGAAAGGTACGGTAGAAGTACAGTGGATTACTGTATGATGAAATGGTTTCTGTAGGTGGTAGTCGTACACCACCGAAGCTCCTCTATGATGCGTATATTTTGAGTTCTTCTCTCCCACTTTTTTCCGGCTCACTTCCTCCATATATTTCGCCTGTGTCGCATCCGTTGATGAATACGCAAACAAACAAAGCGCTTCCGGATGGCCCTCCTTCCCCCCCTCTCTCTCTCTCTCTCTCTCTCTCCTCGTCTGTCCCAATTGCAGAGCCCTGGAGACGTTCCCCCTTGTAATGGAAAGAACACACACACAAATCACCCCTGAGCCTCTCTCCACCGCAATTTCCACGAAAACAGGGCGCGCCTCATTTGAGCAGTCCTAATCCCTTGGATCCCGGCATGTTTCGAGTCCCAGCCGCCATCACTCATCCACCCTCGCTCCCAGAGTGCGTAGTCGGATCATCTATCAGGCAGTGCACACCAAATCATGTTGTTTGTTAGGGGGAAGCTCTCTATCCATCAGATGCTATCACAGAACGCACAAGTGCGCTCGGCCGAAAATAGAGTGGATGACGATGCATCACTAGTGCCACAGTAGTCCATGTTTTCGGCGATGATGCCTGGCGATAACAGCGGAATCCGTAGTGGTACTAGTACTAGTGGTCCACCGGGAATTCCTCTTTTGATTACTCGCTAATGCGGGGTCGGCTTCATTGAGAGTCACTCCCATTCTCTCTCTCTCCTCCGAATCTCACAGAGACCCAAATACTACGGGGTCTCACGCATAACTATACGAAAGCACGGGCCTCTGGAACAATCTGGAACCTGAGGGCGTGGGAATCAGAAGGTCCGCTATTCTTCTCCCAGCCACATTCAGACTGGCTAGCAAACATGGAATGTATTGTGTTTCCAGAGTTCTCTGGGCATCGAAATAACTACTTTCAATAACCGACTTGTGCGCCGAAGATTGGAAAGTTCACAAAGAACGAACCTGGAAAACTTTAACAAAATGGGGAGGGGAGATAGAATAGAGCGGACCTCCGGCGAACATTGGTCCACATTTTTCAATTCCATATTCAAAGGTGAATATGCGCATGCACAATTGCACAAAGCCAAAAAAGTTAAGGTGGACTAACATTTTTGGTATACATAAATCAAGTGTGAATAAATTATTGTGATAAAAGTGGTTAAACATGTTATAGTAGTGAATCGAAACGTACTATGTTTTCAGAACCACTGCTCCGGGCATGAGAAGATGACGGTGAACCTGTCGTTCGACGGACCGATCTTCTGGAATCGACAGGTCGCTTACATCTACTGCTGCTCCTGCCACTTTGACGAGCACGAGGTGAGTCATCTCCCTCCCTCTCTCTCTCTCTCTCTCTCTCTCTCTCTCTCTCTCTCTCTCTTCTCTCTCTCTTTCTCTCTCTCTCTTCCTCTCCCTCTCTTTCTTCTCCCTCCCTCTCTCTCCCTTTGCAGTGTTGAAAGTGATCCAGACTCACTTGTCTTAAAAGCTCCATTCCGAGTCCACTTCCTGCTTGTTTCGTCGCTGTTTTCTCTCTCTTCCCTTTTTCTCTCACACTTTTTCGTACTCGTAAAAATGAAGAGAGGGGAGAGAAAGAGAAGAGAGACAAATCCCCCTCTCAACACATCCCTCATCCAGTATACACTGGGGAGAGATTCGTCCGCGCTATATGCTAACTAGTACAGACATATTGGAAACATGCAAACGACCCATTTGCCCCTCTTCTATGAACTCTTTTCGTTTTTGTGGCAGCGAAACGACCAGGGTTCTTTTTTTGGTTATTGCCTCCGGGTGATCGGAAAATGTTCTCAAAGAACGACGAAAACAAGCGGTCTCGAAGAGAGGAGGAAGTAATCGAATCATAGTTCGCTTCGGATTCCACACACACCACGTTTTTGTGAGCTCGCCGCGCCTCTTCGCGACTTGCGAAACCTATAAAAAAGGCGAAGCATCCAGATTCGCCTTCCGAGATATGCCACCTCTCTTCGATGAGGTGTCACATCACATTCACACACTGACTGGGGCAGAGACTGGCGAGAGAGTGGGGTGAAGGAGGAGGGGCAGACATGCGCATCCCTCGAGACGACGAGGTTCTTTATTAGTCTGAGACGCGACAAAAAGCAACGCCGCCTCTCTCTCTCTCTCCCTCTTCGTCTATCGTCCTTCTTGCCAGGGGTTCCTCCCGTCCAAAACATGGCATATCGCGGGCGAATCTCGAGAATGCGACAAAACGCCGAGAGAGACCAGATGGGTCCGAGGAGATGGGAGATGGCGCATAAACTAGGGTTCAGCATGCCAGTTGCCATAAACATGCCAGTTGCGCACACGTCTTTGCTTGTCTTTTCTCGCCTGCCACCAGTCGTGAAAGAAGTGAAAGAAGCGATAAATTCTAACACGAGAAAAGTTACACTGAACGAGGGGTCCAAGCCAACACATAAATCAGTGCATCCAGAGTGTTCGCACCTGAGTGAGATCGGTTTCCCACGCACACCTGTCGAGCTAATCACCTGTTTACGAGTGATAAGATCGACATGGAATCATTTTGAGTGGCGTGAGGGAACGAGGAGTACACATTTCACTCTTACTAAGAACCCGGAACACTCTCAGACTTCCTCTCTTTCTCTCTCTCTCTCCTATTTTCGCGAAGAAAGGCGCCGCCATCATTTCCATAGAGCCATTCAGAAAGGGAGAGGAGGGAGAGGGGGAGTGCAAGCATAAAGAGAGCCGAGCATTCACATTCTGAATATAGTGTTATCCAGTACATGCGTAGTACCACGCTTGTTTACCTCATAACACAATCTGAACGAACAAAAACTCAGTTAAAAAACTGTAATCAGAAGACACTCATACTCTCTCTTTCTTTATCGAATACAAAATAAACCAAACAGATATAAAACACACACAATGAAACGTTCTGTATGAATAATCTATTAATATTGTATTTAGAATTTCTATTATTATATTTACAAAAAATGGTTTTGCAGGCCCCCCTAATGGCGCTGCTGCACAAGTTCGAGCAGCGCGTGGAGAGAGTGTGCCTCGTGGACAAACCGGTCGACTACCCATTCCTCCCGGACAGCCTGTTCAGCTACATGGCAAAGAACATGCCCAGGTTGCAGGTGAGAGAAGGAGAGAGAGAGGGGAGAGAGAGGGGGAGAGTTGGGGAGAGATAGAGAGAGAGAATCGTGTTTCAGTTCATCTACCTGCGCGAGTTGGACCTGGAGAAGATCAACCGAGGCACGGTCGTCGAGCTGGCCAGCCATAAAACCCTCAAGAAGGTATGTTTTGTTACTCTAAAAATACTGTCTCGTCTCCCCCATTATCTCAACAACAAAAAACAATACACAAACATGTAAAAGCGGAGAATGTGCTAGAAAAGAGAACGCAGGTTGCCCTGCCAAGGTGGCACACTAGCAGATGCTGACAAAGCAGCTATGCAACTATACAACACCAACCCCTTCAGGTTATCGTGCACGGCTGCCGCAACTTCGAGGTGCTCGCAGATTTTCGAGCCCTCCCTCAACTGCTCGTCGTCAGGGGAGAGATACTGGGGCTCAAGGTGAGAGAGAGAGAGAGGGAGAGGGGTAGAGAGAGAGAGAGAGAGAGAGAGAGAGAGAGAGAGAGAGAGAGAGAGAGAGAGAGAGAGAGAGAGAGAGAGAGAGAGAGAGAGAGGGGGGGAGAGAGAGAGGGGAGAGAGGGGGTGAGAGAGAGAGAGGGGAGGGGGGGGAGAGGGAGAGAAAGTGAGAGAGAGAGGGGGGAAGAGGGAGGGAGAGAGGGAGGGGAGAGAGAGAGAGGAGAGAGGGGGTGAGAGAGGGGGAGAGAGAGGGAAGAGAGAGTGGAGAGAGAGGGGGGAGGGAGAGAGGGGGAAAGAGATCCTAGGGCTCTAGAAGAGAAAGCGAGTGATACCTTTGTTTCTTTGAAACTCTTGACTTGTTATTATAAAATTCTCCCGCTACGTTTCACCACGCTCTCTAAGGACGCGACGCGCTGCAATGGACAATTTCTTTTTCGTCGTATCTTCAGTGTTTTAAACTTGAAACAAGACATCTAGTTAGTTTAAGTACAAACACAGCAACAAGGGTATTTGAAAACGCTTGCCTACTGGTTCATCACTGATGATGATACCGGACCGAAACCAAATGTGTACTATGATCTTTCAATTCATTACTTCTTCCAATTTCTTGTAATATATCTCTCTGATTACAGGCTATGCTGGGCGACATCGACCTGGATGCACCAATGTCCGAGAAGAAGACCCCACAGGAGCAGAACGGGGGCGGCAGCAAGGTCAGCTCCCTCCCTCTCTCCCTCCTTCTCTCCCTCCCTCTCTCCCTCCCTCTCTCCATCCTTCTCTCTCTCTCTCTCTCTCTCTCTCTCTCTCTCTCTCTTTCTCTCTACCTCCTCTCTCTCTCTTCCTCTCTCTCTCTCTCTCTCTCTCTCTCTCTCTCTCTCTCTCTCTCTCACACGTTCTCTCCTTCCAGGCCGATTCGGATGTCTCCGACTCTACTTCCGAGCACTCTGCCGACATTCCTGTCAAGCACCCCGTCGCCGTCGCCAATCAATAAATCGATACATGTAGACTTTGTACATTGATTTATCGATTTATCAGCCCTCTCTGTACTTGCTACAATCCCATAGTGCTTCTCTCCGCTCTCAAATTGAGGGAACTCCGCTTTGCTATAGGATTGTATGATATTGAAACGGAGGATCTCTCGAATCTTGTTAGATGTTCTTCTTCCAAAATATCTGGGTATCCGGCCTCTCTCTCTCTCTCTCTCTCTCTCTCTCTCTCTCTCTCTCTCTCTTTGTTCTAGATGTTTTGTCTCTTTCTATTCCGCCGTGTTTCTCTCTTTCCGTACAACTCACTGTTTACTTATAAAATATACTTATTGTTGTACTCATTATTCTCCAAAATGGAGAGAGTAAAACACATGAATAAATATTGGTTTCGAGTTCAATAAGTTTCGAGTTCATATGTTCATAATTATGTTCATATTGTAATACTCGTTTATGGTAGTGGACTGGTTCTGTTAACAGGCGTGATCACTCCACTCGATGATCACGTATTTGTTTGAAGTTATTAACACACCGGAGTCATGATAGATTTTGTTGAGCTCGAGATGGATTCTTTCTTCAAAGAAGAAACGCAAACGCGCATTACTCGAAGACGCGAAGACCTACAACTTTCGTCTCAATTGGTATATTCTAGTGATGTCATGATCTAACTAATAAACCGCATTCATTTTGATGTGAAACTGCACGGTATGGCCGTATGGCCCACAGAGATGCAGAAAAACAAAGAATACAATTTATCCGAGAAACGGCTAAAACAGCTTAGTAGTTTGGTGGTTTCTTGCAAGCGTAGGCGGTCATTTCATCACGGGATCCAATAACCCACGTGCCAATCTAAAAATAAATTCATTTGTTTCATGATAAATGTTGCTGCGTCCATCTTCACATTTCCTCCTGTATCGTGCGTTTTCCGCATGAAAAAATAGGGAAAACCTGGAAAAATTGTTGTGAATCTCATCTCACTTTGTAAACGACAACATCGTGAAGATCGTGCGCGGGCGCCAGCGTGATGTCCGATCCATAGTCCACCGGCGAGCCATCCGTATTCACCCAGTAGCCGTTCATGGCTGACGATTCCGGCCAGTGATAGTTGATACTCGTGAGTAGATCCGTGTACCCCGCAACGGCTGAACATCAAGTTAGGAACACAGGGTCTATTGTTTCATATTTCGGTTAAACAAGCAAATCATCTCATCAAAATGTAATGTGTTAAAAAAATGAATGCATTTCTTCGAAAAGAAACTCACAAAATACAAATGGTTAGGTGTCGAATTGCGAAAACAAGCTACATAGCCTCTTATAGTACATTCACTGTACCCACTTTTCCTTCCAGGCTGATTCGGATGCCTCCGACTTCACTTCCGTGCACTCTCCCGAAATTCCTGTCAAGCACCTCGTAGCCAACGCACAGAGAAATCTCTCTTCCCCTTTCCCCTTCTCTCTCTCTCTCTCGCTCTCTCTCTCTCTCTCTATCTCTCTCTCTCTCTCTCTCTCTCTCTCTCTCTCTCTCTCTCTGTGTATCACTCTAATAGGCCGTCTTTTTTCTTCCCGTACAACTCACGATTTTTGACACAATGTTATTGTACTCATTATTCAAGAGGAGAGAGTAAACAGCAAATAAACAACGATCTCACAATGCGAGTGTGTTCTCGTGAACTCGAGCGAAAAGTCGTGAAAAGGACAGGCGAAAATTAAACGCCACAGAAACTCGGGGACGCAAATTAGACGGCACGTGAACGTGAAGTGTACTTATTTAGAGGAAAAGATGATCAGTCGTCAGTCAGAGTAGAATCTGTGGTTTACTTGAACAGACAATGGATCACTGGTACGAGGTTGCCTTCTACCCGATCGAGTACTATCCAAATGTGGTGCGCAACTGTCTGTCCTGGCTGCCGATAGTCGTCCCACTGGCTGTATGGGGCCAGATCTATACATACAACCCCCACGCGCTCCGGCGCTTCCACGTCAGTTCTTGTTTTTTGTTGTATTTTATTATTTTGGACATGTACGTTTATGATGATGTTTTGATTTGACATCAGAGTTTCAGGGTACGATAACTGTGATAGTGTTCGCGACGGTGATCTGTCACGTTCCGCGCGTTTCCGTCGATTTCTATTTGTTGTACAAGTGAGTTGGTTTCATAATTAGTGTTTTAGTTCCACACCACACACCACACTTTGTGGTGGTTGTGGTATCAACATTAATCACAACAATTTATGAAAAGTGATGAGTTGCTGATTCATTCAAGATACCAGTGATAAGCGCACTCGCATCAAACTTCAAACTGAAAAAACTTCGAACTTTTGAAAATTTGTGTTCTGCCGCCAAAATTTTGGGAACTACATATGTGTTCTATGATGGAAAAAAAGTGATTGTTGTAAACATCAGCTTTGATGTCTCAAAGAAAATCACAATATATTTCTCAGAATCTCGTTTCTTTATCGCACACCTCTTCCAACCACTAATATGACGCGTCATATAAGTTGGTTGGTAAATTCTTATCACGCCATACTCGCATGACATAAATAGGGAAGAATGCGCAGTCAGTGTAATGCTGTCATGACCTCTCTGTCCATCCTTCCCCTCCTCCTCCTTCTCCTTCTCCTTCTCCTCTCCTCCTCCTCGCTTGCCCACCCGCACCGACACAGGAGTATCAGGGCCATGCACTCTCCCATAGACACTCTCAACGCGGCGCGGCATGTACGTTTCACGATGTATTCATAAGTCAACGACGACAAGTTGAAAAATTTTGATATGCTTACTGATGATTTTCTGAAATTTGTGTGAAATGGTTGAAAGAAGAGCATCCTAGTACTACGCTACGGTTCAAGTACACTATAATAATAGAAGATCGACTTGTCAATAATAGAAGATCGACTTGTTTATTTTTTCTTACGATTAGCCCCACTCTGTTGTTATTTGTGAACCAAATCTGCGTAGCAGATTCCACGCGTGCGGTCTGCAGTCGATCCGCACCACAGTCCTCGAGTGCTCGCTCATTCGCAACGTCGCCTTCATCCCGCAAGGATTTTTAATCGCATGCATGATGGTACGGTGATGTGGTTTACTATTTACTTTCACTTTACTAAAAACTTTTTTTTTGTGGGAAACGTCATCAATAACACTAACACAGTAGTGTGACTAAATAAGGCTAAAAACCGTGGTGCACCACGTTGGTATGCATTATCACTTATCAGTAATCAATCAGAGAATTCCACGAAGGATTAATGAAGATCTCTAATAATCAGGGCGCCATGATGCTTAGGCGTCTCTTTTGCAGACTTTATCTTATGTTATCCGATTATGACTGAAAATCTAGACCACCAATGTTCACCAACAACTTTTGTAGAGGCCTACCCTAAACCTGTGGTGGAAACCACAAAATATATCTTATAAAAATATATTCAAAACGGCCCTTCACCTTTGGTTTATTTCATGTAAAGGATGAGGCGGTTTTTTGAAACAAACATAATCTGTGATCTGTCAAAGCCGCCCAGGCCCCAGGAAATAATGAAACTCTCACTCGTTCAGGCGATGTGCTGGCGTAACATCGTGGTGGTGATTCTCTCCCGTCGGCTCTTCCAATGCGAGATCGCAACCGTCATCGCTCTCGGTGAGTTGATACACCTCACACACTAGCCTTGGTTTTCAGTCTCTCCTCTCATCTTCGAAATCAATTCAAATCAAATCAAATGTTTATTCGGATTCGCAAACATGATAATGACACGTACAATAACAAAACCCTTCATAAGAACCTAAGATCATCCCTGAAATCTCTCAAAATCTCTCAAATCTCATTTGCCCTTGTACTATACATCATCTACACATTATGAATGAGTAAAACGCCTTGTTCAGCCCTCCTCCCTCCTGTCTCCTATGTGTCCATCAACATTTTATTCGGGGAGCCGGGTGCGATCGACTACTGCGACAACTTTCTAGGCGCGAGGAGGGAACAGGTGAGAGAGGGAGAGAGCGAGAGAGAAAGAGAGAGAGAGAGAGAGAGAGAGAGAGAGAGAGAGAGAGGAAGTACGTGATTATTACTATTAGAACTAGAACTAGGAGTTAGTACATCTCGAAATTACTCATTAGCGTAAATTATACGGAACAACATAACCGAACAACTCAGAGAACTGTGAAGGTTGTAATTACACATTGTAATTACACTATACTAAATTGGTGAGACCTGAAAAAAATACGAGCTTTAACTACAACATTACCGTAACCAAAGGGTTATTATTAAATCTCAATCATAGTAAGTATAATGGCTCATTCATCGAATTTTTCTTATTCCTAATCCTAACTAATGAACATTGTAAAACGGATTTAGGATGATGAATATTGCGTCGCACATATGGACAAACTGAAATAATTAAAATCACGAAAGTAATATATGTACTTGGCATTGTAACGCTAAGCGACGGCATTGTAACGCTAAGCCAGTTGATTCATCAAAACATGTCGGTTGTGGGATTCATTCAGGAAAGATAAAAAAACTTTCCCAGTTCTACTTTCTCTCGCTGATCGCGCTGCTCTCTCTCATCTTCCTCGGGGATCTGGCAGTGGCCAGGAGACTGATGCGGATAGCCACCAGCAAGAACATCGTACTCACCGCCATACGGTCAGCACCTCTCTCTCTCTCTCCTCTTTCTCTCTCTCTCTCTCTCTCTCTCTCTCTCTGTCTCTCTCTCCCTCTCTCTCCCTCCCTCTCTTCCCTCTCTCTCCTTTCCGGCAACCTAGGGATACTCGAGTACCATAGAGTACTTCCAGCCCCGGCCGGCACCAGCTCACCGTGGCGCGCTCTCTGCTCGTCCACTCGACCGTCGTCCTGGCTGTGTACGGCAGCGGACTCGTCATACCCGCCCTTATTGTCACAGGTATGATGTTGACCACGTGTTGGTGAAGTAGACTGTCAGTCTGTTCGAAAACCGTTTTCGCTATACGGAGATGTTAGATGGCATTTCGAGAGTTATTTGAAGGGACAGAAACTCCCTTCCTAATTGCCTCGCGACGAAATAAAATAGCGTTTCGAATACGATTCGAGGTTCTACCAAAGATGCACTCTTTGGCAGGCATCCCCCTGCCCCCATTCGTCAACCACCTGGCCTCGTTCGCCACCAATGCGGGCTCTGTCCTCACCCCACTCCTTCTCATCACATCCACACCCACCCTCAGACGACACCTACAGGCCACGCTCGGATTGTCACACGCATAATTATGTTAGAACTTATTATTGTGTACTTATAAATGAATGATTGATGAAAGAATTATAAAAAGGGTCATCTGTGACAATGTGTCCGCATTTGATTGGAGAGAGAAACATCGGTAGTGTGTACAAGAGTGCACGATGTCTCAAAGCGTGGTCCACCATATTCTATCCAATCCACCATCCGGATTGGATGATGCAATCGATATATCAAGAAATCAATACAGAATGCACATGAGCACATGGGGAAAATTATAAAAGAAAAATAAATCAATCTATCTACTCAAAACAAAACACAACGCTTCGAACCTAATGAATGCATTTTATCGCAACAACTCCATGAAACAGTGTTTGGATGCGTTTAGTTAGACTTGATTATGTGTTTTGACTTGGTTGCAACTTGTAACTCTCAGAACTCGAGGTAGTCTTGTCCGGCGACCAGGTTGAATGGGTTGTAGTAGAGGGGATGGGTGCCAGCCGAGTTCACAAGAAAGTAGCCGGGGCCAGTGATCCAGTAGTCGCCAGTGTGACGGTACGACATCTCGTCACGGGGAAAGTCGCAGATCTGAACAGTCACAAGTCGAAGAAGGCACATCGACAGCAATGGAGAGAGAGAGAGAGACCACCGCACCGGGACGTTGATGTCGTCGACCTTGAACGTCCACTTCCGCGGTCGAATACCACCCAACCACGGCGCCTGTAATACGATAGCTACGGTAACTTTACGGTCTTGCTACGGTAGCTACGGTGACTGACATTTCGCTCGAAGGACCACGTCGAGCTAGGAGGGGTTGTCTTGTTGTATAGGTGGGGATGCCAGGCGTGGAAGGCGTTGTACTCGTACTGCATCCTCACAACCACCCCCGCCTCCAGGTGCCCCTTCAGCACGCCGAACTTCTTCCCGCCCGCTACACGCACAGTCTTCAGATACTGCAAGCACGTGCGGTCAGTCTCTTCGCAAGCAGTTCGGGAGTGTTTCGAGGGCATTCGCGAGTGTTTCGAAGAGACTGACCGCAACTATAGCGGTCAGTCTTCGAGCCACTGCCGAACTACCTCCCCCAACGTTTTTTAGCCGATTGAATCCGAGGGCCCCAAGAACAAGACAGGTTCACGACAAGGTCAGCGGAGGTATAGTTGGGTCTTCTACTTCCGGCTGGTTCGGAAACGGGTCGGAGAAGCCCACCTGTCCGTCCCAGTTTCTCGCCATATCGCGCGCGGCAATCTTGTATTTGACGCCTTCGAAGGCGTAGGAGCGCTGGTCCCACAGGTGAGAGTGCTCGTTGTAGGTGTGCAGCTCCATTTTGTGGTCGTTATAGGTGCGCTTGATCAGCCGGCTGCTCGTCACCCACAACGCCTTGCTCGTCTTGTCGTACACGACAAACTGCAACAATACGTGTGTTACCAATACTGTAGTGACAAGGGTACTGTAGTGACGCACCGCGACAGTCATCCGGTTCCAGTACCATATGTTGTGTCGGTACTCGACACTGTCGAACTCCTCGTGCCATCCCATCGTCTGATCCACCGGAGGATCCACGTCGCCGGGGAACGCAGCCGTCTCGGCGCGCACGCACTGCAATCGCGGCTCGATGGGCGGGGCCTAGGGGGGCGTACCGCGAGCGCGCCCAGTAGCAGCACTGCTGTGAGGAGACGCATTCAACGCTGCTGGTTGAGACTGAATCATTTGCCGCGCCCTTTTAAAAGCCCAGAACGAAATGCCAATGAGCGACCGGCGAGACAGGCTCGCATTTGCATATCTTGCACCTTGTTTACGCCTTGTTTACGTCTGCGCGAATGTGATCTTTGAACTGATTAAACGTATCGATCGACATTTCTCCAGCGCTAGGATTCTATTCTTTTCTGCGTAGAGATGCGTCCAATCGTGGAATGGAGGAAGAAAATAACAATGTTGACATGCTATCGAAAAAGCTGCCACTAAAACGTTTATCCAAAAAGTATGAATGAAAACTGTATATATCTGTATAAATATGCTCGTATAAATTATAAATGAATACAATGCGGAATGCGGGGGGCCAGCCATAGTCGACACACAACTGCAATCTCAACTACAAACTGTCTATACACACGAACAAAGACTTAAAACTCATCAATAAATAAAACACAAAAAGATCGATGCGCGGCAGCTAGCCAACACGGGGGGGGGGCGTGACTAGAGTGGGCGGGGCCTACTCCCTGTCGTACTCTCCCTCGGGCAGAACGTAGGTGATGTCATCCCACGGATGGCGGTACAGACCCTGCTTCAGCCTGCAAACAACGCATGACAAATCAGTTGGCAAATTGCTGACATCCTTTTCTTCCTTCCTAAAATCTAAAATCCAAGGCACTTGTTGTATAGTGTGGATATAACGATTCTGGATAAATCGATAAATTATTGATTGATTGACTCCCCCCTCTCACCTGCGCTGGTCCAAGTAGTGTCCGATGAATCCGAGCGAGCGACCGAGCACAAACAGACCGTTCAGCGCCCCAATCTCAATCGTCTCCGCAGCCTCCGCGGGAGTGAACATGCCTGCAGGACAGATGCAGTCAGCACACTATCACACCCAGTTCCCATCTCGACTCGACTATGACAGTCTCTTGACATGAACAGTGTAACAGACTGATTCCGAATGCGACCATCTCCCTTCTCCCCTTCCCACTCACCCGACTGGCGCAGAATGTCCACAAAGATGACACCGATCGTGCCGTCCACATTCAGAATCAGGTTGGGCTTCTGAATAGAGAAGGATAACTTCACTTCCCGATCATCCCCTGTCATTTGCATCACATATGTAAACTTCAATCCCTCAAGACTACGATATTCTTCTAATTCCCCCTCCTCCCCCTTCCCCTCACCTTTGCCGTGGTGATCTGCTCCACCTTGAGGGCAAAGTCGAGAAGGGGCGTCTCCTGCTTGAACAGCTCCCTGTCCAGCGCAAACTTCTTCAGAATTTCCACACGCTTGTCCGGGTTGTTGATCTACAACACATCTCTCTCCCTCCCTCTCTCCTCTCCTCTCTCTCCCTCCCTCTCTCCTCTCCTCTCTCTCTCCCTCCCTCTCTCTCTCCCTCTCCCCGTACTGACCGACTTGACCCTGTGTCCGATGCCCATAATGTGGCTGCCGGCCTTTCTCTGCTCGTTCACGAACTGCATCGGCGACCATCCCTTGTCCATCGCCTCGCTGAATTGGCGAGCAGCGCCGTCCAGCGCCCCGCCGAAACGGTCTGCAACCATGCACATCAGTCCTCATACTATAGTGACTAAAAAAAGTTTTGTTTAAACAATCCTATTATAGTGAACTGTCAGAGAAAGTACTTCCAATTTTCACAGCGCTTTGTTTGATTGTTGTAAAGTTAGTCTGATTGCAAAATGTGGGACGTGCTAAACTGACTGGTACTGACTGTACCCGTTGGTATAATGCTCGACCCGAGTCTCTATTGCCGAACTGCAAACCACGAGTGCATTTGAAATCAAACGCTTTGTTTGATTGTTGTAAAGTTAGTCTGATTGCAAAATGTGGGACGTGCTAAACTGACTGGTACTGACTGTACCCGTTGGTATAATGCTCGACCCGAGTCTCTATTGCCGAACTGCAAACCACGAGTGCATTTGA
Organism: Rhabditoides inermis; assembly: GCA_963966185.1. Classification (NCBI taxonomy): domain Eukaryota; kingdom Metazoa; phylum Nematoda; class Chromadorea; order Rhabditida; family Rhabditidae; genus Rhabditoides; species Rhabditoides inermis. Next base: position 308,954 of record CAWZYM010000149.1, read on the forward strand.
AATCAAACGTAATGACGTTGTCGGCGAGGGGAAATTCGCAACACGCATTGCCGCCGAGGGGATTCGAACCCGCGACCGTGACAGCGAGAGCCGAGCACGCTAGCCACTTGGCCAAGGCGTGGGATGGAACAGGGCACAGAGATGCGGGGTATGAGCCAGCGCATGATTGCAGATGAACTTTTTCCTATCACAGTGAAGTACTCGAGTACTTGCGAGGGTCACACAAAGACTATTACATGATATTTTTTTTCAAATTAGAGGACATTAATTTTCAACACGCACATCCCCTTTCAGAATACACTGGCCGGGAGGACCATATTTTCATTTGGCTACAAGAACCACGCAACCACGAGACAGCGCCTATCGCTAATCGGGAATCCCAATCTACAAACTACCTCCAACCATGTGCCAGTCTATCTCCCACCCCATACCTCCAATGGTGAGTAGTCCGGAGACGAGGGATGAGATGAGGTCCTTTCCGGCGCGCGCACACACAATCGTGTTGTGCGCCCCAGACACGGCCGGACCGTGGTCGGCAGTCAGCATCAGACAAATCTCGATGAACTTGTTCGCGTAGTCCGGCAGACGCTTCTGAAATTGGGAATAGTCATCTACTAATCGAATATACAAGCGACTCGAAGACTCGATACTTCTCATACTTCTCAAACTAGAATCCCCTCGCCACTCACCTGGAACCAGAGCAGGCTGAGCACTCCGCCGACTCCCATGTCCTGTTCGAGGACCCTGGTGATGGGCACGCCGGCGTACATCAGCTCGTCGCCCCGCTCGTCGCAGATGGACGTCATGAACGACGCCGGCTTACGGATCAGGCCAAGCTCCTGCAACACAAAGCAAATCAAAATGCAATCACTATACAATCCAAATCCAATAGTTTGGTTCGCTATGAAGCTGGTCTGAACATAATCCGCCTCCATTCCCCATAGTCATACGTTTCAGGAAAGAAACAAGAGAAACTCACGGCAATAAAATACAATAGTTCTAGAGCTCACACCAACGACAATAACAACCATCGTCCAGCCATATCTTCCGCTACCTCTGCCCCAGTACGACGCTACAGGCCACACTATTTACCGATTCGAACATATCCCTCTTCTCTTCCTCTCTCCACTCACATCACCCTAGTCTGCTCGAATTCAGTACTACCAACTATCTCCCTCTCACCCTATCCCAGTACAACAGGCTACACACATGATCTCTATCTCTTCCTCCCCGCACCCACCCTGGCAACCTGGCCTGCTCAAATGCAGTCTCAGTCACCTAATACCCAATCCTCTCCTCCCCCTTCCACCCACCCTTGCCCAGTTGTAGTCCATGGGTACCGCCGGCGGGGGCACCTCGTCCCGAGGCTCAATCACTCCCGACACAACCAGCGAGTCGTAGCACGCGGCGATCTGCAACGAGGAGGTTCGATTCAAGATTCAAGTGCATTCATGGAGAAGCCGCAGCAATCTGCAACAAGGAGAGACTAGACAAGTATGTAAAATCAAAGTCTTCATGCATGGAACTATGTATCTCCATTCTCTATCAACTACAATGCTCGTCGTAGCACGCAATAATCTAATACATAGAGATTCGATTAAGTACGATATAGAAACTGAAATACAGCGAAGATTAAGCGACATGTTCCATCCATGGATTTATGACTACAATGCTGTCTATTTTTCGTGGTACATTCGCACATCCAATTCCAGAGAATCACGCACACAATGCCGGAATACAACCTATTGTAACTAAATACTGACACCTAACTTTCCATAAACGACAGCCCTCACCTCCTTTCCGAGGTCGTCGAAGCTGGCAGGTACGCGGGCTCCGCACGCCTTGAGGGCCGCGTTCTTGCACGCCGCAGTCTCGCCCTGCGCGTTCGCAGAAGCACCCGCGTGCCCGAATTGAACCTAAACGGACAACTTAGAATACACAGTAATCGTTACGAAATGAAAGATGGATACGCTTCGATTTCTACATTTCAAAAAAGTTAAATACTGTTAGCATATGTTTCAGCTACCTTACAATGCCAATTATGCATCGTTTCGTCAATACTGCCATCTTCCTACCAGCAGAATGCAAACTCTTCCCCACCCCCACTCACCTCGCTGGTGATGTGGTCGGCGCACGTGCCGATACACCACGCGACAAGGGGCTTCGTGATGCGGCCCGCCTGAAAGCACCACATCCTCACCTCCATCTATCATCATCTAGAGCCGGCTGACCCCAAAAATAACATGCTAATGCTAATACGTATTCCACCTCCGAGAATGTCATCGTCTTCGAGGATGACAAGCTTCACCAACAACACGTACGCATCCACGGAACAACCGAAATTCGTGTTGTTGGAACTCGCAGTAGGCATTGTATTACTGTATTTTAGCCCTTCCGGAAGGAAGGGCTGTATGATGATACCGTATCCCACCGTAATTTACGTAATCGATATTGTGTGCTACTTCATTCAAGATAAATCTTCTTCTGATTCCATCTCACAACTGATTTCTACTATGACTTGACATCTTTTCAAATGCCTGAAAGCATATCATCACAAATTGACCAATCCCATACCCATACACAACATTTCATCCACCCATCTGACCCATCTAGTCATTCGTCATCATCTACATGTGACATGCCTCCCCTCCCCTCCCCTCACCTTCATCGCCTCGACAATCTTGTACTCCTCCACTCCGCCGACCTCTCCCAGCAGCACCATCATCTTCACTCGCTCGTCCTTCTCGTAGCGAACAATGTGGTCCGTGTACGTAGAGCCAGGGTACCTGAGATACAATACGTTTCAATAATTGTATAAAACAATCAATGACGCAAAGGCAACAATCTTGGAAAGATACACGTGTATCATACAAAGCTAGCTACAACTACAACGAACTTATAAATCCAACCAGTATACCGTAGATGTCGCCACTAATGCAAACGCAAACTACAGTAATCCCACCACTCTACCGTACCTGTCTCCTCCAATGGCGACTCCCTCGAACACTCCGTCCGTGTTCTGCGAGATGATGTTGTTCAGCTCGTTCGACATACCGCCAGAACGAGACACGTACGCCACGCTGCAACAAGGCAAAGTCATTAGAGGGGGGGGGCGTTGGCATATCTCCATCCCTCATCATCAGGCTATGCCGAATCATCATGTGAAGAAATGCGAGCTAATCTCTATCCCATAAAATCAATGCGCGACAAATATATTTCTAACCCAACAACAATACGATTCACACTACCTCAACCACCGACCAATACAGACCCTCGACAATTCATCTTATATCTCTCCCACACCCACCTTCCCGGCCGGTACAGCTTGCTGGCGAGAATGTTGTCCATCATGCCTCCCGTGTTGCCAATCTTGAAGCAGCCCGGCTTGATCCCGCCCACAGTCGCCGGACCAATCAGCGTCACGCCGCGCTCCTCCGCCAACTCAAGACAGACAAGTGACAGTCGTCATAGACTCATGGATGTAAAACCACAACCACAACCACGCTTTCACATGAATCACAATGAAATGTAATAACAAGCTACTCCTAGAATGACTATGTTCTTCGCTCTGTATGTCTGTCTGTCTCTCTCCCTCTCCCTGTCTCTCACCTTGAGCAGCTTCCTCGTCTGGTTCTCCGGCACTCCCTCAGCAATGATCGCAATCACCTGAAACACATCGGATCACACACATAATAAGGATTACCATCTTTGTCATTTGAGAAATACACTTCATTTACCGCACAACAATCGAAAAACCAATGTTGACTTCATGGCTACGAAGAAAAAAAAACTAATCCCACAAATCTCATCCCACAAATAGTACGCTCATCATCTCTCATCATCACATTTGCTCAACCTTGCCAAACTAATGTGGGCTGTTCCAAATCATCTCTATTCACACTCGCAAAAAAAACTTTCGCGTCGAAATCAACACCTCATCTGCAAAATACGCTTCATTCATCCCAGAACAACTGAGAAACGCTTGGAAAACCAATGTTGCATTCTCAAATTTCATCCCACAATTTCTACGCACCAATGTAATTATGTAATCATAAAGTTCTCGCAATTTTTCTGAACCAATGGGTTGTACGAAAGTGATACACTACATAGCCAAAATCATCCATATTCGCAATCTCAGCGAATTACTTGCACGTACACAGTGACCATCGGCCACCGCTCATGAAAATCGAACGCGTTCGGACCTTTTTCCTGTTTTTTTTTGCCTCCAAACGGTAAACGGATCATCTATACATTCCCTGCCCTATCACTCACCTTCAACTGGGGGAAGGTGAGTGCCTCGGAGACCGTCTCGTAGACAGAGCGCATCGAAGCGAACGTCACCAGGACAGAGGCGTCGGGGTGCGAGGCGAACGCGGCAGCCATGTGCTTGTACGCCGGAAGGAGAACTTCCTGCAAACAATTCATGGGTCAGTCAAAACACAATTCACATGTTTTGTCATAATAGATACATACAAAAAACATTCAATTCGCTAGGCCGCTAGGATCACAATCTACTACAGACAAACCACGTGATAAAACACATCATCTTCAATGCAGACACTTAGTTAGCAGAAAACGTACTCGGGAAATGTACTTCTACTTTACCTTGTGTCCAAAGTAGTACTTCTGTTTGTTGTCGCCGGTGAAGGGATAGGTGGATGCGACGACGGAAGGCTCCGCGCGCCGGCACACATAGTCAAAGTCCAGCATGCCCTGCAATGGAAGAGGGTCAGTCTCTCTCTCTCTCTCTCTCTCTCTCTCTCTCTCTCTCTCTCTCTCTCTCTCTCCATACCTGGATCGCCTTGGCCTGCTGTCCCCATATGATGGCCTTCGTGTCGTTCTCGAAGAGACTGTCGTACAGCTTGCGATCCACCTTAAACAAGCAAATTGAAAAATGACAGATAATATACGTTTCTCCGCTATAGAAGAACGACTTGCTAAAACACCAGTAATACTTCTGACATCACTACAACAAATACCAATATCTATCGCCAACCTAACATGACTTATGAGATGATACGTTTCTCCCCAAACACATATGCGACAATCACTCGCAAACCAGCAGTTCCCACAGTAAATCCCCCCAGGTCCCTGAGATCCAGTGCACATCGACTACTACTACCCACTACACATCCCTGTCTGCCCTCACCTTTCCATTGCACTGTGCCTTTCCGGCAGCTCCACTGACTCCACTCGCCTCTCCCTCTCCCCCATCGCATGTCGAACTAGCCTTCCTCACCGCCCCACCCGACTGAAACGATTCACATAGAGCGGGTGGAACCCGAACCAGTACTCAGTAGCGGTCAGTCTCTTCTCGCAATCGACTTTCCACGGTGTTTTGAATTTGGGAAGAGACTGACCACACCTTGATAGACTCATACACTGACAACAGCAAACAGTAGAAGAAGCAAACCACGCATAAACAAACAAGTCATGCGGTGCAACTGTGTGACTACAACAACAATTACCTTCATTCGTATTCACCAACCTCTGCCTGAATATCAATATCAGTACAGTACAGTACCCTGCCTACAGTACTCACATTCCTCTCGGGGCTGAGGAGGAACTGTCCGGTGGTCTTGGGTGCCTGGGCGGGGGCGGGCAGGGGCCGCACGCCCATAGCCGCGCCAACGATGGCTGTCATGTGCGTCTCCGGACCGAACACGTGCATCGGCAGAGCCAGCTTGTCCGCTGAAACACGCAAGTGATACAAATGAACCCATCTCCAACCCACTCTACAATCTACACACCACCAAAAGACTATGGAATTCAACACATTATTGTGATTGAACTACAATATGAAGACTAAACAAGAGTGTCACGTGAAACCCATTTCACCCACGCACCAGCGTCCTTGATCTTCCTGAGTCCCTCCTGGTAGTTGGGGCCGCCCCTCCTGACATAGATGGTGACGTGGTGCTCACGCAGCTTGTCGATAAACGACTCGAACGCGCGCACAATCCCGCCAAACGTCTTGGCCACGTTCGTAAAGTTGGCGATCGAACCGCCAATGATCAGCACCTGAAATGTAAAGTATACTCAACTGTTTCATAAATTATTAAATCTAGACTAAGTACGTTTCAGCGAATCCACAAATATATAGCCAAACTTCTGTGAATCAATAGAACTTCGATCACAACTTGTAAAGAAAGATATTCATCTCTACACTCACCCACCATGCTACGACATCGACATCTCTACAAACACCCCCCCTCCCTGTCCCTCACTCCTTTCTCTCCTCGTCTCCCTCACCTTTGCCCGAGGAATGACGTCTCTCTAATAGACACTCATCCATCCCGACTCTGTCCCCCCCTCACCTTTCCCTGTGGATGGGGGGCGCCCTCCGTCATGACCGAGAGGATCGTCTTGGCGTACTCGTATGTCTGTGTCTCGCTGGGGTCGCCAGAGTACTCGCCATAGTTGGCCAGCTCGCCCGCGCCACCCAGGTCGCACACTGTGTCACTGCAAAGGGAGAAAAGCATTATTGGAAAGATGAGGTGAGTCAGGCTAACTGCCACAAAATACGTTTCAGACAGTCCATTTCATAATGAAATAAAATTTCTATGACAATAGCATATGGGTAGCTGCAGACTCATCAAGTACATTAGAGAGGGCGCGCCAGCGCCCTCTCGTTTGTACTGGATGTCCCCGCGCGCTAGAATGCTCAAAAACGACTTTTCCCGGATGAAGCACTTTTCCTCATTTTGAAGTGATTTCCACTGTTACATTGCATTCACATCTCTATTCGATAGAGTTATAGAAAGTTGTATTGAGTTTGATTAAATTTGAAGCGAGATACGGAGAGTCCGCATTCGAGTGCGGATTGAGATTGGTGTCGGTCGCTCGGGAGGGCGGGCGTCGGACAATCGCTTTCGCCCCGCCCTCTCTGTGTGTGAGTGAGAGAGAGAGATAGGCGAATAGCGGGTGCGCGTCGGTATCCTCGCAGCGAATCGCGAACGTGTATGAAAATGTAATTTTGTGAAACAAAACTTAAGAAAAGGAGAGATATTATCTTTCAAAAGTACTTCCAAGTAAAAGTAGTTGGTTTGTACCGTTGTCTCAGTTGAGCAAAAGGACTGACATGTTTTCAATGGAGACATGTGCAAACAGGCTCTCAGCATTATTCGACGTGTTATGTTACAACAGAAGTTGTGCTTTTAGATAATAACTGCATAACTTCGTAAACGCGTTCATTATAATATGGCCGCTTTGCACTGGTATGAGAGAGAGAGAGCCTGTTGGCACATGTCTCCATTGAAAACATGTCAGTCCTTTTGCTCAACTGAGACAACGGTACAAACCAACTCCTTTTACTTGGAAGTACTTTTGAAAGATAATAGCGTTTGCGTTCTGCACAAACCCACAGTCCACAGATAATAACTTTCACACACACATCAAGAATTCGCAGCAGCCACATATAGTTAATGCAGCAGGAGAACGAAAACGGAGCAAAAAAAATTGAAGCAAACAGAAACTGACGTGAATACGACGGAGGCGCCTCCGCCGGCGACCATGGTCCAGATGCGGCCCTTCCTGTTCAGGATCGTCAGCTTGAGAGACGCGCCCGTCTTCGCGTCCAGCTCAGATATGTACTGCTCCTGCAAACAAGAACACCGTTCGGATATGTTTCAGTTTCAGTCATAATACAACACCACAGTGGGTTCAAGAAATAACAATTCTATGGGTAAAGAGAGATAATAGAAAACAATTCGAGTATATATCTGAATAAGCGAGCGTTGTCTGCGACTAACTAACTTCAACCGCAAATCACATATCTTTCCAATTTCCTTCATATGCCCTTACTCTACATCAAAAGTGAGACAGAAACATTACAAGCATTTCTATATACGCCCTCCGGAAGAAGAGTGAAACAGTGAAATGTGTCACCTCTTCCTGATACCTCTCCAATCTATTCCCCCCTCCTTACCTCAGCCGTGAGGTCCCTTCCAAAGGGGGCGGGGAACTCGACAGCCTCCCCCGTGCGCGTCTTCCACTTCTCGCTGCACAGGAACAGCGCCGTCTCGTCCAGCTTCGCAGCCAAGTCCAACATGTACACCTTGTCCCCGAGAACCACTGTAACCAGGAGACAATAGGACATGTCAAATTGTTTCTGAGAACTACTAATGTCATGATTCAGGATAGAATACGTTGCGCGATTCAAGTAGGAACCAGATATCTGACAGTTATCGATTCTCGTACAGCATCCGTTCTAATGATACTATGCCCAAACACTCTACAAAGCAAGTCAGTTGTCGTGATTCGGATGTCAAACGATTTCGATAGGATCACAGGTTACAGGCTCGCAGGACCGACACGCAGAAGGCAGAACCACCATCAGAATCCCCCTACAACTCACCGAGCGGGTTGATCTCGAGGTAGGTGAAGTGGTTGTGGCGGTAGATGTCGTACAGGGCAGCGATGAACTGCTTTACCACCCTGAAACACCACACATTCACATACACCCAAGTGCGACGCTACAACCTACTCCAACCGTGTTAGTGTCACTCAGATCTAAGTGTGTTAGCAGTGTTTGTGTTAAGACGACAGAGTGGAACCAAAGTAGGAAACCCAACGTCGCCCGTGTTTACCACACTCACTGCAACTCGACAACTCACTCTCGGAGGGGAGGAGTCTGCGACTCTACCCGCCTACGCTTCTCTTGTCCCGCGTGCCTACACAGTGGTGGAATAGCAGGAAAGATGGGAGGATACGGTATTTCTCCATTACTTATAACAATGCGTACACCAAATAGAGTAACACCTTTAGTATAGCAAGAAAAACAGAGGGTACAGTAAAGCGAGTAGAAGTGACATAAGAGTGATACAAAGTACCGTAACCATTATCAACTACAGTACCCCTGGCGTACCCGGTGCGATCTCCGATGTCTACCACGAGTTTGGTGAGCTGCTCGTCCGTGGGGCGCATAGCAGAGTCGTCCACAGACACGGTGAGGGTAAGGGAGCGCGCCTAGAGCATATAATAATTGTTATACATCAGATCAAATCAAATACTTTGTTCGGCATCGCTATTCATGATCATATGTTTAGAACACATCCATGGTCTTGGTCTTATGAATAGCACCGCGAGAAGAGAGTTTTATTTATATGTGTTTATATTGTATTGTTATTCGTGCTTTGTGAACATGAAAGATCCGTACTTTCGTATATGTAACAACGTAACAAGTTTATATATGTTTCCGGCTATGTTTCTATTCCCGAATAGTAGTGAATCTCAATTATCGGATTGTTGTCGCCACATTAGCGAAACCAAAACGATTCCAAAAAGTGCCACACACGCACAGTGATAACAATTTCCGATAATAAATTGTGATAAAAAATATGTCGGTCAAGCAGCCGAGATAAAGGGCGCCGGAAGTGAGATTAGAATAAGTCCGCGTTGGCAATACTTTTAAAGTAGAAGGTACAAAGAGCCGAGAGGAGAACATGGAATTTGAACGAATACTGGATGGAAATACAAAATGATGAAGTAAATTTTTTTGAACAAATCATTCAGCAGCAGCAACAACAACAACAAAAACCTGCTCACCTTCTCGTCAACATCTCCAATCTCCACTCCTCCATGCTCGTAGAAGAGAATCACGTCCTGATCGCGCTGGCTGAAACACCGTAATCCGTAATCGTACCGTAATCGTTTCATACAGTACTCCAACTCTTGAGCTACCGTACCCTACAAATCTACAGTACCACTACAGTACCCCATACAGTACCTGAATATGGCGACGTAGAGCTCGTCGGCGTCGGTGTGGGCGACGAATGGCTCGACGATGAACGTGTGCAGGCGGCCCGTCGTCTTGCCCACCTGGGAGGGGGAGAGGGAGGTGAAGGGATAGGGATTGATGAGGAAGAGTAACAAGAATTAACAAGACACCGGACAACTCTATTTGCCAAAGTGTTGAAACCCATTTGAAGTTTGAAGTAGGATTTCCGATTTCACGGGGAGGGGAATATAGAGGTATTGATTGCGTCAGGAACAAAACATTACAGAAACTCAAGAACTGGCAGGATATAAAAAAAAAGTTGAAACATATCCAAGGTGTGCAACCTTCACAGAATTAATGAGATGGCTGGAAAAAACCGAGATAGATCGGTGTCTGAATTACAAACTTCAATGCATTCTAAAGATGCAGAAACATTGAAACGTACAGTTTGCAATTACAAATTCAAACCGTCTCGCGTCTCGCCCACCTGTACGTAGGTGCCGCGCTTCTCGTTGAACCACTGCTTGATCTCCGCCTGGCTGCCGCACTTGACCAGCCCGTGCTTGCCGCGACGCTTGATCAGCTGGTCCGGCTTGATCACCGCCTTCTACAACGGGAAAAGGGTGTACCTCGTACGTAGAACTCAGATCTCAGAATTCATTCAATCACGTTTCCGCTATCTCTCAACTCAACTATTCATGTCATTTTACGTTTCAAGAGATTCTAAAAAGATGGTTGTGCATCCGCGTTGCCATTTGCGATTTACCTTCGGTAAACACTATACCACTCAGGATCAGCTCAATGCAATCTAACTTGGTAAAAGTGTAAAAGATTCTCATAATCATGAGCGCACCTCTCCGTCCTGCAGCCACTGGCAGTGCTTGGCGACGTGGTCGAACTCGTCGGACTCGTGGAGTCGGAAGGCGACGGGGGCGGCGACGCGGCAGCCGGCAGACGCCAGCTGCCCGTACAGCACCTCCTTCCCCGACCACTCAGACACAGCCTTCGCAGACATTGTGCCGGCCCAACTAAAAGCAGAGCTTACAGTTCACTTTTTTTCTCTTATTAAATCTAGGCCGATCCCGAGCGAGAACAAGATAGGGTTTTTGGATTCGGTTACGATTACTACTTGTGACAGTTGAGTATTCCGCGGCGAACACCAGATATGGGGAAGAGAGGGGGAGGTTCGCACGAGATATCCTTTTCATACATGCGTGACGTCGCGTCACGAGAGCGAGAGGAGAGAGAACAGCTATCGATTCAGAGAGAGAGTTCGATGTGTTCTTTTTTTCTCTCGCGCGTTTTCATTGTTCCTGGCCTCGCATCCATGACAATCAACGCGAAAAATACAGCGAAACGTGGACGGCGTGGTTATTCATTGGAAAAACGCGCAATGTTGTGAAACGTAGGCAAGAGATGTGGCAGCAAGTCAGACGCTAATGACCAGCGGGCTGTGGAAAATATGTGAAATCCGAGGTGCTGCGAGAGAGGGAGAGAGATGGAGAGAGAGGGAGAGAGATGGAGAGATGGAGAGAGATGGAGAGATGGAGAGAGAGGGAGGGAGGGAGAGAGAGAGGGGAGAGAGAGGGAGAAAGAGGGAGAGAGAAAGGGGAGAGAGAGGGAGAAAGAGGGAGAGAGAGAGAGAGGAGGAAGAGAAAGAGATGCGCGTGGGAATATGTGGCACGGGACGAGAGATAGAAAACAGCGATACGCGCGGCGGTTTCCCACTCAATCCATTTGACAAGTTCATATCTAAAACGTGCAACAAACAAGCGGTCGCCGCGGCGGCTCTCGGAAAAGAGACAAACAAACACTGAAAACTCCTCGTTTTGGCTCGCAAACAGCTTGTTTGTATAGGAAAAGTGATGAAAGCAGAAGAGGAGTACAGCGATCAATGATTATGACAGATTACAAGTAAACACCAACAAACAAAAAGGAAAACATCGGCAATAAAAAAACAGACTAGACCGGCGGTCGGCGGCTCGGAACTAGAACGGGAGACTGGCGGGAAAAACGGGCGAACCGTGAGAGTGGAGGCGGGCAGAGTGAAAACAAGGCGCGCGAGAGACGCAGAGGGACTGAAAGGAGGCTAGCGAACCGCGAAAGAAACATGCACCATGGGGAATCGCATTGTGTCAGAGTGTCGGAGAATTCTGGGAGACTAGGAGATTTGACGAATCGACTTCCGCAGAAACGTGACTGGACATGTTTTGAATATTCCACGAAGCTTCGAGGCGAGGTAATTCAATAGAGACGGGAGAAAAGGCGAAGCGAAGACACGACAACGAAACCAATTGAGACACGCTCGCTTAGGCATACGAAGGGTTTATAAATTCTGTCGGCTCGTGGTCACTCCACCCGCGAATACCTAACCAGTATGGGGTGATAGTCACCCCGCATACAAACAGGAATGAACTAGATCACGCTATGCCTCGCCCCGCTTATATGCTGCCTCTCCACAGTCAACAGCTGCAGAATAGCGCGCTGCCATCAGCCCATTTTGTAAATCGCACCTCAGTTGCACGTGGTCCGATGATAACGGCCGGATTACTTTTAGGGGTGACACTGCTGTCGAAATTGCGGTTCCGCGTACCGCTGTACCCGTCATCCCTTCTCATGTGATCTGTGGATCGGATATGGGATAGAGAGAGAGAGAGATAGATTATATCTTCTCTACAGCCGCGAGGTCGCATGATCCAAAATGGTGCTTTCGCAACGTTTCTCCTTCTCTACTTCACGTGCCGTGCACAACAAATCCACTAAAGGCGAGTCTGCAAAAAAAATGCATCGCCCCATCGCATCGCCTACCCAAAAACATACAGATAAGCAATCGGAACACACCAACAATCTGCCGAGCTAGAGCGTATAGTAGTTTGAAATGGATTCTGCCACAACGACACGCAATTCCGTGGGATCCGCGTGACGAAAGCTGCACAAAAATCGCAGCATTGTCGGCAAACACAAACAAATCGCCTCGAAACAGAAATTCAATCTAGCACATCGAATTGAGGCAATCTGAGCGAGCGTCCAGGAAAACAGTCGAATCAATAGAAGGAAGGAAGGGTTGTAGTTGAGAGAGAAAGGGAGTGTGATCGCGGTTTTCGAGGTCACTTCCTGTATTCTCTAGGAAAAAAGGGAAGAACAGAGATTCGGATGTGATAACATCTTTATCGTCTGCAGATAAATATCTGGATCATTTGCAACTTAATTTACGTGGTTAGCGTACACAATAAATCCAATAAATGATTTTGAAGAGTTTTGTCCCCATTTTATATATTCCTTCAAATGGCAGTGGCGATTCACATAACAATAGTTCAATGCCGAAAAATGAGCGTCAACAGAATGTTTGCGTATCATTCGTAGCGCGAGTGCAGATGTCTCCGAAAGATAATGTGTTTTGTTTACAAGTTTGAATCGTATGTATGTATGTACTTACAGTGGAGCCGCACACTTCCTTCTTCTTACGAATAGGACTAGGGTGGTTAGGGTTAGCGAAAAATAAAATCTGTGCGTGTTGAGTGTTTTTTTCTTGCCGGTGAAACTCTGTGAATGCGAGAGTTGAATTTGCGAGCGATCTATACTTCGAACGATACCGAAAACAACCACAGCATGATTTCATGTGTGTGAGCTGGCGAAAAAAGAAGTATGAATGCTATAAATAGTATCTCGATAACGTTTTACCGAGAAAAAAACATGTTGAGCTGAATACACAAAAGTGTTTTGTTTGTACTTGCGGTCAGTCTCTACGGAACCGATTCCGAAAATGTTTTGGTGCGCAAAGTAAATGTTCGGGTGATTTCGAAAGCACTTTAAAAAGTAATTCGAGAGATATTTCGGTGTTTGTGTTTGCTTTTTATACAAATATTTTCGAATCACATTTGTTTTCGAGAGTGCAGGTCTACAGATCTCTAAGAAACACTTAGGCTGTAAATTGAATCATTAATCAACTGCTCGCACAACACAATAATTTATGTAATTTACAGCTGGAAACATGTCCGATAATGGTTTTCACAAACTACACTACAAGTCGTGCTCCGTGAAAACTAATTAACAAGACACATTCAAATCAAAACGTTTTTATTGCACATTGAAGAACGAATAAAACAAATCATGCGTATATTTTCATAGTCGATGGAGATTAGCGAAATTGTTCAAAACTTGCGTACCCTTATTCGCATTATCTGTACCCGTCAGTTGCGCTTCATTCCCCTCTCTAATCAACTCCTCTCTCCATCTTCCCTGAGGACTCGTTCGCTCTGTACGGGTACAGGTGTTACCTAGGTAACTCGAGAGAGGCAGCCTTCTCTCACTCACACACACACACACACTGTTCCCTCATATCAGACGGTCGCACGAGTCTCCCTCACTCCTTTGATCGTGGTCTAGCCATCTACCGAGGCGACTCCAAGCCGTACAATGTCGTCTGCACTGGTACGTGGCGAGGTTTTAGCACTAGCTAGCTTTTTCAGCTAGTTTGAGTTAGCCCACTTTGTATCCCACCCTCTCGTCTTTGTTTCTCTCAACGACTACAATTTCTCGCATGCATTTGCATTAGACAACTTTTCTCCATGGCCGCGGCGAGTTGGCGTGAATATTTCAAGGTACTGTTTTCGAAAAGCGCTGTTTCTTCCCAAGCATGAATTCTCCCACACGTACAATTTGCTCATCACATGTGTTACGAAGTCGGCAATCTTGTAAACTTGTAAACCTGTAATTTTCACGCCGCTTTTAGAACTGTCCAAGTTGTTGTTGCTTAGGTCGTGTCAGCATGACTAATTATGTAGTTGTACGTTCCACAGTGAATAGTACCACGCGTTGTTCTTCCAGTCATCAAACAAATCAAGCCGTGTCAGGTCGGTTGTCGATGCTTAAGATTGAGTGAGGTATAATCGAATTCAGCGAGTTAGCTACGTGCGGATGATAGATTCGCTTTCATAGTTTCTCCATGTCTCTGACCGCGGGATGAGAAAGAAAAGCGGTCCGGTAGCGAGTGTACTCACAGCCCCCGTCTTTCCAGTGTGGTCCGTCCCCGTCGTCCCCTAATGTGTCTCGGGAGGACCTCGACCAGGTGTTCGCCTGCTGGCCCGACAACTTCGGCAGCCTTTTCGAAATGGGACTCAAGTCGTTCGAAAGGCGAGTGCGAATCATAGAGTTCCTTTTCTTTTCCTTTTCCAACTTCCTTCTTTTACCGCTTCATTACTTACATTACTACCGGGTGCCTACCTATAGTACTAATACCACAGTACTTACAACTTACACGTAACAGATTACTTAGTAACTTCTTGGAGTTTATGCTGAACATGATTGCTTTTGCGTTGATAATTTTTCAATTCAAATGCATGCACGTGTCGCTTCTATTGTATGATTTCCCCGTCTCGTGCGGACACAATGTCTGCTCTGATTACATTATTCTTCGAACCCAGTGCATAAAATCGTGAAATTAGTGCACCAACGATGCAATCATGACGAACTATATAGAAACATACAAAATCAAAACTTTTCGAGATCAAACACGCATTTTTGAATAGTGAATCTTTACAGCAATTACAGTTATGCCCGCAGGGAAAATTAGGATCGAGGATCGCAATTTTTGTAAAGAGCATAGAAATATCATACTCGGAATCATGTTGTTTCTTGGAATGTACACAACTTTCTCCACAAACACGCATGAGGCTCAAGTTTAAATATCAAACTTGCCACGACTACGCAATAGACATAGAGGATGAATAGAAGATCGGGGCGTTATTCGGACGCACACGCGATAGTTTGCATTTGTAGTGCCATTCACTGAACGCACTCGACCGACACACGTGCGCGTACAAAACTCTTCCGAAAACCAATCACTTCATCCCAACACCAAATACGTTTCATAGTTGATATTTGTAAAGTGACAAAACTGATCAACAATCGACAGCATGTTTCGATATAACAAACTTGAAAAACTTTTTTACATATCAATTTGCATGCAGGCTGTTCAACCACCGCCCGCAGCTGATGAACCTGTTCAACTTCCCCGACCCGAACAACTGGAAGAAGGACGACAAGATCAAGAAGATCGTGCTCACTCTGGAACAGGTGAGAGCATCTCTCTCTCTCTCTCTCTCTCTCTCTCTCTCTCTCAGTCACTTTCTATCTGAACATAACATGTTTTCCAGTGATTCAGTTTTTAACGTTTTCAACGAAATCGTGAATTTACCAACAGAAACCACTGAGGAAATTGTCATTGTTCTTTCGATCCATGTCCATATTCCTAGTTCCAGACCCTGGTGGAGGCAGTGGCTACGTTCGCGGACCCGCACCCCGACCCAGAGACCACCAGGGACAAGTTCGCCGAGCACATGGAGGAGATCGGGGGACTGCACAGGTAGGGGACACGCCCACTCAAACCACGCACACTCGAGGGATGTTTTTATCTGCGTTTTGCGAACAACCCCTTACTAGCAAAATCAACAATTATATTCTGTTCAGGGGTATTCTTCCACACGTGAATCCTGAAAACTTCGAGCTACTCTTCAAGCTTGTGCCGGAAGTAGGTTTTTATTAGATTCCTGTTATTATTATCAAAAAAAGATAATAGCAATCGAGGGATCACGCATTTTTGCAATCATAGCATTCGATGGTTTGATCTTCCCATACATTCCACGACTGACATATGAACAATGGAGAACAAAACACAACAATAACTTAGAAATCTGGTTATTTAACGATCACATTACGTACGTTTCACAAGTCACATTTACGAGTTGATCAACTTGGAACTGTAATTGAGTGAATAAAAGAAGAAAAAAATCCAATTCTAATAAGAAATCATGGAATCTGATATAAATACTATAAATACAAATGATCCTTTTTTTAAACCCATAGGTGATCGTGGAAGTTGTGTCGGCCCGATCACCGACCGGACCACTGGCCGCGGCGGACCGACAGAGACTACTGGCCAGCTGGCAACAGGTCCGGAGAGAGAGGGAGGGGGGGGGGAGAGAGAGAGAGAGAGGGAGGGAGAGAGAGAGAGAGGGAGAGAGAGAGGGAGAGAGAGAGAGGGAGAGAGGGAGAGAGAGAGAGAGAGAGAGAGGAGGGGGGGGGGAGAGAGAGAGACCTTGTTCCTTCAGCTCTGCCTCTTCATGTCCCGTCACGTCGTCTCCGGTTGGGAGCGCCGCGTCGTCCCGCGAACTCCCAAGTTCCACAAAGCATACAGGTTCGAAGTGCGTGCACAGTTTGGTGATTCGTAAATTGTTAGGTTTATTTAGAGAATTAGTTGTTCGTGAGACATCGTTGTGATGACTAAAAACGAGTTAGTCGATAATATACACAAACAATGCTACATTTTCGATGATCAATACATTCCACTAATCCTTATCTCCACAACAATTGAAATGTCTCATGCGTCTCATGAGACTCTCTTCATAATAACATACAACATTTGACTATGACGCATCGAAACAACAAAAGGAAACGAGTTACATAATGTAACATTTCCGAAATGCTTTGTTTGTCGTCACGCATTAGCACTTCTGCTATCTGCAGTCGCGATTAGAATAGATTGCAAATAGGAGATGTGTAATGTGTGGCAGTCCATTCTTGTAATACAAAAGAACTGCCTGCGTCACAAAATCAAGCAAAACGCTCAACTGAAACATATCAGAATAGCATTCATAGAAACTGATCACAAAAGAGTGCGTTGCAGCGCTCTGAAGAGCGAGTATTCATAAAAGAATCGAGAAGTACTATTCAAATTCATATATAGAAACGGATTAATGATCACTGTCTATGTTCGCAGCTCTCTAAAGAGCAAGTATTCATACTTGAATTGTGGAATCACATGTTTCAATTAATCAAATGTTTATTAGGAATCGCGAACACGATTATGACAAAAGGGAAATTACTCAAAAATCGTAAGAGAAAGGGATTGAAATAGTATGTACAGACGAGTGGATCTGAAGAGCGAGTAAGTAAGTATTCACACATTGATTCTAAACTTGTACTGACAAACGAGTGGATCACTGTTTGTGTTGGCAGCGCTCTGAAGAGGGACAGTCTGGTGCCGCTGCCTCCCCTGCCCACTGCAATGCCCATCCTGCCCCCGGGAGCCGTCCCACACAACGACTCAAAAGAGGTACGCACACTCATTCGTCCTCTCTTCATAGCTCGAATTGTGTTCTTGAGAGCTCATTCACGTAGTGCGTTCCCCTCCTTCTCTTTACACCTGTACATCTTCTCTGACTCGAACAGATTCCGGACGACTCATATCAGCTTGAGCTCACTCGCGTAGCGGATAGGGGAGATCAGTTAGGGGATTAGGCCTGTGCATCTTTCATAATCTAAAACTCATGAGTGGTATATTTCTGCTGAATGAGCCGGAGGATGAACATGGAGGAGAGGAAAGATGAGGAAAATCACTCTTTTCAGGAGGATCCGGAGCCGCCGTCGATGGTTCGCCGAGTGATTGCGCCGATCGCCGCAGTAAGGAAGATGAAATAGTCGACGGTGACTTTTTAATAGAAAGAAATATGTAGTAACAGACTGTTGTACCGCTAAATATGTTTTCCTCCTCAATTTCAACATCAACCGTCGCTAGTGGGGACACATTTACCATTTAATTTAAATCTCACTTACTCATCAGTAAAGCACTGTGCATTATCCAGACAATCCAGACAACCAAATCCCGCGTTTTATGATTCATGATGAGCCAAGGCAATAATTATTGCTACATATTTTCGTGTACGTTACACATAATAAATACATGATTCTCATAGTTTCAGGTGTGAAGCCTATCGTTTTACACGACGTTCAAGTTGTGATCAGCGACATTCACGCGAAATCGTGACACGCCACTGTTCTATTGATTTATTACATACATATTGATTAATATTTACTACATTGATTGCATTGATTCATTGGTATTGTGAGTTACCACGACATGTATAAATCATCCATTATATCACTTTGTAAAAAAAACTATTTGATATTTGCATGAACGTGTTTCCTTCCGTGGCAATATGTATATGACAACAATTCGAGATTTCAGATTGCATAACTAGAAAAGAAACGAGAAATACGAAGTATCTGGAAAATGTCTTTTCGGGCGTTGTTTCTCAACTGACAAACAAGTACAAACCAAATCTTTACTGAAAGGCTTTCAAGATCAAATAAATACACATTCAGCACACTTTTACTTTCTTTCTTTGAAGCAAATCTTTGAAAGCTTTTGGTATGTGTTTAGAAACAACAAAGGAATACGGAACGCAAGACAGTCGTTTCAAAGTCAGCTTCGAAATAGCGCTCGTGAATTTCAGCGTAAAAGTGGGAAAGGTGGATGAGAAAGAGGCAAAGCTAATGGGAACGACAGACGAGAGAGGGATTCTGGAGACAGAAGACACCATCTTGGTCGCTGTCCCCGTTGGGAAATCGTGTGCCGAAGACGTTTTCTCGGGAGGAGATTCGATAGGCTGCAGCATACACGAAAAGAACGCGAAGAAACAGCTGCTCGAAGGGAGTTTACTGAAACTGAATTCGTATTATCATGTTTAACGTCTTTGAATTTCTGAAGTTTGCACAATTAAATCACCCATATCTCATATCTTATTAAGTCAAATGAATTTGAATTGAATAGAGGCCGCGCGGACTACTTTGGAAGTTTGGGAAACCTTGAGACAAACTTGAGGAAAATAAAAATGGAGCTTTTGTGCAAATTCAAAGTTTGAAACGTCAATAGGAAGCTAAAACCTTCTGTGAAGAGAGGTGCTTCGTGAAGAGAGTAGTTCGGCGGTTCGATGGTGACGTCTATGCACTACGGAAGCGAAAGAGAGTGTCAGGGAAGCAATCAGAAGTAGTGTGAGCCGTATCATGTCTGTGGAATCGCCTCCGACCATGTGTTATATAGCGGGTCTCCTAATTCGACTCAATCTGAGCTGAAGCTTGCTCCGCCCCAGGATTTGACTGGATTTTCTTATTGTAATATACCGTTTGCCGAGCTTACCGAAATTCCCAGCTAGGTAGTAGGAGTTGAGCCGATCCTTGATGCTCGAGACGGAAATCTCGAAATCCGATAATCGTGTCGCGTCGGCTTTCTTGCGAAAAAAATCAAGAAGAGTTAAAATTAAAACTACAGAGGATGTAGCTAGAAAAATTGGAAACGTCACAAAATTTCCACTGTCCATTTTTCGAAATTATTTTCCCGAAATTGCGCAAGATTTGCTGATGTTCGAAGATGAAATAAGCAAAGTCTTGCTCTCGGTTGACGCAATTACTCAACTAATACGCACGCACGAATTCAAGCAATTAAAAAAGTGTTTATTTTCGACACACGAGTCGCAATTAATGATCGATTTTGTGTCTTGATTTCTGTGTGCGGAGTGCGGATACTGTTTACTGCTGTTTACACAGGCGTAATGTATAAAGTAATTACAAGTTTGGTAGTAGCTCATCTCGTTTTACCCCGCCCCACATGATCGTATTATCACTCTAACGTCTTTGGTTTTATTGCAAGCCCAATTAAGTCACCAATGATATGCGATAAATGGAATTTAATTGAATTGAATCATGATTCATAAACACACACGTATTTTTTTTACCACACATACAACATGATGACACTTTGATCTCTTATTGGGCGCGCGCGAGAGAGAGAGAGAGAGAGAGAGAGAGAGAGAGAGAGAGAGAGAGAGAGAGTAGTGAGATACACTGATGTTGATCTATTGGACTGTTTGGGGCGGGGGCAAAGGCATGCGATTCATACAGTTGTAGTTGTAACCCATTCCCCCTATGGCTTTCATCAAGTTGAAGCGCGCGCGAAGCTGCAATGCGCTCGGTGAGTCCACTGATTCTTTCATTTTACCACTAATGAGTCACACCACGAGTCTAAACAACGTGTTTCACAGTGTTGAAAAACACTCATCGGACAATCGGTCGATACTCGAATTCGCGACCACAGCAGCCTATTGCGCCTACTTGAACATGGGTAAAATGAAAGCGAAGCACTCGCGCGGACGGAGCTTTCACGTCGACTTTCCGCAAGACTTTAGAGAAAGTCGGAGATGAACTTCCTGGAAATGTCATAGATAGCTGTTCCAGAGTCGTATCCGGGCGTGTCTTTCGGACTAGCGAGCAGCATCTCCTCCCTCAGTCAAATGGGTGGAGCAACTGCATTGGGAAGGGTGAGTTCACAAGGTGCAGGATGAAGGTGAATGACATTTTCCAGGATCCCTTCGTCAATATTCCCCCGTTTCCGCAGCATCCTTCTCCGGCTCCCGCACCCACTCACAAACAGTAAGAAATTATGAATTCCATTTTCATTTCATATTTGCCTTTATTACAACATTTTTACGCTGTTGATCGGAAGATTAGCCCGCAATCTGTGTAAGCGCTTTTCTGTAGTGATCTGTTCTGTAGTGAGCGTCGATGACAAATAGGCGATGGCCTAAAGAAAGGGAAACTGTCAATCATGAATGTCGTAAGACTATTTATGAATTTATGGCCTCGTATGTATGGACTTTCTGCAGTCGTTTTAAACAGTGAAATGTGTGTCGATGATCGGAAAGCGATTACATCTCTCCAACTCGTTAAATACATGATTAATCATGCGCAGTTGGACCGTTTACTTACCTTGAACCAGCAGCGAATTGCGAGCAACGCACTGCGCAGTGACTTATGTGAAAAACATGTGAACATTAGTCAAACGCGTTTAGGGAGTTATTGTTATAGTCGGATTGGATCCTATATGCCATCCGTGACATTTCACATGTTGTGCAGTTTTGTGCAACACAACATGCATGTCATCAAATATACAAAACGCTTCCATGAGTAGAAATCGAACCCGTGGGCAGATCGCGGTGATTGTGCGCTGGAGGCGCACACTACCACTGCGCCATAGAGGCAGTGGTTGAGAGATCGAAGAGAGAGCCCATCTAGCTCCACTGGCCTCTTCAGTGTACAATGATGAGAGATAATGAGCAAACATATCTGCGAGATTCAATGATTCCTCAGTATGAGCCTCAATGGCGCAGTGGTAGAGCGCGCTGCCAGCGCGCGATCGTTGCGAGCTTGCCAGGGGTTCGATTCCCTCTCACAAAGCGTTTTGAATATTTGAAGACATACACGTTGTGTTGCACGAAACTG
The DNA here is from genome assembly GCA_963966185.1 of Rhabditoides inermis. NCBI lineage: Eukaryota > Metazoa > Nematoda > Chromadorea > Rhabditida > Rhabditidae > Rhabditoides > Rhabditoides inermis. The sequence goes on from CAWZYM010000149.1 coordinate 330,786, forward strand.
CACAACATGAGAAGTGTCACGGATGGCATATAGGATCCAACTCGACTATATGTACTCGAGACTTTGGTTTTTTTTGTTTTCTGCAATTTTCTCGTCAGTCTAATAAAACGATGATACAACTTTGAATAAATATAAAATACAAAGAAATTATATAAAGAAACGAAGACGAGTTTCGAAATTCTGTTTGCGTAGAAAAATTGGTGAAAAAAATCCGAACATGTTTAAACTTTTGCATCATTTTTAACTAAGTATGTTTTCTTTGTCAAGAACAAAATCGACCCCAACTTGAAGATCAGGCAAGATTACATTGCCCGGATACATCCTTCAAGAATGATGATATACGGTTAAGTTAAGCGATTAGTGAACCTGCATGTTTCATTCGGCACAAAACCATGTTAAAGGCACAAGGCGCTTAGTTTTGACTTTTGAACATTGCTTGACCCAAGGAAACACGAAACAATCAAAGAAAACGCGAAAGAACGGCGTTTCCGCGTTACCTACACTAACATGTGCACGTGCGAAGAATTTCGCGCCAAAAAGCTTATCCAATAGTTGAGCTCTGCGCGCATCTCGCCGATATGAGTTCGACAATACATGTCGTTGTAGTGTTGTGGTAACGCTCACGGTTCACGGACCATGCTGCGCCGGTTCGATTCCCGCTACGTGCAGTTTTGCCAAGTTCTCATAAGTGAATTTCGATCAACCTTGGTAACGCTAAACGCCCCTGTGCCTTTAAGCTTATGGTTCTTATGAGCAAAAACCATGCTAGGTCTTAGAGAAGAAGAAACAACATCATAGGCTCATATGATCAAACATGTTATGATGATCTTAATTGATTTGCGTGACAGGATCCGCGGGGAATTGGACGTGAGCGAGAAGTACGCGTACGACCTCAGTAAGGCACAGCTCAAGGCTACCACCAGGAACTCGGCACTACTCGCCGGGTTCGCCATGGTGGGGGCATACTCTCTCTCTCTCTCCTCTCTCCTCTCTCTCTCTCTCTCTCTCTCTCTCTGCCTCTCTCCCTCTCCTTCTCCCCCCCCCTCTCTCTCTCTCTCTCTGTGTTTCCCTCTGTATCTCTTCCCCCCTCTCTTTCTTTATGCATCTCTTTCTCTTCCCTCCCCCTCTCTTTTTTTCCTTCTCTCTCTTCTCTCCCCCTCCCCTCTCTCTCCTTCTCTCTCTCTCTCTCCCTCCTCTCTATCTCCCCCCTTCTTCCCCCCTCTCTCTCTCACTCGCTTCCCCCTCTTTCTCTCTCCCTCTCCCCCCCTCTCTCTCTCTCTCTCTCTCTCTCTCTCTCGTAAATTGTCCTCGCAGGTGGCGTTGATTGAGCTGCAGTACGACGAGACGACGCCGCACGCGCAGTTCATCGTACTCGGTACTCTTGAACGATTTGCAATTTGTAATTTGTGATATGCCGCACACAAGAACAGCGATGCAACTACATATAGGGTATCCCCTCTTTTCACGGTACGGCAACGGTACGGTAAATCCTAATGTACAGAACATGGCTTCGCGAGGTATTGTACGACGGGGTGTACGTGTTACATACATAGCTGGCGCGCGTACAATACATAAAGTTTATCGAGTGCCCACTGCCTAGAGTGCCTAGTGGCGAGGGAGAATGACAGACGAACCGAGAGAGTACAAGAGACAACCACTGGGCAAAACAAAGATTGCAACTGCATAGTAGAATTGGTGGACGCTCACCCTCCGTTCCTCCAGGTGTCGTCACCACTCTTCTCGTCTCCGTCCACCTGCTTGCCCTTATGATGTCGACCTGCATCCTGCCCCACATGGAGGCCACCGGGTGCACACTCGACTCGCCCCATATCAGACTCAAGTCAGTTCACGAAGTATTATGAATTATGATCTGTGATACGGAGCCGGCTATGTATTGCCAGCACAGAGATACCAACGTAATTTTGGGAAACGTACATTAAATGAGCAACACGTGAGTGGTGAGTGCTAGAATGGACGGCAATGAACATGGTGGGAAGTGGACCAAAAACAAAAATAAAGGTGTTTGCAGGTTCTACATCGAGCTCTCGTGGTTCTTTTCCACCTGCGTGGGCCTTCTGCTGTTCCTCATCGAAATCGGCGTCATATACTTTGTCAAGTTTCACGCGGTCCACTATGACGCGGCCGCATATGTCACAACTGCTATGCTGAGTGAGTATTATTTAGGTGGTCTGTCTCTTCGGAAACCTTTTTTTTCGCAAACCAAGTGGGACGCGGGTGTCATTGAAAGTAGTTGTGAGTAAAGTTGGAAGAAGTTTTTCAAGAGTTTTTGGAAGACATTTAACGAGAAAAGAACTGACCGCTACTTTTCTGCATTCAAATTCCACCCCCTTTCAGTCCCCATTGTGATCGCGTTCATTGTGATCTCGTATTTGATCCACAAGAATCGCGTCGCCCACTCGATTGGACGATTTCACGACAAGGTAACGTTTCATTAATAAATGTTATTTCAATAAAAAAAAATTCAGGTAGATTCTATCAAGCACTTCTTCGAAGACGGGCGAACGAAGATCTCACCTATCAAAGTGGTATGAGCGAGAACAACTATAACTTGTATAGTGTGTTGTGTTGTACATATGATTAATAAACTGTTTGCCTTGTCGATTTTATGATAACACTTTTACCTGGACATGCCGGGAATAGCAGAGCGTTTGTGAAAAATCTCTTTGATCCGTGTTATCTTATCGAAGTGTCGCCACATTTTCGATTGCTCTGTTTATGGAGTGTGCGAATTTCGCGCGCTCCCACCGCGATTACGTATTAATTGCTTGTTTACAAATTTGCCGTGTTCATTCGATCTTTTGTTTTCATCCGTGTTTTCTTGGGAGCAGTGTTCGTTTATCTGATGACGCGTATGTGGAATGTGGTTCCCTATTTTGATCCAGTTTCACGACAATTTTCAAACGTTTGAACTGCTGTGCTTATCATTTCTCTCGTCAGCTGCGAAGCCAACACGGGTCAGTATTTGGTCAATCTTCAATGTGCGCGTTTTCACGCGATGTGATGCACGCGTTGTTTAGCGAGTTGATGAGAGAGAGAGAGAGAGAGAGAGAGAGAGAGAGAGAGATAAAGAGAGAGAGAGAGAGAGAGAGAGAGAGAGAGAGAGAGATGAGATCGTTGTTGTGATTTTTGATCGGATCATCTCAGAATATCCGTCAAAAGCGAGATTCGTACGATCACAAGAATAGTGTTGATCCACAACACATCAAGAACGATTGCGTTCCTATGTTGGCAATCAGTTATTTGCGTATGTACATCATAACGGTACGCTCTTGGTCAGTTCATCGTTTGATTGTCTCACTCTGATTTCATTCCGTTTCATCTCGCTGGATCTCACGCAGTAATGCCGTGAATTGCCGGCTATTGATCACGATCACGACGCGTATTTGCGGCCATAAAAGGCATTGATACCACGCGGAAAGTGTGCTAACCTGAACAGCTTTCACTTCGCTGTTCGATGTGATGTGTTTTCGATTGTTCTGTAAAATGGCTAATCTCTCATTCGCACAGCGATAATCTCCCGATTTCACGCGTTCCGATCATTGTGAGTCAATCAGCAATCACTGATAAGAGCGCTCAATGAGCTCTCTCGCCGAGAAAGGATGTATATGCTGACGTGTCATGTGAATTTTTACTACTTTCGAGACATTTTTAACGATGCTTTTATGATGCACTAGGATCTGCGCAAATCTTGATGATAACACCTTCCGAGATTAGCGTTCCCAGCATTGCAATGAGCGAGTCTCGCTATGACCTGGCCACTTTCATGGTGCCATTTTTGAGTGTGCACCGGAGGATGCGAGACGTGCTGGATGCGACCGAACAGTATGACTACGAACTCAGCAAGGCGCAGTTGAAAGCCACGTCGAACACTTCTGCGCTACTCGCAGGATTCGCCATGGTGAGCGAGTTTTGTATGTTATTGTTGTTTTTGTTCCAACTTGTTTCAACTAACACATTGCCTTGGTTTGTTTTATTTGCCTTCCACCCCTCCAACTTTTTCAAAAAATATGGTTTTCAGGTAGCCTTGGTCGAATTGCACTATGACGAGACGACTCCGCGCGGTCTGCTCATTTTACTGGGTGAGTTGTTGTTAATCAAGTTTACGTTTGTGATTTGTGTGTTTATTTTTATTTGGTATGACATATATTCTGTTTTCCATTTCCCACATAATGTGGTTTTTTTAAAGTTTTCCCACGGTTCACTAACGCGCAAGATTGTGACATCTAGTACTCGATATAGTCACAATCTGGGGGTTTGCTCTTGGTTCTGTGGGGGGGGGGGGGTACGCGGCATGCGATGTGGGTAGAGAGAGAGGCAGACGACTGATTCGGGAATTTACTTATTTATGTCTCAACCTTCCCCTGCAGGCGTTGTCACCACCCTTCTCGTCTCTGTCCACCTGCTCGCATTGATGGTCTCCACATGCATCCTCCCATACATGCAGGCAGCGGGGTGCACACAGGACTCGCCCCATATCAAACTCAAGTGAGAACAAATTCACATTGGTTACGACGTTGACAATTTCATATTGGTGAAGGCTTATACGCAAGTGATAACAAATTAATTTGTGATTACAACGTTACTCACGATCAGATCAGATTATCAGACCACTCACTCAGATTCTTCATCAACATGGCGTGGCTATTCTCCAACTGCATTGGTCTGCTTCTGTTTCTCTTCGAAATCGGTGTCATCTACTTCGTCAAGTTCACGGCGGTCGGATACATTTTTGCCGCCTATGTTACTACGGCGATGCTAGGTGAGTAACTAACTAATAAATTAAAAATCAGTTTGCAACGATAATGGTTTATGAGGGTTACGCGCGGAAGGAGAATTTTACACTGCTCACTCTGCACTAGTTACACTAAAAAAACGAATGTATCTTGTTTGTTTGCAGTTCCCGTGGTCATCATCTTCGTGGTGATTTCATACAAGATTCACAAGAACCGAGTAGCATACTCTCTCGGAAGATTTGGAGACAAGGTAACTAGGACTATACAGTGAAGCATATCATCTTTTTCCCATTTATTCAGGTCGATACAATGCAGAAACTACTGGAAGTAGACGCCGAATCGCGAAAACCATCACGGGAATTGAAGAAAATGTCGCAAATCAAGATTGTTTGATTTAATGTTTGTTAATTTTATGTACAAAGTTTGCTTTATAAATTTTTGACACATCCTTCACACGCGCAACACACAAGCAAACCGAATATAGTGATGAAATAGAGACTATAGAGACGAATATAGAGACTACAACAGCGCGCACTCTCTATATATAGTATCTATAGTCTCTCTCTTTCTTTCTTTCTCTCTCTCTCTCTCTCTCTCTCTCTTTCTCTCTCTCTCTCTTGCTTTCCCTGTATCTCTCCTGTCTACTCGTCTACTCTCAATTCACTACACTCTCCGCGATTTTCAAGAGATAGTTCTATCTATCTCCTCTCTCATCCCCTCTCTATTTCTCTCTCCTAATCCTCCGTTGTCTCGCAATTTGCGTTACTAATCACCCCATCTTGCGCAAATATTGAAAACTCATTTCGGCCGCCACTACACAAATACAGATCTTGTACAGGTTGTTCACCAATTTGACTCAGATCCGCTCGCCACAGATCTCGATTGCCCCCAAGCACATTGACAGTCTGTGGCGAGCTCGATCGTGAAGCAGGACGCATCATCTCCAACTCCCCCATGAACTCGCGTGTGTTCGGCGTGCTGGTGTGCGCGACGGCCGTGTTTGTACTGCGCGAGCACGTGGAGCTGCCCGACCTGAGCTCCCACCTCGCCGGCCAACCAGCACACACCAGCAACCTGTCGCTGTTAGAGTGAGTGCGTCGGGAGAACTGGAGAAGGCGCAACGCCCTCTCGTTTGGCTTATTAGGTTAGAACTCGCGCCAAAATTCTCAAAAAGCGATATTCAAAGGTCATATTAGCAACTATGTGAACTCATCAAAGTTATGTGAGTTAGATTCGCACCGTTCCGTAGGCCAGATCCCAGATCATAGGTCGGTGGAATGTTTGTATATTTTCTCCGAAAGAAGTTATGAGCGATCGCGCGCGCCCATGAAGCGAGAGGTCAGCGTGTGGGTGGTTGGCTGTCGTTTCTCGTCACTCTAGCTGCGAGCTCTCCCCCTGCGGTCGACCGGGTGCGAGAAAGAGCGAGAGAGTGCGCACTGTTGGCAGAGAGCCTCGTTACCTACACGCTTACCAAAATATGCGCGTGCGAAGCTTGGTATGGCGAATTCAAACTTCCCGCCAAATTGCTTTTCATTTCGTCGATATGAATTCGACAGCACATGTCGTTGTAGTGTTGTGGTATTGCTCACGCTTCATAGATCATCCTATGCTGGTTCGAGTCCCGCTACATGCAAACAGTTTTGCCTAGTTCTAATCAGTGAAATTCGACGAACTGTGGTAACGCAAAGCACCCCTGCGCATTCACCACAGCACCACAGCCCTCAACAAGACAAATGACCGTTCGATTTGAAAAAAAAAGATGATAGGAGTTTTCTACCAACTGCCCAATCGTCACCAAAAGTACAAGTGCGGAAAGAATCGGCAAAATGAAAAGCATAACCGGAGAGCGAACCCACACCCTCCCGCTTGAAAGACAGCCGCTCTATCCACTAGGCCACCGCCGCTGTTTCACAGTCCGCTCGAATGGAGTGACAGGCCGCAAAAGCAATCCACACGGTTTAGCTCCAAAATTAGAAACGTAAATATCTCGAAACGTATGGCCGGTCCTGTGGATTTGAAAACGGTTTTCGACTAGTGACCTCCTAGGCTACTTCTGATATCAGTTTGGTCACCATCGGCTTCTGTGACCTAAACGACACTCCTTGTCAGCGCACTCGTTCAGTTGCAGGCCCTACCACGACGGCAACCCGTGCGACACACTCATGTGTCGGGTGGGCGGGCGTCGCGTGTTCGAGGAGCAGTGGCGATACGCGATGCAGTGAGTGCGCCATCCCACGCGAGTCCATGCTGGCTATCTTCAGATTCCACTCGACCTACCGCCACGTGCACCGCTTCTCGTCCACCTGGGTGACGACGCTATCGCATAAGCCGGGAAACGAGGACATGGCGGGACACGGAGACGACATACTCAATCAGGTAGGCTCGCCGTCGTCTCAGTGTCACACTATCATGTTCTAGTCCCGCAGGCGATAAGGATGAACAAAACAAAACATGTCGAGTGTAAATGACGATCAGATAACAAGCGGGTGGGCTGGATGTACTAGTCACATACTGAACGATTGAATGGATAATCTACATGTCTATCCTAAACTTGGCGGAGAGGGCGAGCGGACAGCAAGCCTAATGATACTCATTCGAGTTACGGTGGTGTGCCCGCGAATTTCAATGAGTGGTGTGCTAGGTCAAAGGTGTGTATGATGATCGATAAACACAAAGCACGGCTCTGTGTTACAACTATTTCAAACTGCTATTTCGGAAAAGTTATGCTCATATTCGTAATCAGCATGAAAAACTGCGTAAACAGCATGAAAAACACATGATCATGTTTTCATAAGACTCCTCGCAAGCTGTTCAGTTGAATTTATATCGATCGATGAACACAATTTTCGATCTCAATAAACCGGTCGCCGTCATTTCATCAGGCATCTACGAGCACATTTGCGTGCGCTGTCTAGAACCTCTATGTGTTATGTATGTCGGCCAATAAAGGAACACACTATAAGTACTTTTTGAAGAAAAAAACATACTATATTCAGGTGCTCACAGAGAACCGACATCTCTTCAACGACACGTTTGTGATTATCCTATCGGACCACAGCCACCGATTCGATCCTAGGAAGAAGACGGTGAGTACATGGTCATTTAAAGGGAGACACAGTGTCTTTCGAAGTTGAGTTCGCACCTGATTGTGAAAACATGATGAAAACTATGCAGTTTTGTCAATACAACTATTTGCGGAAAAATGTCTGCAAAATAGCGCAAATGTGTCACAGTGCAGAAATTGGGGCCAATTTTCAATGCTCCACATTTTTCAGCAACTTTTAGGTATCTTCGACATATATGTAGTTAAATCGACAAGGTATAATTTTCATCATATTTTCACATTCCGGTGTTAACTGAACTTTGAAATTCATAGTGTACGTCCATTTAATAAAATTTAATAACCGCAAATGCAATCATTATGCTACATAGATGACGGTGTGATATGGGTCTACTTATTACTTATTTGTGTTGGTTGTTCAGAAAGTGGGACTGATCGAGGAACTTCTCCCTCTTGCCGCCACCCGCGTTCCCGATTTGGTAAACGAGAAGTATCCTCATCTACGGTCAGAACCTCCCTTTGCCTTTTTTCTTCGTTGTAACAGCGTTCTTTAATTTAGCGAAAATTTGTTGTACAACGCAGAAAAGTTTGTGGCTCATTACGATTTCTATAAGATGTTGTCGGATATATCGAGAGGCAATTTCCAAGAGCGTCCCGAAGTCGCGCCAGTGAAACGAGGTGATCGTACCTCATATCTCGAAAAAAGTGCCCGATCGTTCGTGCGACGATGTTCAAATTACTCCAACGTACGGCATGACGAGAGCTGTTTCGGAAGAAAAAGTGAACCACACCTTGCCGCCCTATGAAACACTTACACCAGGTTACGGTGATATATATATATATATATATATATATATATGGAAAATATTAGTGTAATTTGTTCAGGTTTTGGAGAAGCAGTCTTTTCCCACATCAACAACAATATTCTTGCTAATTCGTCTTCAACGGGATGCGTCTTCTTGTCAGTCACCGTGTGATTTTTTTCTCTTTCTCCTGATGTTTGTTTTTACTTTTCTTGTAATACTTTTAATTTAGGATGTCTGCCACAACGCAACGCAGCCGAAAGTCGAAAATATGTCAAAAACAAACGTGAAAAATCGAAAATGTGAGTGAAAAAAACCCAACATGTTTTGTACTTTATTTGCAGTTGTTTCCTCTCGTTCGAACAGTTCACATTTTCATGTCTGGCTGACAGGGGCACTTGATATCTACTATGAAGGTACAGTGCCATTATGAGATGCAAACAAACAATATCATTTAGCGTTCGTGACGTTAGAAGACGGGCAGTATAATGTAGGGACGGGCACGTGTATGACAAATTTCATCATTGAGAGTTGTAATTTATATCACTGCGTAGAGCACATTGCGCTGAGTAAAAATTATTATAACACCATTAATAAATAATCAAATAGAAAAGAGATATATATTTTTATAAAAGAGAAGTTTTGACAGATAAACTTAATGGGACGCTGTCGTTTATGGGGGTGGCTTAGAATTCGGACGCGGCGGGACCATTTATTGGAAGTTTGCTTCAAGCATTGTTTGGCATCTCTCCCAACCTTCCGATCCAGCTGTAGCTACCTCTATCCCCTCAGATCATTTGACAAGTCATCTACTATCTGGTAATCAAGTGACAGGAAACACGAAAAAAAGATTTATCAAAATGTTTCAATAATAAATATATACACGGAAGTAACAAGCATAATAAATAACAATCATTATGGGCTATGTACACGCGATTCAAACAAAATATCAATCAAATCGAAGATCACCGGTGGAGATGTCTTTGTCGAAGAGGGTCTGCACCATGGGCTGCACGCGCTGTTCACGACAAAATGAGTAAGGCACATATTCTATTTTCTTCCATCTGAAAAAATGCATGGTTATCAGTGCAATGTCGATCAATAGCACAGTACGCGGGGGAGAAGAGAGAGAGAGAGAGAGAGAGAGCCGTGTGCATATGACAAAGTTGACTGCCGTAAAGTTATTTGAAATAAATATACAATAGGAACACATAGTTGTTTTCATATAAAGACAGAACTACTTATTCAATAATTCAAGACACTGACCGGCCGGGAGGGTGAATTCAGTGAAAATGATGACGATGTTGCGTAATTTCGCGTAATTTTGAAATGACTCGAGGAAGGGTTCATTACAACCGCAATCTGTCACCCGCCTATCTGGTAACGGTTTATCAGTTGCGGGAGTATTCACCGCTAACTGGTAAACCGATAAGGCAGTCTTGGAGCTGGGCTCGCTCCCATCTCGCGAGCTCAGCTCCCCTCTCCTCAACTCAGATCAACTGAGACTTCTTGTCTTATGTCGTGTTGATGTGTTTGAATAAGGCTCTTCGAGTTAATGATGTAGGGATTTGGGACATTCCACATTAGTTGAGCATCACGCCGCAACGGCCGGGCAGCGTGTATGACAAATCAAATTTACTTCTAGAAAATCGATGTACTAAAGGTGGCCAGATACAGTAACAATCTCAAAAACAACAAAAATACAAATGCCGAAAATGAGTGCACTCCCTTTGAGAGAGCATTGTGTTACATTGAAGTAGGGTAATCATGACTTGCCCCGTATCAGTGTGTAGGTAATTGAATTATTTTTTCGAATCCATAGTTGTTGATTTTTGCCGTTGGGAGAAAGGCATGAAACATTCGATATCAGTGCGATACTCGCGGCATGCCCGGCACGGCCCTCTTCACTCATCTCGGGTGACCCCTCGCGCGACACATCCCAATTGCGAAAGACTGTCGCCTCTCTCACCCCAATCTACCCCCACGTGCTCGTCCCTAGTATAATCTGCACGATGTGGCAAGACACGACGTGTATGTACATTTCTCTCTCCCTTCTCTAACCCACTTTCTCTCTCTTTCTCTCTGCATATCTCCATTTCAGGTTTGGCGAGCGTGCGACATGTATAGTAGGCTCACCGGAAATGCAATACTGTGTGTGTATCCAACAGGCCACCACTCCATCACCTCCACCTACTTCCCCCAACAAATCGAACTCAGCCCAGCAGTTAGCCACATACACATACTTCTCAATTTTCCTCCTTTTCCTCTTTCGGTTTGCCTCTCTCTGACCACGGGCTCACTCACTTATTTGCACCGTAGTATTAGGAAATGTACAAATTGAATCAGCTTGCTAAATGAAGTTTACTCCGACACCCAACTCAAGATTTCCCGGTGTTTGACAATTTTATGTACAAAGTTTGCCATATAAATAATTGTCACATTCTCCACACAACACACTTTATCCAAGCAAACCGAATATAGAGACGAAATTAGAGACGAATATAGAGACTATAGAGATATAGAGAATATAGAGACGAATATAAAGACGAGGCGAAACGGGCAAACAGGGTTTTCTTTTTTAGCACTCGGCCTCTCCTTGCCACTGGTCGAACCCAGCCTCGTTCCTTTCAGCCTGCTCCTGCTCCTCCTCCTCGCCCCACTTCTCCTCCTCCTCTCCCTCCTCCTCCCTCTGCTCCTCCTCCTCCTCCTCCTCGATATCCTGAGTCGCAGCCAGCAGGCGACCTGCAACGTTTACTTACAGTATCCACATCAACAAGATTACGATAGACTACAGTAACCCTGATATAGTACCCCACAGGTGGAGATGCCGAGATACTACAGTAACCCTACAGTAACCCACCGGCGGAGGCGATGACGCGGGCGTCATGGTGGCGGGCCTCGGCGATGAAGGTGAGTAGCGCCATGCGCGCCTCGATGTCCTCGATGTGATTGACGACTGAAAACACGCGGCGCTCGCTCTCCGCCCTGCAAAATATGTGCTCATAGGCCATTCCCCCCTTTCATCAGACGACAATCATATACGCTGGCGCGCCGGACAGACGAGAATTTTATGCAAATCTGCCCCGATTGTGTGTTTTTGAGGTCAAACTCGGCGGAAATAACAAAAAAAAACACTGCGAAACTTCACTAGTCACAGAAACACACAGAGGGCTGTTGTTTACTGTACTCACTCGCGTCTTCCAATTACGGCACACTACAGTGCCCCTCCAGTGAACATACTTACCTGTCCTGCAGCAGGTGCTCCATGTTGTTAGCCCAGATGGCGAGGAGATAGGGCGGGCAATGGGGCGCGGTCCAGTCGACCGGCGGGCGGGGGAAGGTGCGCGCGCGGGGCGGCATATCAGGGAGGACAGGCTCCTGAACGATGATTGGTCACTCGATGAGTGCACCCGCCAGGCGCCGCCGCAAAGCTGGCGCTTGCGATGCTACCTGCGCGCTCTTTTTTCTTGTATGTACTCTCTCCGAGTGAAAATGTATGCTATACTCACTATACTGACGCTCTACCATTACACCATATTGCAGTTTTCTTCCGACGTCAGTATCTTTTTTCTTTCTAGACTAACCGGCGCTTCCGGCATGGGGTAGTACTGCGGGTATCCGGCGGGCGGCGGAGGGACGCCGTAGACAGGATACTGCTGGGGAGGCCACTGGTAGCCAGGGTAGCCGACCGGATGACCGTCTGGGAGTACGGTGGATTACAGTATGACTGGGGAAGGAGGATGGAAGATGCAGCAACTCACAGGGCGGCAGGGGATAGTAGGGGTAGCCGGCCATTGAGCCGAGAGTAGAAATGACAGCATCGCGGAAGCGAGAAACACAGGAGGTGGCGAGGAGCAGACACGATGATAGGATGACAAATGTGTGCATGTAAATGATCTCAGCACACGTTTATCGATTATGAGTACAGACTTCGGGGTCCTTCTCGTGTTCCATCTTTCTTTTTTTCGTTGGGCTCACTCATTCGAGGCAAGCCTTCTCTGCCTACACCGTTTCCGCGTCGATCATCAAACGCATACAACTTCAGATGCATGTTCGAAGTTTTATTTCATCCGTCATCGACCGTGCTTCTACTGTGCAGTGGTGTTGAATGCGTACATCTTGGCTCCCTGCTCGGCCATCGCATCGAAGGCCGGTCGATCGAGGAAGCGCCACAGCTGACGGTAGCCATTGCACTCGTGCCATCGACACGCGAACACCACTCCCTTCTGCGAGTACGAGACGTTCACGCCGTGGAACCTGAAGTACCGTATACCTATACGTGAGGTGCCTGAAGGGAGTGGGGGAGGGAGGGAGAAAACGAGGGAGAGAGGGAGAGGGAGGGAGAAAGAGAGAAAGAGGGAGAGAGAGAGAGAGAGAGGGGGAGGGAGGGAGAAAGATGGAGGGAGAGAGACCCACTTAAAGTCCTGCTTGTTCAGCGAGAACAGCTCTTGCGTTCCCATGATTTGGAAGCTGCCCTGAAATGGGAAAAGGTGAAGTAGGGTAGTCTCAAGAGACCCTGTACTCTGCGTACTCTTCGATAAGTACCCTGCGAGGGTCGAAGGAAAACCTGTGGCACAAAAACCCACGACAACTCACACCTAATCCTTCTTCGAAATGAGAATGTTTATTGGGAGGATCATTATGTCGCCAACCTTGACCCCATTGACGTGCACGAAGAAGTTTTTGTCGTACGGCCGGAACAGGAAGCAGAAGTGCGTGTCGTTGTCGGCATTCAGGTGCAGCTGGGTGGTGAAAGAATTATTCTTCGAAACTTTGTCGAACTAGAGTTTTGGTGGTGTTTCGAAGGAAGTTTGGAAGATACCGCTTCTTGGTGAGGTATACGCGTATACGACATGATCACGCGATGCACTTTCAAATTTGCAGACACTCTTTTTTCACATTCGTGTATTAAATAGTGGTTGAACATGACACTGTATCTTGTATCATTTGTGTCGTATCTGATCGTGAAGGGCCATCGGCTCATGCTTTGGTACAACTGACAATAAACGTGAGGTTGTTGTTGTTGAGTGACACAACCTGGCTATTCATTGCGTGATATCTCAGCCCACCTGTGTGGTGCAGTTGGACTCTTGCGTGTATTTGAGACGCGGCTGGTATTCGGGCTGGTCGTCACACGTACGGTAGCACTGAACACAAAGCAATTCGCGACAAACTTAACACATATTCAGAATCAGAGAGTTAACCACCGGCTGAGAGAGAGAGTGAGAGTGAGAGAGAGAGAAAGAGAGAGAGAGAGAGAGAGAGAGAAGCAGGCGGTGCACTTTCTCATTGTTCACCTCGTAAGCGATGACAGTTCCGAAAACGAAAAGCAATATGTACAGTGGCAGCGTGTTCATTCTGAATGACTGCGACTGTGATGCAATCGATGTCAGCTGCTAATGGACTATTGATGAAGATGTTTATGCAATACTGAAGGGCATAGGAACGTCATCAAGTATATGAAGTCAACGGCAGATTCTGTGTGCCTGATAAAATCATGGTCGAGAAGTTCAACGTGAAAAGTATCAATACCAATTGCTTACATCTACTGCATTCATGTATCCCAAAATCTCAGATTATCAATGAAAAAATTAAAAAGATATTGATTGCAACCATAAATATTTATTGCATTCATGTATCCCAAAATCTCAGATTATCAATAAAAAAGTAAAAAGATGTTGATTGCAACCATAAATGTTTATTTTTTCGCACATGAATCAGGTTGATTTTCCTCTCGGTCGTCTATGAGAATGTACCCCATTCCTTTCGTTTTGTCTGAAGTCTGGAAGTAGAGACGGTGACATCGTCCCACAGAAAACTGCGCCGATTCATGATTATCACATTATTCGCCGCCTTTTTCTTTTCAATGCGGCGAAATGTTATGTAACTAATAATAATAATAATGAAAACAGTATAATGCCAATTCGGGCATGAATACCCAGCTGGTACTGCGACTATCATTTTCGACGGGGTCAATGCTTTTTTTTATTCTATTTTTATGCATTTTTTTTAAAAAAGTCAGAGTTGAAGAAGCACCCCCTTATATTGAAGTGTTTATTTCCACGGCAAGGGAGAAGTGATAACGATAAAAGGCAAGCATGAAAAATATGTGAATAAACAAGGCTAACCCTAGGCTGACCAGTGCAAGTAGTCAGCTACTTATTGGGGGGCCCTCGCGTTACATAAAAAAACGTACAAAAATGATAGGTTGATAACATCAACATCAACATATTACACGACAAAACCTCCTTTGTGAAATACCGCAATGGTGTCTCTAAGCGTTTTGTCAGACTGCTATTACTTGGCTGATTAAATATTTCTGTACCGTAATCAAGACAAGGGCGAATATAAGTCTTGAACAATTTCACATATAATGATGTGTCTGTACTGGAAAATGCACGCAAGATGTAATTGACTTTAGCAGTAGTGGATTTTGTTATGGTTTCAATGTGACCTGAGAATTTGAGATCAGAATCAATGTTGATTCTCAAGTCTCGAACTGTGGAAACTTTTCTATATGCTGACCTTTGATACTGTAATGGATAGGAGTATTTTTATTTCTTATACTTATAGCTTGAAAATTATTTTCAGCTAGTGGAAGTTGCCATTTATGAGACCACTCAGCCACGTTATTTATTGTTTTTTGAAGAGAGTTCTGATCACTAGAATATGCTTTACCCTTCTTAATTTTGTGTGTAAACTGCGACCACTATGTAAAAAAAACACCAAAATGCACTGACAGGTTGATCACATGTGCAATGTATTTTTTTGTTGGTGTTCTTGTCTTGGTGTTCGTTTTGCGTTTGCATGATCTGCTTTAAATTAAAACGATGTTTGGAACTTGAACGTGTCTGACTACACCTGTACTCGCTGATATTAGGCGCGTTCGCGGTAGTTTCCTCTCGCTTTCGTCGTTTGTTTTCTTGGTTTTTTGAATGATTTATGGTAGATATCGTGTTTCATGCACATTTTTACAGTCGCTCTATCTATGTGAAGAGACGTGCAGAGACTTACATCTACGGCATCCACGTATCCCACAGAGATTCCAAATGTGAAAATGCCAGATTATCAGTGAAAAATCAATTTTTTTTATTGCAACCATAAATGTTTATTTCTTCCCATTTGAATCGCGTTAAATTGACTGTCGCTCATCTACGAGAATGTACCCCATCCCTTTCAGTTTGCTTGAAGTCTGGTAGTAGAGACCATGCGAACCCAATTGGTTCGCCCTATTCAGTTCTTTCTTGCTTTTCTCCGAGTGTGGTTTCCATGTAACGTAGAACCAATCGTCTGAACACGCGTATGCGCAATGCAACTATGCAACTGGAACTGTTAGGGGACCGACAGACTTTTTCGCTCAGCGATAGCGAATCGCTTTCGCTGAATGTAGAGCGATAGCGAAATCGCCGGTGCTCAAAATCGCAGCGATTTTGGAATCGTGAGAATGCTATTTGTCAGTGAATAGCTTATCGCATGTGCAAGAATGTCATGTTTTTATTTGTTTTTGGTTATAGAATTTGTTTATAATGTGTATAAGCATCAGATGCATAACGTCCAACGAACCGCTGATGCATAAGATCTTGTGTAATTTCAAGTGCAGAGGGGCTCCAAATCCCGTGCAAACTACCTTTTTGATACTATAAAGTGTAAATATAGCATTTGTGAAAAAGTATCAGAAATAATAACAACGATATACAACATAAAACATCAAAAGACTGAAAATCGCGTCAAAATCTGCGAAAATCCGGAAACTACCAAATCGCAGCGAATTCGAATCGCAGCGATAAAAGTAGCGATTCGCTGAAAATTTCAAGCGAAAAAGTCTGACGGTCAAATCGCTGACTTTCGCGATTTGGGTTACGGTAGCGAATCGCTGGCGAAATCGCTAATCGATAGAGCATCTTAATACATTACGGAATCGCTGCGATTTTATTAGCGAAAAAGTCTGTCGGGCCCCTTACTCTCACGTTCGTTCCCGCCTTCTCCTCTGAACTCGTCGACTCGAATCAATTGTGGGAACGGTCCGATTCCATCTATGTTATTCAGTGCGTATCCGATGAATCCGACTTTTCTCTGACACGGAGGGTCTCCTGGCTGATCTCTGTGTCCTTCGGGTTTGATACGCGTCGTCCTTTCTGAACTTGTTCGCATATCATTTGATATAGGAAAAGTAGCCTACCACATCGATAGAGATACCACTTCACCAGTTTACTCATGACCTGTGCGGAACCGCCATTCTCCTGCATGTATTTCTTGCCCTCCTCAGATATCAAATATCCCAGATCCATCCCTTGAATATACTATCTATAATAATATCGGCACATTCACCACTGACCTTCCCGCAGTCCTCTATATGGTCCGATATGACGGAATTCGTGGAGGGTTGGAGCTCCAGAGATAAGGTATCGTCTAACATGCACTAACAGCTTGTCTTTGTTTTGTTTTTGTTTCATGTTAATAAAACTCTGTAATGGAAGACTGTGAAATAACAACGCGATGATACTCACGAAATGCTTGGGTTTGGGTTGTGTAGTTGTTGTCGTCGGTTTTGGTGTGGACTTTGGTGTGGTTTTCGGTGTGGTTTTCTTTGTCGTCTTCGTAGTAGTTTTCACAGTAGTGGTAGTCCTCTCAGTTGTCGTCGTTGTCTTCTCTATGGGCAGTGTCGACGACTGTTGTATATTCTCCGCCGGTTTCTTTGCTTCGATACAAGGAACAGGGGGTGAAATGCAGTTTTCACAGCGGGGCCCAGTCAGTTCGGCACAAATATATTTTCTGTAGTCAACTATTGCTAATCTTCAAATTGTGTACACTCACTTTTCGTCGAACTTTTTATAGGTCCAGTAACCGGATGTCAGATCAAAATACATGTATGAATCAGCACTGACAGAAGCTGAAACAAGCAACATGTGTCTTGGTTCGATTGTTCTTTACAGTACCTGGGAATCTGTGATGATCGTAGTCTGAACCGTCCACATTTATCCACTTCTCCGCATCACGAAATCCACCGAGGCCGATTGATTGAATACCTTCTCTGATGGCGAACTCTGAAAATATTATGCATAACAAAAAAAATATCCTTATTCACGATAGAACTTCAACCTATTCTCTTTGGGCGCGAATACATATCTCTAACTGTTCGACTCTATCGTACTCGTTTTGCACAATTTTTGCCTGTAGCTGACCCTTCCTTTGATTAACCATATACGTGTTCGCGGAAATATAACAATAACTCACTCGTTAGAAGGATGATGTCCCAATCAGAGTGTACGACAGCCAACTGCTTTCCTTGTTCCCGACATTTCTGCATGGCTCCTTCATAGGTGTCACTTACAACAGTTGTATAGCAACCGAACGGAGACTCGAAGTCGCCCGAGCACTCCGACTTGTATCCTGGATGTTTTACTCTGTATAGACTGTTTTTTTTTGTCTCGTCTCACCTATCTCGCACACTTTGATGTTTCGCTTGATCGAAGGTGTCCCCAGCTTGTTTTCGATGTCACTCGACACACTGCAAAGTCGTTCATTGCAATCGACAACGTAATCGACTATGACTCACTAGTCAAATGTGAAGGGACTGCCTTTTGCCAGTGACTCGCACTCATCCCTATGTTGAACATTCACGTAGCATTTTCCCTAAATATTTCATAGTTAAAAGTACTTACTACTCCCATGGCTCACCATAAGAAAAACAGCAGGCTTGGGAATGGTACACTCGTGTTTGGGCCCACACGGTCCCACACCGGGGGCACAGAGTGAGCACGTCGGGCCCACACGGTCCCACACCGGGGACACTCAGTGGGACCGCCGGTCCCACAGGGTGTGAGCCCGGAAAAATCAAAATCAAAATTTCAAAATTCTGTAAACGCAGATCGATGCGAAATGCTTTTCTCATTATGCATACAAAATTTTATGAGAAAATATTTCGATATGATCGAATACGGGGCGCGGGCCCACTCGGGCCGACACCGGGGGCACCCGGGCCCACACTTTTGCTATTCCATGTGGCGAGTAGTGTATGACATAGAGGTAGAGACGATTGTCTGAAACAATGCATCCTGAAGGTACTGTGGCGCCTTTTTTCACAGGATAAACAATAGAAACACGAAATAATGAAAGAAGAGGCGAGAGAACGGTGAATTCTCGCTATTTCACATTTTATTATCCACACGCTTATCAAAGGAGCTAGAAGCGCGAATTCGAACTTGCTTATCCGCCAAAAGTCTTATCGAAAAGTTGAGCTATGTATGTGTGACTCTCGTCGATTTGAGGTTGTAAGGTTATGTCATGACCAGTCAGAGTCGCGCCTACGGCGCTCCTCCTCCTGGTTGTAGTGGGTGGGGCTTAAAAATAGTGCAAACCAGGCGCGTTTCACATGCTAGCTCCAACCTGGGGTATTTAGAGAGCGCCGCATCAGCGTTACTTAAAATCGGCAAAAAATTGAAAATACCCACTAGCTTCCCCATGGTGGGTCCGGGCACGAAAATTTCAAATGGATGATACGGTAACTAAGAGCTTCCAGAAATTGATAAGAAATGACCGTCATTCTTTTCGATAAACGCAGTGTGATCGCTCAAAATTAGCTGCCAGCAATCATTGCGTCTATGGCGCAACTGGTTAAAGTTTCGCCTGACAATCACGGATTGCGGGTTCGGATCCGCTGATGAGTTTTGATATAACTCATTCGCTACAGTCAGCCTGCCGGCGAATCATAACACGTGTAGAATTCAGTCAATCATTTGGGATTTTTGTCCACTTTACAGACAGACGGACATTGCGTTTTCTATATACCAGTCGGAGTCGCTCCTCCTCCTGGTATGCGGGGATAATTTCGCTATCACATGCCTTCGCTGAAAAAAGTGCAAACCCGGCGCGTATCACACGCTGGCGGCGGGTGGGCTATATAAGCGGCGCATGAGCGTCACTTACAGACAGACGGACGGATAGGCCGTTTTCTATATATTAGGATTAGGATAGTAATGCAGTTCGATTCCCCTCGCGGGCAATTGTTCTACCGAATTCCACTACCTCCCGGTGGGGCGCGTGAACCCACTCTCACCCTCTGACAAGAAATGGCAACAGGTCACCCCCCACAACTCGCTATGTTATGATGGAATCTCGTAGGCATGCCCCATACCAAGCCCTAGCATTTCTATGCGCGATAGGTCATTGTGCATGACATCCCGAAATGCGAACAGCGAAACAACGGTTCGGCGGCCTAGTGGCTAGTGAACTAACTCTCAGAATTAGTGACGACCAAGGTACGGTCCCTGTCGGTGCAAAACGTTTTGCCGAATTTGAAACACATTTTTGCATCAAGTCTTTACATCATAAATGAAAAATTGTTGAGTTTTGATCTTCGATTGGTTTTTCGACTTTTTTCTTACTTGCACTATCAGAGCATAAATCGACTGTGAAGCGGGAAAATTAGTCGTCCTGTCATCAATCTCCCACAATGAAGCACACGAGAATCTTTAGATAATTCAAATACACTACTCGCCACATGGAATAGCAAAAGTGTGGGCCCGGGTGCCCCCGGTGTGGGCCCGAGTGGGCCCGCGCCCCGTATTCGATCATATCGAAATATTTTCTCATGAAATTTTGTATACATAATGAGAAAAGCATTCCGCATCGATCTGCGTTTACAGAATTTTGAAATTTTGATTTTGATTTTTTTCGGGCTCACACCCTGTGGGACCGGCGGTCCCACTGAGTGTCCCCGGTGTGGGACCGTGTGGGCCCGATGGGCTCACTCTGTGCCCCCGGTGTGGGACCGTGTGGGCCCGAACACTATATCTACTTATTTTACTATTTTCATTAAAAACAAACATTACTAACGTAATCCCCATAGTGTACTTAGGCTGGAAACATGTTTTGAGCGAAAAATGAAACATGTTTCACTCATCATTGCATCATGAGTTGACGTCACTTTGCCGTTTCGACAGGTCACACTTTTCCGATTTTGATAAGAATAACTGCTTCCTATTTTTATTATTTTGTTTGTGAGCTACATTTGGAGACATAATTTCTTATTTGAATTGCATATATGATTGGTCCCCCGATAAAAAGAAGCCCGTTTAGTGCATCCAGTCCCTCCTATTGTCATCCAATCACATATGGCTACTCTGTTTTGAGCGGTTACAGTCTGCTGCGCGACTGCTGGTGTCACTAGGTCAACTTCTGAAAAGACACTCGAAATGTCAGAATGCACTTTTGATAAAACACTGATATTCTAATCGATTGTGTCTCGTTTTCCGAATCAGGAATATACCATGTTTCATATGGTTCCGATGAAGTTCACTATATTCCGTTCACTACCCACGTCATCATACAGTACTCACGTGACGCGCATGCATGGATTCCACGAGTGAGCGTGGGTAGTGAGAGAGAGAGAGAGAGAGAGAGAGAGAGAGAGAAAGCGTGGCGTCCGATCAAAATGGGAACTGCACCACTGAACTTTCCATCTTTCACTCCTTATTGTGATAATATTGTGTCAGCATTTTGTTTTCATGATTTCCACAACGTTGTCACACATGAGTCTTTAGCGAGAACCCGGTGCGAGAGAGGAGGGGGCGGGGCATAGAGGAGTCGCGTCTCTCTGGCTGTGCCCTGCCACAGGCGGGAGAGACTGCGACGCGATAACATGTCTGACTTCCACCATTCAAATTCATGAAATCAAAAATGATCAATTTTAAATTGTTTTCAGTTTGTTACAAACATTTCGAGCTTCAAAAGGAGGTCTCATAAGGACCTGACAAAACATGCAGTCTTCGGAAGTACGGCCGCATTGTCGCGGTTAGAGCTTGAATCGTCATTCTACGCTATTCGAAAAGGGAATAGCACAAGAGTGAACCCGACGACCGGTGTGGGTAGGGAATAGTAAATAAATCGGATTTTTTTTCAAGAAATAGCGAATCTTTTGATCTGTGAAGCTCTTTAGTGTTTGAGAAACCAGATTTGAATTTGTGCGCATCGGCTTTCTCTCATTGAGATGAGTAAAATGACGTATATAATTTTAAGTTTGGACCAATTTGAACGAAATCAGTATCGCCACTCCGGCTGGAATTGGCAGCTCAACTTGAGTAATCACGAAAACACCACACATTTATTACAGTATCGGTGTTCACTCTCCGGGTGCAGCATGGTCTCTAATATTTGTCTGAACCTCTTCCTCTCTTGTATCGTGCGTTCTCTAACCTACTCGCGTCCGGATCTCACTCTTTCACACACTCTCTCATATCGAGTCTCCACTCACTCCCAAGCCCAACTCTGCCTGTAGCGTGCTACGGGCGGGTGAGGGGAGAGAGTGTATAGAGAATGTGGTAGTCGTGTGAGACAAACTCTCGAATGAAACAGCACTCACACACAATATAAATGTACTGATTTCAATCTTGAACTAAATTACAAACATTAAAGTTAGTTTATTGGCAGATACATTTCGCGTATTGAAACGGACACGAAAGACTGTTCTGTAACTGAAAAAGTTTCGTATGTCCTTATGAGACCTCTTTTTGAAGCTCGAAATGTTTGTAACAAACTGAAAACAATTTAAAATTGATCATTTTTGATTTCATGAATTTGAATGGTGGAAGTCAGACATGTTATCGCGTCGCAGTCTCTCCCGCCTGTGGCAGGGCACAGCCAGAGAGACGCGACTCCTCTATGCCCCGCCCCCTCCTCTCTCGCACCGGGTTCTCGCTAAAGACTCATGTGTGACAACGTTGTGGAAATCATGAAAACAAAATGCTGACACAATATTATCACAATAAGGAGTGAAAGATGGGAAGTTCAGTGGTGCAGTTCCCATTTTGATCGGACGCCACGCTCTCTCTCTCTCTCTCTCTCTCTCTCTCACTACCCACGCTCACTCGTGGAATCCATACATGCGCGTCACGTGAGTACTGTATGATGGCGTGGGTAGTGAACGGAATACAGTGAACTTCATCGGAACCATATGAAACATGGTATATTCCTGATTCGGAAAACGAGACACAATCGATTATAATATCAGTGTTTTATCAAAAGTGCATTCTGACATTTCGAGTGTCTTTTCAGAAGTTGACCTAGTGACACCAGCAGTCGCGCAGCAGACTGTAACCGCTCAAGGCAGAGTAGCCATATGCGATTGGATGGCAATAGGAGGGACTGGATGCACTAAACGGGCTTCGTTTTATCGGGGGACCAATCATATATGCAATTCAAATAAGAAATTATGTCTCCAAATGTAGCTCACAAACAAAATAATAAAAATCGGAAGCAGTTATTCTTATCAAAATCGGAAAAGTGTGACCTGTCGAAACGGCAAAGTGACGTCAACTCATGATGCAATGATGAGTGAAACATGTTTCATTTTTCGCTCAAAACATGTTTCCAGCCTAAGTACACTATGGGGATTACGTTAGTAATGTTTGTTTTTAATGAAAATAGTAAAATAAGTAGATATAGTGTTCGGGCCCACACGGTCCCACACCGGGGGCACAGAGTGAGCCCGTCGGGCCCACACGGTCCCACACCGGGGACACTCAGTGGGACCGCCGGTCCCACAGGGTGCGAGCCCGAAAAAAATCAAAATCAAAATTTCAAAATTCTGTAAACGCAGATCGATGCGGAATGCTTTTCTCATTATGTATACAAAATTTCATGAGAAAATATTTCGATATGATCGAATACGGGGCGCGGGCCCACTCGGGCCGACACCGGGGGCACCCGGGCCCACACTTTTGCTATTCCATGTGGCGAGTAGTGTAACTTCTGAAAAAGTTTTTTTTGTATATGATCCCATACTTATGTTTTTTTTGCTCTCGTAAAATGTGTTTCAAATTCGGCAAAGCGTTTTGCACCGACAGGGACCGTACCTTGGTCGTCATTTAATTCTGAAATGTTTCGCTGTTCGCATTGCGGGATGTCATGCGCAATGACCTATCGAGCATAGAAATGCACGTGAACTTCCGGTGACTAATTAATCATATCATAACATAGCGAGTTGTGGGGGGTGACCTGTTGCCATTTGCTTGTGAGAGCCCTACCATCGGCGGCGGCAGTCTTTCAAGAATTTCTACCACGCCTCGCATCCGGAACTGGTCACTTCGCGATGTTCACGCCCATCTACCATGAACAGTCAGGACTCGCGCCGCACTGTTTCAGCCAAGGAGCCCCAATTCCCCATTGTAGGATTGTGTGTGCTTCTAGATAACCCATCATGCTAACATTGTATGTCGGAATCAGGCTGATAAACAAACATAGTGATGCAGTAACACTCAAGGTTCATGGACCATGATATGCCGGTTTGATTTTTCGTGTGTGCAAACAGTTTTCCTACTTGATTTTTAATCAACCTTAGTTATATTAGGACTCACAGTATTTTTGGCTGCTGGTTTCTGCTCCAGAAAAGAAGATGAGAAGGAGGAGCAGGAGCAGGAGCTCCCGTGGAGAGGACATCCTGTTCGAATGTGTCTCCCGGATCTTTCGCGGCTTATGAATACGTCTCGTGGGCGTTGAAAATGTCCAGTGGGCAATGAAAACCCGATAAAATGATATTATTTGCTTCCGAAACGGTACATGATGTTTGTTTCCCACTGTAACGGTAGTCGAAATCACACAAAAAATTGCATTGGTTTATGATTTTTGAAACATAAAACGACACCCACCCTACACCGTCTTTTAACAATGAAATGGCCACCAGAACACATTTTATGTCTCGTTCCCGAAACGGCGGATCTATGCGATAGTGACATCAACGAATAATCGAGACATTGTGTTTCATGTCCCGGGTTTGTGCTCAGAACTGACTTCTATGATGTGCTTGTCTCCAAATAGCTTGTGCAAACTGAGCTGATCGCACTAATCTTGACATCTTAGCAATCCAAGATGAGGTTGAGAGGATTACTGAACCAACTAATCCAATATATTTCGTGCAATAAAATAGTTTTCCAAAAAAAAGATTTTTCGTCGGATGACGAACTTTGAGTTGTGCGGTGAAATTCCGCTCCCACTGATGAATGCAACATCCATCGAGAAAACAACTCGTTGAAGCTTTAAAAAAATCATACTTGTCGATGAAGTGAAACAAACACTGTAACACTAACTTACAGATGTGGCCAGTCACACGGCCCGATGTTGCCGATGTTGCCATTGTTGCCACTTTTGGCAACATGGCTGTAACTCAGCTCAAAGTTGAGTAATCGTTTCGTTATTAGGCTCGATTGAAAGCTGGTGATGTCATCTACTCGACTGTTATGTCTTTCAAACCGATATCACACTTTCAGATGGAGTCGAAATCCTCTGATCGACACCCTCATTCGCCCCAGTGTGCGCAACTTGAAATAGACGAGAGCGGCGGAGAGGCGCTGATTGCGGGAAATCGATTACCAATGAGCGGTCTAATGAACTCAGAGGATTTTGATTCCATATGAGAGTCTGATATCGACATGAAAGACATTATAGGCCGTCTCCCCGTTTATCGTACGGCAGTCATTTCTCAGAATATTTACCAGACATCATTTGAGGCATTAATAGCCCGTTATCGGCCTGCGCAAGACCATCCGACCGCGCAATTCGCGAGCTTGGCGGTCTATAATTAGGGAAATAAGGGTCATTTGCAAGTCAAATAAAGCAAAGTTTTCCACCTTTTGGAGTTAATAACTCCGTTCAGAATTATCGAATCTTGATGAAATTTGCACACTTGATGACTTGATCCGAAGAGGTATTCTTCACAGGGCCTGTTTCTTAGAATTTAGAGTTTCGACTTGCCTTTCTCAATTTAGCACAAAAGCCGACTTTTACAGACCATTTTGTAGGTGAAATCTATAAAACTTAATAACTCTCTTCAAAAGTGATCGCACAGCAACCAGTTTTTTGAAGGATATACCCCAACGGTGTCCCAAGAGGACCTGTTTTTCGAATTTTTGAGTTTCGATCGATTTCACACAGTTCTGAGTTCTGATACAAAATGCTCCGAAATGAGAGAAATCGCATCAAATCGTCGTCATTTCGCATCGGTCTGGTTCGCCAGCGATAATGCCGTACGATGAAAATAGGGGCTGGCCTATACAGTCGAGTAGATGACATCACCAGCTTTCAATCGAGCCCAATAACGAGACGATTACTCAACTTTGAGCTAAGTTACAGCCATGTTGCAAAAGTGGCAACAATGGCAACATCGGCAACATCGGGCCGTGTGCCTGGCCAAATATGTATATAATCACTAGTCTTAGAGATCAACGATAAATCAAGACTCGAGATATCATATTCCGGGAGTGTATGTATGTACTCAGATCTCAGAACTGCCTTCGGTGATGATTGTTTCCGAACAGCTTGGGTAAGCTGATCTGATCTAATGATCTTGACACAAATGTAAACATATTGGGGGCATGTTAGCTAGTGCGCCGCCGCCGCCGCCGCCGCCGCCGCCGCCGCCGCCGCCGCCGCCGCCGCCGTCGTCGTCGTCGTCGTCGTCGTCGTCGTCATCGGTGTCATTTTTTTTCTTG
Organism: Rhabditoides inermis; assembly: GCA_963966185.1. Classification (NCBI taxonomy): domain Eukaryota; kingdom Metazoa; phylum Nematoda; class Chromadorea; order Rhabditida; family Rhabditidae; genus Rhabditoides; species Rhabditoides inermis. Next base: position 356,887 of record CAWZYM010000149.1, read on the forward strand.
TCAGTAGTATTTAGCGTCAAAATACAATTTTGGAACGCACATCCAAGGTATTGCATGGTCAATATTCCCAAACGATGACGACGCTGGACGACCACGAGGACACGGCCCAGCGTCGCTCATTTGTACTGACCAGTGAGCCCAGACGCACGCAACGCATCAGTTCCGCGTCGCGGTTGGCTCAAGGAACAAAATCTGCGAGGAACACATCACTGGCCGCGCTTGCCACTAAGACACAAAAATACATCAGCAGTCTCTCAGAAGTCTCAGAAATCGACAATGATGATGAGCTTAATTTTATTCAACATGTGAGACGCGTTGCGTGTGCGTGTGCGTGAGTTTAGATTCACTCGAATCAGTGAACGCGCGCCGGGCCGGCCCGTGGAGGAGGAATAGGAAGAAGAAGTGAATGTGGTAATACGATTGACATACTTGTTTAACAACATCATTTATGATGTATACAGACAACTTCATGAAAAAGGTTTACATTGGAAATTGGAAAGTATGTTCTATTGTATACCTCCTGTAGCGATCAAATCATTTTTCAATTGTTCGTCCTAGCCAATTGTCAGAAGTGCCGATTTCAAAACTGTTAGAAACGTCGCTTTTTGCGTAACTCATATCTATCTTTTCTCGAGTATGCGACACTTATAACACTGGTGTCAGAAATACAGCGACAATTTAACACTCTTCAAACAGTATGCGAAAAAGCAACACTTCTAACAGCGGACGACGACGACGACGACGACGACGACGACGGCGGCGGCGGCGGCGGCGGCGGCGCACTATCTAACATGCCTCTATTACCTATACAATGTGAGTTTCCGTTTGAGGGGCGATTATTCCGAAAGTGGTAGCGTGTTGTGTTTTGTTAAACGTTGAGGCTACTTATGTTCCCGTGCTTACCATAATAAACGTAAGTATGTTGTGATAATTGTTTAGTGAGCGAGATTTTCCAGAATTTGAGGTTATTTGCAAGGTTCTTCTTGAGGTCGCAAACATACGGTACTATTTACCAAATTATCTCATGTGATATGTACATACTCAAAGTACAAGAAACCTGTTGGTGAGATAAAAAGATTAGTTCTCGTTACGTCTCTTAATTTCCCTTGAGGTTGATTAACGCATGAAACTTGTTAAAATTAACACACAGGGACCTTGTAAAAAATGTTAGCACGTACATAGCGAGACCGAACCGGCATAGCATGATCCAAAAAGCGTGAGCGTGAGCGTTACCAGAACACTACAATGTCAGGATGTGGTGAATTCGTATCGACGAGTCGCGCATATAGATCTCTTGGTTACAGAATACTGTCCCGATCACAAGCTTTGACCATTCGGCCGTCATCCAAATTGACACCCATGTGAGAAACACGTCCATGTGAGTCCATGTGAGTCCATGTAAGAAACACGATTCAGCAAGTAAAGAAGCCGCTGTGATGGAAGTCACATTGAGTATAAATAAACGAACTTCCGGATTTATACATATTTATGTTGTTTCAGCATTTCGTTTTCATGATTTCCACTATGTTTTCACACTCTTGTTTTTTTTTTCGAGAACCCGGTGCGAGAGGGAAAAGGGGGCGGAGCGTAGAGGAGTCGCGTCCTTCTGGCTGTGCCCTGCCACAGGCGGTCGACTGCGATGCGATAGCACGTATGACTTCTCTCATTTTAGATCATGAAATCAAAACTGATCAAACTGAAAGTGTTTTCGGTTTGTTACGAACATTTCGAGCTTCGAAAAGAAGTCGCATAAGGACATAAGAAACTAACACTTGAAAATGCAATCTTTCAGTTTCAGATCAGTCTTTCGTGTCTGTGAAAACTTTGATTAGTATGTGTTTCATAAACAGTGGAAAACAAAACATTTTCATCACATCTGCTAAATATTTCACTTATACTGCTTACAAGTAGAATTACTTGAAGACTAGTTGACTACTAAAAGTACTATCTGATAGCGACCACTGCAGTGTGTGCAGGACAGCAGTGGTGAACATAAAAGCGAGACTGTAAAATTACATGTAATAGAAAAGACCTGAAACATAGAGATGTATGAAAAAAAGGAAGAAAAAAAATTGCGGAAGGTATTAAAACCTAAAGACAGTATCAATCAGCTTTTTTGCGATTTGTATAGTTGAACAAATTAGGAGAAGTGCGGATTTCACATTTACGGTAACAATATTTCGAAACCTAGATTACAAAACGTAACAAATAGACTTTCGATTTTGACAAGCATAGTGGGTACATCAGTACAGTTACGAACAAGAAGAAGTGTTTCTGGTTTTAAACTACCATAACAAATTTGTACTTTCACTGTGAGTAATGTACATTGAACGAGTAATCATCAGTCTTATTATGAAGAGTGACGTTCCACTTACTATCAAACGTGATGGAAATATCAAGAAAATGCGCTTCTTTGACATATGTATTGGTTTGTTCCAACTTCAATTTGCTAGGATTATAAGTATTCAGAAATGAAGAAAGAACAGTTCTTTTCATAGAAAATCAAAATATCATCAACACATCTGAACACCTGAAATAAACTCTACTGTGATATTTTGTATACAGATAAACAATATGTAAAAACGTAAAAATCCAAAAGTTTGTTTATCTATACTCAATGTGACTTCTATCACATTGACATACGGTACATAACATTTTAGGTAACCTTATATAAAATATTCTGCTGAGTAAGACGTTTATAAAGTACATGAGAACATGTACAAACAATAATTTCCCCTGAGGTTGATCGTTGATAATCTCATGAGACTCATTAACTATCATATTTAAACTCGATGGCACTACTATTTTCCACTCACAGAGTTAACGGAGTTTTCGTACAGTCAGTTTCGATTAGAACCAAATGTTTTCGATTGCTTCTCATGTCACACTGATGTATGCGACATCGGCCCCCTCTCTCATCTTCAATATATTTTTCCTGGTGGTCATCTACCGTGCAAACTGTGCAGCTAGCCTCAAACAGTACCGATATCTACTTGTGTTCTTCGGGGTTGTCAACATAATCTACAGTACGACGGCGATTTTAGTCAATCCGGTACGTTCTATCAATTCATGATCTTGTCAAATTTGTCACACTGTCACAAATTGTCAAAACAATGCGTCGATGAGCAAGCCCCTATATCTGTACGCTAAAAAAACGTTCAGTTGATGATGGCAGAGCCTTTTTCAGATGACAGTGTCGTCACCGTACTGCTTCTCCGTCATCAGTGTGTCTCCGCTACTCAATGACTCTGCTCGCGCATTTGGCATTCTCGCATACGAAGCCGTTTTCATTTTATGCCTCATTTCACTCACAGCCCAGTTTCTATATAGATATGTTGCTCTCTGCCGGTAAACATTAGCATTAGCTAAACACATAATAGTTCATTGTTCATATAAAGACCTGAACTGCTGAAAAATTTCTCACGGTATGCTGTGGTTTACATGTTTATAGCTATAGTTATTATGATAGAATTCGCATATTCCTTGCACATTGGAGCACCGCAAAAAAGAGACGTGAGTAACTAAGCAATTAGTTAAGAAAAAATAGTCTTTTTTCAGATGTTGCACTACATGGTTGACAATTACAACCACACCTTCACAGAAGGAAGCGCGGTAGGTTTTCAGTACGTCTCGGTGAGTTTTCTTTTCAAGTGGAAAACAGAAAACACTTCCATTTTCAGCAAGATAATGCAACAAAGTTCTCCATAGCAGCTATTGCGGGAGTGGTTTTAGTGATATTCAATATGGTTGTTGATTGAGAATAATCAGAAATATACAACTTTTCAGACGGGGTTGTTTACAATAATCATCTTTGCGACAGTAAACATAGTACAAGCATTTTCTCAAAACAACTTGCCGACTGCTTTTATGGCACATCAAAAACAACTTTTTCGCGCTCTCATTTTACAAGTATCACTTTATCATTCTTTACAAAGATGCTAATATAATTTGTAGTTGTCTATGCCTCTTCTGTTGAATTTTATACCAGTGAGTATATCAACATTGACTCCGTTATTTGGTATACAACTACCCACGACTACCGCACTAATATTTGCGGTTTCTATGTACCCTATCATTGAACCATTCATCATGATTTATTTTATAAGAGAACTGCGAGAAACAGCGAAACGCATGTTTAACGGTGAGCATTTCCAAGCGACATCATGGTCTACGAAAATCATCTTTCTAGGTTCCATGTTGAAAGTTGTTGGAATGACACAACGCGATCCGTCCAAGTCATCTACAATCAGCCGTTTATTTAGCAGATCGAGTGCTGCTGTCCATCCCATGTCACAAATTTGATTTTTTTCAAGAATACAACGTATGTACGAGCCGTTATATAAACTGCATTCAGTTCATTTAGTTCACCTATGGTGTCGGATGTATGTTTTTACAAGTAAAGAAATGGAAAACTTAAAGAAGGACTCCGGGGAAAGCACATCAATACAAAACACTATTTTGCCCCTCGCGAATGTTTCTCAGTCCCGTCGTTGTGGGACCAATTTCACTCTTTCCGCGACCGTAACAATTGCACAAAGTCGAGAGGTAGGGGAGGGAGTGTGCGTGTGACCTAGCGGCGTCTTTGATCTTATGCCATCCGGCTGTCACTATTGACTCGAAAAGAGGTGTGAACAAGCGATCTTTCCACTTTTTCCTCGCGAGAGCGATCTGGGTCACAGCTGATAAGGCGGGGCTTCCCGAACCACCAGCCAATCAGCGTGCAGAAATGCCGAATATTTGACAATAGGAGTTTGAACCATCGTAATAAAATTATATTTGCAAATAAAAAAATATTTCTTTCGTACAAATGATACGATCTCGGCCTCTATGAAATATTGACGTTGATTAACTCTTACCGTGGAGGGCTTCTTTGAGGTTACCAGTGATAATTGTGAAAAGGGTGATGCATAACCACTACGTATAGTATAAAAGTGGTTAGTGAAATCGTGAAAAGGGTTTTGAAAAGAGGCGCTTGTCTCCGAACAGCTTGGGTAAGCTGATCAGATCTAGACACAAAAGTGGACATATTAGCTATACAATATGAGTTTCCGTTCCAGGGCGATTTTTTCGAAGTTCATTGCGTATCTAGTTCATTGCGCGCTATCTAAACCGGTGGACCGGTGTCGTTTCTGAGAGAAACTCATGGAAATGATATGCAAAATTACTCATTTGCTACTGTCTTCAGGATTCGAGATCGAATTGCGTTGAACTTGATTTGGAAATAACTTCATTCAAAGTTGATGAAATCAAACAAAAAATTTATGAGAGGTGCATCGATACCATAGCAACAACTCTGTGATTTCAGTTTTTGAAATTTGGTGTTTATAATAAAGTTTTTTTTAGTAAAATCTGGATCATTTAGTAAAATGTGGATGGAATGAGACGCATTCAAATTATTTTCTCATCTGTCTTCGTCATTTCTTCGGTCGAAGATAATTCGCCTACCGCCAAAACGGGGGACCCACTATATGTTCCTGTGTTTACCATAATAAACGTATATTGTGATATTTGTTTAGTGAGCTAGTTCCCCCAGAGTTTTTCTTTGAAGTTGTTCTTCTTCGCAAGTTTCTTCTAAAGGTCGCATACATACGGTGATTAGGTCTTTGTCTGGAGGACTGACAGCTCACAAGAGAGAGTAGAGAGTGGGCGTCACTCAAAGTATGACTAGCGGTGATTCATCGGTCAGAGGCAGACATCGAACACACTTTCACTATGATCAAATATTGCTTTATTTAATCAGTGGCAGTGGTACTCAATTGATCAGTGGTACTCAATTAGGTACTTAATCAGTGGTACTCAGTTAGGTGTGAGCATAGGGTTTGTCTTTGCAACGCTGGTATGCGTCAACTTTTACTTCATGAAATCCACGTTTTAGATGACAGTTGCATCGCCTCATAGCTACTCCGTGATCAGTGTGTCTCCGTTACTGAATGACACTTTCCGCGCCTGCGGCATTCTCATATATGCAGCCGTTATCATTTTATGCCTCATTTCGCTCACAGCCCAGTTTCTCTACAGAAATGTAGTTATCTGCAGGTAAGACTTTAGCTACAAACAAAAACAATGTCCATATAAAATTGTATTCAGGCCTGAACATTTGAAGAATTTCTCACGATTGATTGCGGTCTACATGCTTATTACTCCAGTAATTATGATAGCTTTTGCATATTCCTTGCACATGGGAGCACCGCGCAACAAAGACGTAAGCAGTTTATTTGTGTGAGAAAATGTAGTGTTCATTCAGATGTTACACCACATGATGGAAAACTACAATCATACTTTCACAGAAGGCAGTGCCGTAGGCTTTCGGTACGCTTCTGTGAGTAAATTATTCTTTTCTCAAAAATAAATTTATGAAAAAAATTCAGCACGACAAGGTTTCAAATACAACAAAATATCACGCAGCAGCTCTTGTGGGAGTGACTACGAGTGTTTCCGATATGGTTGATAGATAATACGAATCATAAACATTTATATTTTCAGCAAGTATTGTTTAATATAATTACATTTGCGACAATCAACATAATGAGAGCCTTTAATCGAGAAGACATGCCGGAATTGTTCTTGGCCCACCAAAAGCAACTCTTCCGCGCTCTCATACTACATGTATTCACTTCAAGGTTTTTTTTAAAGTTGTATATTTTTTATATTTCAGTTATCTGTGCCTCTTCTGTTAAATTTTGTTCCCGTGAGTATATCAACTTTCACTCCGATATTTGGAATAGAACTTCCTACAACTATTGCACTGGTTTTTGTGGTGTTGATATATCCCATCCTTGAACCATTCATTATGATTTATCACATAAGAGATGTGCGAGAAGCGGCGAAACGCATGTTGGAAGGTTTGCACTACTAGACGTCAAACAAAAGTCAATGAAAATCATCTTCATAGGTTCTATGTTGAAAGTTGTTGGAATGACACAACGTGATCCGTCCAAGTCATCTACAATCAGCCGTTTGTTTAGCCGATCAAGTGCTGCTGTCCATCCCATGTCACAAATTTGAAGATTGGTTGCATAAACTCCATTTCATAGCAGATTCTCCTGTACGTTTGTTTTGATTCTCCTAATTTTTACGCTTTGTCAGATATGTCATGTGTATGCATGTAGTATTTGAGACTTGACATCCAGATTCAGTGCTTAGAGATTTATATATAGTCCAATGAACAATTTATAATCTTGGTTTATTTTGGATAAAATCAGTCTTTTGAAAAACAGAAATGAAGTGCATAGCCCTATTATCTTTCAAAAGTACTTCCAAGTAAAAGTAGTTGGTTTGTACTGTTGTCTCAGTTGAGCAAAAGGACTGACATGTTTTCAATGGAGACATGTGCCAACATGCTCTCTCTCTCATATATAGTCTGATTGGATCCTATATGCCATCTGTGACATTTCACATGTTGTGCAGTTTTGTGCAACACATCATGTATGTCATCAAATATCCAAAACGCTTCCATTAGTAGGAAATCACTTCAAAATGAGGAAAAGTGCTTCATCCGGGAAAAGTCGTTTTTGAGCATTCTAGCGCGCGGGGACATCCAGTACAAACGAGAGGGCGCTGGCGCGCCCTCTCTAATTATTTTCGATAGTAATCTCAGATGTGAAACGGAAGAATGAGATAAAATGTAAAGGGAGGAGGACGGCGTCACTTTTCTCTACCCTCCATCCGGCCTAGCATCGATACGCAGGGAGTCGAAATCTCCGCGCGGGGTTTAGTGGATGCTTCATTGCCCGCTTTCCTAATCCAATCATTTTCCTATGCTTGAGACATCTGAGGAGATAATCACTGTGCCTTTAAAAAAATCGGGAAGTTCACTACAAGAGCCCGACATGCTTTTGTATCGCGTGCGATTCGCTGGTGCACTGGCGACTTTTTCAGTAACCAGCACTTACTCATAAGATCTCTGCTTTACACATTGGCCGCAAGAATCCCTCTCACGTCTACACGGTCTCGGGCAGCAACATCACATCGGTTGACGAGGTGGTTGATCTAGGTTTCACCATCACATCTAACCTCCACTTCGGCAAACACTGCAACAAGGTCTTCGGGTCAGCTTTCAATCGGGCTTTCACCATATATCGTTCTATCGTTTCGGCCGATCAGCAATTTCTCCTTGCCATCTATACCACATACATCCGCCCTCTTCTGGAGTACGGTACATGTGTCTTCAACCCGCACGACAAGGCTTCAATCGCGCAGCTGGAAAGGGTTCAAAACTACGTCACTCGTCTCATTTCGGCTCGGTCTTCTCTCACAGATCTTGATTCCTCGCAGCGCAACTCTATCATGGGTCTCCAATCTCTTCAACACCGGCGGCATATCAACGACATCGTCATGTTCTACAAGTTTCTTGCGGGCTTCGTTGACGTAGACAAGGAGGGTCTCTTCGAACTGCGACCGTCGAGGCTGCGTGGGAACGATCTAAGTGGTCCGTCCTCGGTTTCGGCTCCTCACTCGGCAGCACGTCTTCAACGTGTGCGCGTTACCAAATTCTCTCACTTGCTTTCTAGTAGTTGTCTCAATACATTGGCCCCGTCTGCTGCATTATCCCCATCCGCTTTCAAACGGCGGCTTCACCTATTGAGAGATGTTTCGCTGTAATCCGTCTTTTTCTTCTCGCTTAGATTGTATTGGTTCTTGTCTGTTCATAGTTGTTTTTTTATCACGTGTTATTAATCAACCGTATAAATTATTATTACTCGCAAATTATTACTCCAACTTTCTTTTTTAATTGTAGCCTGCACTTCCTTGCTTGCGACTTTTGCATTATAGTTTTTCGCTTGCAAAACACTCGCGCCTGCGAATCACATTTATTTTAAAATATGTATGTCGGTCCCTATACCCTAATGCAAAAACTGACTACACAATTATGTTTTAAGATTCAATGTACATCTACTATATCAACATAATGTCTGTCCGTCCAGTCTCCTACAACGACTCCTTCTCAACCAGTTCACTTGAAATATGGTATTCTGATTGGAATCGGTGTCGGCTCTGGGAGATGATTTTTATATCATGTTCATTTTACCTACTTAAAATTTTGATGGTACTTCCCATGTGAGTTGGCCGGTGAATATTCGAACCCAATCCACTGACTGCGGCAGCGTGCAACATCCATAGAAGGCCATCGAGGGACGTGATTGTGTTTTGCGCTCTTCAGAATACTACATAGTCAAAAGTCATATATAGTATTCCAAACATCGTGATAATTATTCAGTAAGCGGAAATCCTCAGAGTTCTTCTTTAAGGTCGCATACTGTACATAACATTTTAGGTAACATTTATTAAAATCTGTTGTGTGTGACATATTTGAAGTACACGAGAACTGCTGGAGAGGATAAATGCCATTAGTTCTCGTTACATTTATTTTTATCAACACATGTCCAAACAAACTGTGTAATTTCCCTCAGGGTTGATCGTTGATAATCGCATGAGACTCATTAACTCATTAATATTTAAACTGAATCACACACTTATTTCTTCACTCAAAAAAATAAACGGAAGTATCGTACAGTCACTTTCGATCTGAACAATATGTTCTCGATTGCTTCTTATGTCACACTTATATATGCGACGTCGGTTCTCGCTCTTATCTTCAATTTATTTTTCCTGGTAGTCATCTACCGAGCCAACTGTGCTGCTAGTCTCAAACAGTACCGATATCTTCTTGCATTCTTCGGGTTCGTCAACATATTCTACAGTACGACGTCGATTTTAGTTAATCCGGTGTGTCCTATCAACTCATGACCTTGTCGATTTCTAAATGATCACACTATCAGCTATCACTTTTTTGGTCAAAACCATACCCCAGGGGGCTTTAACTATGTTTACTGACGTCATCGTTCTATCCATGATGGCAGAAAGTTTTCAGATGACAGTTGCATCACCATATAGCTATGCCGTGATTAGTGTGTCTCCGATACTGAATGACACTGCCCGCGTAATAGGCATTCACGTATTCGGATCCGTTTTCATTCTACTCCTCATTTCACTCACAGCCCAGTTTCTATATAGATATGTTGTTCTCTGCAGGTAAACGTCGGCTACAAACATTATTAGAAGCAGTTCATAGACCTAAACTGCTGGAAAACTTCTCACGGTATATTGCGGTTTACATGTTTATATCCCTGGTCATTATACTTGAATTCACTTATTCTGTGCACATTGGAGCACCGCAAAGAATAGATGTGAGTCATTAGGCGGTCATTTGACAAAATATATTCCTTAATCAGATGTTGCACTACATGATTGATAATTACAATCATACTTTCACCGAAGGAAGCGCGATAGGTTTTCAGTTCGTCTCTGTGAGTTTTTTTTCCACGAGCATAAGACATTAAACAATTGAATTTTCAGCAAGAAAATACAACAAAGTTCTCCATAGCAGCTATTGCGGGAGTGGCTTCAATGATGTTCAATATGGTAGGTGAATGAGACCAATCAACAATATACAAATTTTCAGACGGGGATGTTCACTATAATCATCTTTGCGACAAAAAATAAAGTACGAGCATTTTCTCGAAATAATTTGCCGGCTGCTTTTCTGGCACAACAAAAACAACTTTTTCGAGCTCTCATTTTACAAGTATCGGTTTAACACTCTTTACAAGATGCTTATATTATAATGTAGTTATCTATGCCTCTTCTGTTGAACTTCATACCAGTGAGTATATCAACACTGACTCCGTTATTCGGTATACAACTACCCACAACGACCGCACTAGTATTTGCGGTTTCTATGTATCCTATCATTGAACCATTCATCATGATTTATTTTATAAGAGAACTGCGAGAAACAGCGAAACGCATGTTTAACGGTGAGCATTACCAAGCAATATCATTGTGTACGAAAATCATCTTTCTAGGTTCCATGTTGAAAGTTGTTGGTATGACACAACGCGATCCGTCCAAGTCATCTACAATCAGCCGTTTATTTAGCAGATCGAGTGCTGCTGTCCATCCCATGTCACAAATTTGATTTTTTTCAAGAATACAACGTATGTACGAACCTTCATAGTGTCTGTCTGATAATATGTATTCAATCAGTTTATTGTAACTTGTAACTATGTATGTATTTGTCAAATGTTTTTTTTACGAGAAAAAAATGGGTCTGAGGTGATAACGATAAAAACTGTGAAAAGGGCTTTGAAAAGGCGAGATGGCCTTTACACGATTACTTTATTCAAACACAACACCTTTTGGTTCAAATGTCGTGTTCGAATCGGCGAGATTCTCAGGGGAAAGTGACTGAAAGTGAATCTCAGAAATCATTACAAACTGGTACACTCACACGAGCTGCTGACAAATGTGCTGTCGTTGTCGTTGTCTCCATAGTTAGTGTACGTCTTCATCACACCGCCCAATGGAAGACGCCATGTGCGGGTACGCTCCTGCAGATTATCATCAACGTTCTGATTCTGAAGAAATTTTCAAAAGAGATCATTAGTTTATTCGTCATCCGAATTGACTCGAGGATCCTTAGTGACAGACGAAATGTTTGAGCAGTATCTATCCATCTAAACTCCTGTCAATGCTCTTGAAACATGAACAACAGAAGATAGTATAACGGGAGTGCTACCATAAATCAATCGTAGTTCAAATCGAGTATAGCTACGAGAAATCTGGATCGTCTAACTCATCTGCCCACCATCGGCTCTCCGCGCTCTCTCGCCCCTCTCCTCGCCTCCCTGGCAGCCTCGGTCATCTTCTCATGCAGCACCCGCATCCGCTCGCCCTCGGCTGCCCTCAGCTGGTCTGCCTCCAATCGCGCCTGCTCCTGCTGCCGCAACAACTGATCGTTGAACGCCTACAAACGGATTACAATTTTATTTTCGCATTTAGCTAAATTGTGATAACATTCAAAGTACCTGCAAAGACTCCCTGAACGGGTCGTGGAGAGACATTCGTTCGGGCTGCTGTGGCGGTGCGAACAGGGTTCCGAGGTTGGGCAGGGATTGTTTGTCCTGCAGTATGTTGACTGCGAGATAGCCATCGCCATGGGTACTCGTCATGCCCGGTCCCCATTGGATAGTGCGAGTAGTGGGCGCAGACTCTTCACAGTGAACGAACAATATCAATTTGACGACAAAGATGTATGCAGACGCGTGGAAATGCATGGCGCAATCGATTATGTGGATTTTGCAGGATAAGATGTGAATGGGACCCGAAATTGGGGTCAAATACCGGACGCGGGCATTGTTTTCCGTCGCGCGTTCCTTTATCATTGATAAGGTGTGTGGATTATGCATTAGAACGAAAGAGAAAATTATTCAGGAAGTTAGTTTTCTTTTCTTGTGAGACTACATAAGTAAAACTTACTGACGTCCCTTGTATCATCCAAAACCTCCCTTTTATTGTCCGAAACCTCCCTTTTATTGTTCAAAACCTCCCTTGTTTCGACCAAAACCTCCCTTTTTTTGTCCAGAACCTCCATTGTTTTGTCCGAAACCTCCCTTGTTTTGTCCAAAACCTCCATTGTTTTGTCCAAAACCTCCCTTTCATTTTTATTGTCCAAAATATCCCTTTTAGTTTTTTTGTCCAAAACCTTCCTTGTTTTGTCCAAAACCTCCCTTGGTTTGTCCAAAACCTCCCTTGTTTTGTCCAGAACCTTCCTTTTTTTATTGTTCAAAATGTCCCTTTTATTTTATTGTCTAAAACCTTCCTTGTTTTGTCCAAAACCTCCCTTGTTTTGTCCAAAACCTACCTTGTTTTGTCCAAAACCTACTTTGTTTTGTCCAAAACCTACCTTGTTTTGTCCAAAACCTTCCTTGTTTTGTCCAAAACCTCCCTTGTTTTGTCCAAAACCTCCCTTGTTTTGTCCAAAACCTCCATTGTTTTGTCCAAAACCTCCATTGTTTTGTCCAAAACCTCCCTTGTTTTGTTCAAAACCTCCCTTGTTTTGTCCGAAAACTCCCTTGTTTTTGTCAAAACCTCCCTTGTTTTGTCCAAAACCTCCCTTGGTTTGTCCAAAACCTCCCTTGTTTTGTCCAAAACCTCCCTTGTTTTGTTCCAAAACCTCCCTTGTTTTGTCCAAAACCTCCCTTGTTTTGTCCAAAACCTCCCTTGTTTTGTCCGAAACCTCCCTTTTATTTTTATTGTCCAAAATGTCCCTTTTATTTTTATTGTCTAAAACCTTCCTCGTTTTGTCCAAAACCTCCTTTGTTTTGTCCAAAACCTCCCTTGTTTTGTCCAAAACCTCACTTTTATTTTTATTGTCCGAAATATCCCTTTTATTTTTATTGTCCAAAACCTTCCTTGTTTGGTCCAAAACCTCCATTGTTTTGTCCGAAACCTCCCTTGTTTTGTCCAAAACCTCCCTTGTTTTGTCCGAAACCTCCCTTTTATTTTTATTGTCCAAAATGTCCCTTTTATTTTTATTGTCTAAAACCTTCCTTGTTTTGTCCAAAACCTCCTTTGTTTTGTCCAAAACCTCCCTTGTTTTGTCCAAAACCTCACTTTTATTTTTATTGTCCGAAATATCCCTTTTATTTTTATTGTCCAAAACCTTCCTTGTTTGGTCCAAAACCTCCATTGTTTTGTCCGAAACCTCCCTTGTTTTGTCCAAAACCTCCCTTGTTTTGTCCAAAACCTCCATTGTTTTGTCCAAAACCTCCCTTGTTTTGTCCGAAACCTCCCTTGTTTTTGTCAAAACCTCCCTTGTTTTGTCCAAAACCTCCCTTGTTTTGTCCGACACCTCCATTGTTTTGTCCAAAACCTCCCTTATTTTGTCCAAAACCTCCCTTGTTTTGTCCAAAACCTCCCTTTTATTTTTATTGTCCAAAATATCCCTTTTATTTTTATTGTCCAAAACCTTCCTTGTTTTGTTCAAAACCTCCCTTGTTTTGTCTAAAACCTCCCTTGTTTTGTCCAAAACCTCCCTTGTTTTGTCCAAAACCTCCCTTGTTTTGTCCAAAACCTCCCTTGTTTTGTCCAGAACCTCCATTGTTTTGTCCAAAACCTCCCTTGTTTTGTCCAAAACCTCCCTTGTTTTGTCCAAAACCTCCATTGTTTTGTCCAAAACCTCCCTTGTTTTGTCCAAAACCTCCCTTGTTTTGTCCAAAACCTCCCTTGTTTTGTCCGAAACCTCCCTTGTTTTTGTCAAAACCTCACTTGTTTTGTCCAAAACCTCCCTTGTTTTGTCCAAAACCTCCTTTGTGTGTCCAAAACCTCCCTTATTTTGTCCAAAACCTCCCTTGTTTTGTCCAAAACCTACCTTGTATTATCCAAAACCTCCGCGTTGTGGAATGCCTTTTATTAGACTGACCATAATTAATCATACGCTGAATGGTTAAAATCTCAAATTTGTGACATGGGATGGACAGCAGCACTCGATCGACTGAAGAATCGACTGATTGTAGATGACTTGGACGGATCGCGTTGTGTCATTCCAACAACTTTCAACATGGAACCTAAACAGATGATTCCCGTACACAATGATATTGCTTGGTAATGCTCACCGTTAAACATGCGTTTTGCTGTTTCTCGTAGATCTCTTATGAAATAAATCATGATGAATGGTTCAATGATAGGATACATAGAAACCGCAAATACTAGTGCGGTAGTCGTGGGTAGTTGTATACCGAATAACGGAGTCAGTGTTGATATACTCACTGGTATGAAGTTCAACAAAAGAGGCATAGATAACTACAATATAATATAAGCATCTTGTAAAGAGTGTTATACCGATACTTGTAAAATGAGAGCTCGAAAAAGTTGTTTTTGTTGTGCCAGAAAAGCAGCCGGCAGATTGTTTTGATAAAATGCTTGTACTATGTTCACTGTCGCAAAAATGATTATAGTAAACAATAATGTCTAACAATGTCATATTTTTGGTTTGCCTGGGTGGAGCTTTTTTTCAGCAACCATATTGAACATCATTGAAACCACTCCCGCGATAGCTGCTCCCTGATATTCCATTGTAGTTGAAACATTGTCGTACTGAAAATTGTAATATCGTGTTTGCGAGAAGAATGTTTTATTCACAGAAGCGTACCGAAAGCCAATTGCACTGCCTTCTGTGAAAGTATAGTTACATACTTTCTCCATAAATGCTTTTTGTCAATTGTCTTTTTGTTGCGGTGCTCCGATATGCAAGGAATATGCGAATTCTATCATAAAAACTCTAGCTATAAACATGTAAAAAATGAGGCATAATATGAAAACGAATGCATATGCGTGAATGCCATAGACTCGGGCAGTGTCATTCAGTAACAGAGACACACTGATCACGGAGTACACTGCCATCTGAATAAAGTTTGTTTCTACAATCTTCCATCATGGAGTGTTATAAAGTACAGGGTGATTTCTGTAGCGTGATACAGGTTGGTTTCTACTTGTTACTTGTATAAGTTCATTTGTTTCTTTTAAGTTTTTGGACTACATATAATTTATACACCAGACTAGCGCTCCGGCGCGCTGTCGCGCGCCTCCGCACTAGGCATACAAAAATAGAAAATAGAAGAATAGTTCGTCTTGCATGTTTGATAGTTGATTGCTCTCTAATGACTCTTGCGAAGATACATACACGCAAGGGTTGTCGTTAAAGTTCTATGTATTTTGTATATGTAGCTTAATATTTGTGTTTTCTAACTATCTCTCCTACTTCCTTTTCACTTATTTTTTGTTTCACAGATGTACACCGCCCCATCTCTTCCTCCTCTACACTGTTCTGCCTACTCTCCATCCTATCTTCCTTCTCCTCCCCCCGTCTCTCTCTCTCTCTCTCTCTCTCTCTCTCTCTCTCTCTCTCTTTCCTCGACACAATTCTACTTTACCCTGTCTCTCCTCTCTCTCTTCTCCCTCTCCCACTGTCTCGCTATCTCTTTTTCTCTTTCTCTTTCTCTATCAGTATTATATTCTCTAGAAACAGTATTATATTAGAGAGGGCGCGCAGCGCCCTCTCTTTTGGCTTAGGATAGGGCTCGCGCCAGAATTTTCAAGAAGCTATATCCAAAAATCATGTTAGTCGTGTCCGGTAACGCTGACTCCCTGCCGAAAGCGTACTCTCTCGGCGTTTTCTGCCCGTGTTCTCCAACTCGCACTTTGAGTGTAGTTCGCCTCGCCGCCGCCAGCGTCTAATTCGCGCCGGGTTTGCGTTGTTTTGGGTCCGCCAACTATAACCAGGAGAAAGAGCGCAGTAGGCGCGACTCCGAACGGTAGTGAGAAAATATGTGGGGAAAACGTTTTTGTGAAATGTAACGGCGATCCGAAACGTAACGTGTGATCTGTGGTACATGAGAGTAAGAAGAGAGAGAACAGCCGAGAGTTTGTGTTAGTATTTGTAAACGTTGATAGAAGAGCAGAAAATATAAAGAGACAGAAAGAGAAGGGCAGAAAGTGAGAGAGTGAGAGAGTGAGAGAGAGAACAGTGTGAGAGAAAGAGAGAAAGAGAAAGAGAGAGAGAGAGAGAGAGAGAGAGAGAGAGAGAGAGAGAGAGAGAGAGAGAGAGAGAGAGAGAGAGAGAAGGAACAGTGAAAGAGAGGGGACGAAGAGAAGGAGAGAACGGAGTGAGTGAGAGATAGTAGTTTTGATAAAATTCATATGAATAGTCATAATTCAGCACATATTCAAAATTTCTATGAAATTTAACAAAAGGACATATATTTTATTTAAAAAGTTCTTGCGTAAACAAATGAACTTTGTCTTGTCCCAATGCAGCAAAAGCACATGCATAAAGCGTTTACAAATACTAACACAAACCTGCGCATAACGGACAGTGGACACTAACCGATGAAATATAACAATACAAATGAATAACGCCATACGTTCATATTAGAGAGAGAGAAGACAGAGAGAGAGAGGGGAGAGAGAGAGAAAGAGAAAGAGAGAGAGAGAGAGAGAGAGAGAGAGAGAGAGAGAGAGGGGAAGAGAGAGGCGCAGGTTTGTGTTAGTATTTGTAAACGCTTTATGCATGTGCTTTTGCTGCATTGGGACAAGACAAAGTTCATTTGTTTACGCAAGTACTTTTTAAATAAAATTATCTATTGTCTACTGTCTACTGTCAACTTTCTAGAGACAATACTAATACTATGCTCTTGTTTGTCTACTGCATCTTTATCTTCTACTGTGACAACAACTTTCTAGAGACATTACTATGTTTTCTTCTGTCTACTTTCACTTCTCGTTACCTCTTCCAAGCTCACATCTGCAGTAATCACTATCACTGCGACTTTCGAGAGACAGTTATAAAAAACTTTTTTAACAGAAAGTACTACTCTCTTCTGTACTGTCTTCTCTCCCTACTGTCTACTCTCTCACGTTCTAAAAATATAATTTGACCGCCTGTGCTTGCCAAATGACATGTAAGGTGAACTCGATTCTCACCTCACCTCACTTCCACTCGACACTGTACTGCATCGATAAGCGGAAGTTCAGGCTGAATATGTACAAGAGTACAAGTAATAAACTCAAAACTTAGTTTCAACTGAAAAAAAGAAGCAGTACATAGTTCTATATTACGTCTACAATGACTTCGAGAAAAGAAGCCGGCTGGCGCGCCCTAACACGTTGTGCGCACGTGTGAAGGAGTTTGAAGCAGTTTGAGGTTGATTTGATCATTAGAAATCACTATCTATTGACGTCTCGAAACATTTTACTTAACTTTCAACCTTCAACTTTTCGTTTTGTTTTGTCAAAGTTATTCGTTGATGATAAAAAATTTTGTCTTTTTCAACTGACTCAATCCATTATTGTTATATTCAGACAAATTCCTATCAAAAAATACACAACTGAGTGGATATGGGTCAGTGATTGCGAAGGCCAACTAAATGACATAGATCTGTTGACCTCGCGGCTGGTAGCGAGCAACCCAGAGGGCGCGACCCCAGCAAGTAGCGCGCGCTCAAAAATGATCTAATATCATATGAAGATAAAGTCCGATCGATCTGAAACTTTGACAGAAGGGCTTTTTTGCCCATAAAAGCTTAAGTTTACAAATTGGACCCTCTATCTCGTCTGTACGAAAAGTCGATCATATTCGCCAAATTTGGTGACTTTTCAAAAAAGGAAACCAGTTTCTATGATCTACTATACGTAATCTTCCTTCTGTTCAAATTTTATAGAAATCGAAGATCATGAATTTTGGGTGCATTTTGGGTACATTCGCCTATTTGGGCATGAAGATGAGGTCACAGGCAGCTGGTATCGCGGCTATCGACTTTTTCTAGGTCGATTCACCTACTCTCCAAATTTGGTTCTAATTGAAGTAATTTGAAATTTTTCTCCATAGTTAAGAGATTAAGTGATAACTATGATTAGGAGATTGCTATTGACGAGATATTTGGAATTTTGCGTTCACGGGTGTTGAGGAAACTTTCTAGAAAAAAATTAGCAAATAGAGTATACTTTGAAAAGAGATATCTCTCCGGAAAGAATGACAGACAGACACCATAGTAAATATTAGTATGAAAGGGGGATAAAATCATACAGTACCCACTGAGTAAAATAATGCATTATGTACCATTGCGACATTTTAATTGTTGACAGATAATTGACAGGACATACCGGGTTGACTAAAATCAAGGTCGTACTGTAGATTATGTTGACAACCCCGAAAAACACAAGTAAATATCGGTACTGTTTGAGAGTAGCAGCACAATTGGCTCGGTAAATAACTACCAGGAGAAATATATTGAAAAGAAGAGACAGGGTCAATGTAGCATACATAAGCGTGACATAAGAAGCAATCGAAAACATTTTGTTCTGATTGAAAGTTACTGTACGATGATTTCGTTTGTGAGTGAAGAAATAATCGTGTGTTAGAGTTTAAATGTGTTAAGTAGCGGACAGACTCAAATCCTAGGGTCAGAAACAGCCTCAGATTTGTATCTGAAGGAGTGTTGTTAGAGCCACACTCCCGGATCCGAACCAAATTGATAGGATACCTTAGTTAGGACCCCGGACATCGATTTCTGGTGTTAGAAATTCCTACGCGCCATATACGTTTCCAGTACTAAAACGTACACACTCGTTTTTAAGGATCCTCTCTCCCTTTGCGGCGAGCAAAATCGAGTTGCCGTGGTGTAGTGGATAGCACTTCTGTCTAGTAAGCAGAAGGTCCGGGGTTCGGACCCCTGATAAAAAAATTTTGTTGCAAATTTCTTTTACAGTATTTTTCGTACTTTCTTTAAAATAACACTCAAAATCACTGCAACGTCCACATTGAATAGCAATGTGTGTATTTTTACAACAACAACAACAACGATTGAAAATTATGGTACATCGGTCTAGATGTGGTTGTGGTAGGCATCGACAAAGTGAGTGAAACAGAACTTGTTGGAACAGTGGGCGCAGGTGATGAAGGCATACACCGTGCAACCCACCTCATCACAAGAGTGAATGGAACGGGGGAAGCAGACCTCTACTGGAGTCTGGAAAGGGCCCGGGTGGTTGTTCAGGTATTCCGCCGCGTGCCAGGGGAAGTGAGGAACTCGCGGAAGCACGGGGCACGGAACTGGTCGAAAACCAGCGAGTTGACCAGCAGTAGATTGTCCCTCTTGTGCATCTCGAAGTTGAGTCGATTCTGCTGCAAAAAAGTCAGTGGGCGTGGCCAAAAGAGGCGTGGTCAAAGTGAAAAGAGAGTGTCTTACCTGGACATGGGCTGTGATGCGACGCACCATACCCTTGAAAGGACGAAAGAAGTAGACGTCGAGAGGCTGGATCATCGACGTCGCCCCTGCAGGGATGTTCCTCACCTGCAGCTCGTGACACTGCGGGACAGTCTGCTGGATGGTGGCGTGGTCTTGAAAAGAAGTCCTCGAGTCGACCAACAGCATCTTCTTCTTCGGCGTCCGATCCGCATGCACGCACTTCTCCAGCCACAGCACCATATGGTCCTTCCTCATTATGTGGCTCTTGCAACAGGAGACGACCAGGTTGGGACAGTTCCTGTGTCCCTTTCTGGGGAACTTCCCGGTCGGCTCCTGCAGCACCACGAAGAGGAGGGGAGCCAGGGTGCCGTTGGCGAAGATGAGCGGCGTGATCGTAGATGAGTGGGTCGTCGCCGCCGACGAGCGAATCAGAGTCTCCACTATCCGAGTGCCGATCGGAGCGAGGGTACGGGTGCTGGCGAACCTGACCGGCCAGCTTTGTCTCCTCTCCTCCCGAGTGCATGCAGTCGTGTCCGGCGGTCCGAATTCGTGACAGACAGCTCCAAGGAGACGGGCGACAGAAATCATGACGAAATAAGAATAAATTCGACAAAAACTGTTAAATCACATTGATACAGCTGATTTCGAAAATATCAGCTGATAACTAATCAATAACAGTAACAATTATCATAAAAACTGAAAAGGGGTCCGAACCCCGGACCTCCTGCTTACTAGACAGAAGTGCTATCCACTACACCACGGCAACTCGATTTTGCTCGCCGCAAAGGGAGAGAGGATCCTTAAAAACGAGTGTGTACGTTTTAGTACTGGAAACGTATATGGCGCGTAGGAATTTCTAACAGCAGAAATCAATGTCCGGGGTCCTAACTAAGGTATCCTATCAATTTGGTTCGGATCCGGGAGTGTGGCTCTAACAACACTCCGTGAGTGTCAGAAACAGGTTCAGATTTTGGGTCATATTTGCCTCAGATTTTGCCTCAGATTGTTTCACCAGCCTCAGAAATAGGGTCAGATTGTTGCTTCCCGCCGAAAGAGGCCAAATCTCGATTTGTCCCACTGCGAAATTGGGGACATGGTAACATTTTGCCAGTCAGCACACCGTCCAGGTTCAGAAAAGCGCGCCAAGGATGGGCGGCCCAGAAAGCAGCCATACCCTCAGATTCGCTGCGAGACCAATCTCATATTCGCCTCCTTTTGGCGGCAAGCAACAATCTGACCCTTTTTCTGAGGCTGGGGAGACAATCTGAGGCAAAATCTGAGGCAAAATCTGACCCACTTTCTGACCCTCAGATACAAATCTGAGGTGTTTCTGAGGCAAAATCTAGGCCTAGATTTGAGTTTGTCTTCCGCTTTAGTGTATGAGCATCATGCAAATATCAATCAACCTCATGGGAAATTAAAACATCTTGTTTGGAGTTAGACGTATGTATGTTGATAAAAGGAATGTAACGAGAACTAATGACATGTTTGCTCTAACTAGCAGTTGGCATGTATTTTGGATATGACAAATATAATATTATGTTACTCAAAATAGGTCGTAAGGTCGCATACGGTACATAAAATGTTATATATAGTGTTTGGACCAAATTACCGGTTTATTTCTGGTTAACCAGAAATTTGGCGCCCTTTTCAAAACCAGCGTCATTTAAAACCAGAAAAAATTGGCCAGGTCATTGGCCGGACCAGATATTTCTGGTTTTCGGTCGAAAAAACCAGAAATTTCTGGTTCTGGTTTTCATTTGGCCAGTACTGGTTTTGGTTTGGCGGTCGTTCGAGAAATGTGACGTCTCATTGTCATTTAGCCATGAAATGTCCTCATCATACCTCATCTCATTCGAGAATCGAGAAATGATATTGACCGGTCCAAAGAACCAGAGGTACAAACTACAAAACCAGAAATTTCTGGTTTTTTGAAAACCAGAAATTTCTGGTTCTGGTTCTGGTTTGGCCAGATTTCTCAAAACCGGTTTATTTTGGCCGGTCATTTCTCTGGCCAACCAGAAAATAACCGGTCATTGGTTTTATTTTGGCCGGTCATTCGACCAGAAATCTGGTCGATAAATTGGTCCAAACACTAGTTATATACCGTATGCGACCTTAAAAAGAACTCTGAGGATTCTTGTTGGTTCACTGAACACTGAACATATAACGACTCAAAAGATCTGGAAAATAGAATATTTTCTCATCTTCAGTATGTACATCAGATCGAGTGGTTCTCGAGCGGTTTAAACGGTGATTCACGTTTTCGAAGTTGTATCACTTCGTACAATCGATGTGTCACCGTGTCACGGTAGCGCGAATGGGGTGGGACCTATTCTGTTCACCTATTATATAATGACAATGAATTTCGAAACTTTTCGGATGTCCGAAACAGGGTATATAATTGGCACATTGAGTAACCGAAATGTTTCTCTAATCTGATTTTGTCGGTATAATCTTGAAAATACATAGGTAACAGAAATATCGTGCTAGGACTAAGGTGTGTTTATAAAAAAAAGTTTCATCGGAATGAAGTGAGTGATCGACAAAAAAATGAATTTACACATTGAAAACGGCCCTATAACGTTTTTTTAGCAGCACTTTTTCAATTGTTTCCTTCTCTGTTACGTTCATTTAGTTTTGATCAATGGTCCCTCAAAACACAATTCTCTGCATCAGATTTTTACCAGCAATATACATAAAACAAATATTGTTTAATTCAATTGTTTTCACTCGTCTTTTTCCTATATTAGATGCATTGTGACTCAAGAACTCACCTGCCGATTGTAATGTATTTTCAATTACTACTGTCGGTGATGTTTTCACGTTAGCAAAATATGTATCAGTACTTATGTTCGTCTATATTTACATATATATTTTTTTACATGTACGTCTAACAGTACTCCGGTACTTGACGATTACAATTATTTTATTGGACATTGTGCATTTATGTGGGGAAAACACAAACTGTGATTGCTACACTGAAAGTGCTCCGTTTTCCTGCTTGGAGGATACACGTAACTTAATCAACTCTAATGTTTTACATAGGTAAGTGAAAAGTAACTACACTAGTGTGTATATTGTGTCAACATGTGATCAAAAATTATGATTGTGTATTGTGAACGTGCAATAAAAGCGATTTTCCTAACACCTAACTATTGAGTATTCTGATATTTGTTGCGTGACACTTTGTTACATTTAAACATAATTTCCAATATTAGATATCAGACAACTCATATCCATTAAAACACTTCATCTGTAACAAACCACAAATCATTCGACAATATTCACACTCGAATGTCAATCTGACGCAATGCTAAGATATGCTCACTAATCGGCGTCACCTTAGTCTCTTTTCTCATCATTCGAATGGAGGTGACATTGTTGAGGGTATTCCTGTCCTTGTACGTGCTGTATGCTCGTGTCTCGCTCATTTCTGGCTGCCACCGCGCGCCGAGGTAGCGCCTCCGAATGTAGAACTGGTACGGGAGCACAAAGTAGATGGTGAGCAGCGGGTCCCACACGGTCACTGCTGAAAACAGATCGTTTGGAAATGTTCCACTCTTTTTAGTGTTTTTAGTTCAATGTAAACATAATTCGAACGATTTTTTAACGACGAAAATAGAGGTACGAAAATTGTACACAGATAAAAACGGGATACAAACGTATGCGCATGTTTACAATAAAAGCATAGTTGCTCTGACCTGGAGCCGCGCTGAAAATGAGGTATTCGGAGAGCAGGTTACGGTAGACGCCTCCCTGCAACACACATGGAAAATACATCATACATTACGCATGGTTTTGTTCACAACATCTTTTAGGACCCAAACAGAATAAAAGAGTGCACACCTGTGAGAGTAGGTAGAATACGATAGGAGGAAAGGCGTAGATGAAAGGAAACGCGGCTTGGATGGTGAGCGCCTGAAAGTGTAGAGATTTATAGATTTCATAAATCCATATTTTTGTGTGTACCAATGTACCAATGCAAAATACTAAACCAAAAAGATTTCACGCACCTTGATTAGTCGCTCGAACGCCGTTTTGGTCTCGCCACTCACAATGTGCGCCCCGCTGTCGAGCATTCTGTAGAAGTGACAATCAACTTTCATTGAATTATGTCTATGTGAAAACTAACCAAATGATGACAATTGAAAAAGTCTCACTTGTAAATTTTGTATCGGCAGAACAGCATTATCCCGTAGAGAATTATGAGAAGGAAAGTGATCGAGAAGATGTTCACAACGATCTGCATTTCACAAGATTGTTTATGTTGTTGTTGTTATTTTGTCAGTAGCTTTTAACGTTAGTATCAGTAGTAGAGTAACATATTGCATATAGTTCTTTCCAGACAAAAATACGGTATGCATATATATGTATTTGATCACCTAATTTGTTT
The DNA here is from genome assembly GCA_963966185.1 of Rhabditoides inermis. Classification (NCBI taxonomy): domain Eukaryota; kingdom Metazoa; phylum Nematoda; class Chromadorea; order Rhabditida; family Rhabditidae; genus Rhabditoides; species Rhabditoides inermis. The sequence continues at coordinate 380,869 of CAWZYM010000149.1, forward strand.
TAGTTCTTTTGTTTCACTAAAATCAAGCTTTGAATTGCGGAAATTTGCGGAAATTGAGACAGTGACAACACTTTACAATAGCTCGTTTTCCTTTAGCAGTCTGTTTTGAGTCACTTTGTTTTGTCGCGAGCGACAGACACGTGGTCATATGAAGGTAATTTCGCGCACGTGCCTCAAGCAGTCAAGATTTTGATGCATCACTACATGTCCCACTTTTTCCCGTTTACCATGTGTTTTCCGCGTCAGAAAAAAACATTGCGGAAAAAAGGGAAATGTAGTGATGGAATGAAGGCAGCATGAATGGAATAGGAACACACACTGACCGCGGGATGGTGGACGTTGCTGATGCCGGAGTAGTTGCCGTACCCACTCAGGTCGTACCCCGGCAGTTCATCTCGGATCGACGCGTACAGGACAGTGTAGTCCGTGTCGTACAGCACTTCGATCATCTGAACGGAAGATTGTATGGTATGTACATATGTAATAATGAGATGTTGTGCTCCGTGCATTGCAGATTAACAGAAATTTGCATACAGAAAACCTTGATTTTTGAAAACCAATATAAACGTTTTCATGAAAAGACCTTTGATTATCATTAAAAAAAAACATTTCGGTTCATGATTTTGTCTTTTACGAGGCAAGTTATACCCAAAAACGTAAATCGCGCTCTAAAATGACTTTCTTAACATAAACTACGTGTATTTTTCTATATATGTCATGACTTGCTCCGCAGCAAAAAATGATCATAGACAACATTGATCAGTAGACCAAGAGCTTTCGAAATATGCCTTCAGATTAAAAATCCGAGCGGCGGACCTGAGCAACTTCCCTTGTAAGATGTTAATGGTTGAAATGAATTACGTGAAACGTATCACAATGAATTTTTGTAGGTACACTTATCGTCGCTATGTTCTTTGATGATTTCAAGAAAGCACCTACACGTCCGGAAATTGTGATGATTTCACGCACTATGATTCCTCCCTCCACTATACACTGCTGCGATGTGTGCTATGCACCAAAATAGTAATTTAGTGATCATGTGTGCCGCAATCGGACTAATGAACAACAAAAAGTACCATCATCGCAAACGGATAGATGTACACACAGCAACAGATCGATGCTGCGATCACAGGAGTTATGTTGATCTCGGAGTAGCGAAGCATCACGTATCTGCAATCTCTCTCTCTCTCTCTCTCTCTCTCTCTCTCTCTCTCTCTTCCCTCGTACCTGTACATAAACGATACGGCGATGGCGTAGAAGCTCACCATAGCGCTGTGCTCCATAAATCCAAATGCAGCTGAATCAAAGTTGTATTTATTTGTCGACAACTTTCAAAATGCCTTATGATTCATGTAGTCCGTTTCAAACTGATTTCGAAAACGTCGATGAGGATAACATAACGGCATGACGCTCAAATTTCCAACTAGTTTGCATTTCGACCACATTGCGCTCAAAATTCCAAACTAAATTACGATGCGATTGCCTTTCAACGCCTTCGGATATAGAGAATGATGCCTGCTCACCTTTGACCCACCACGGTCCGAGACGCGCCACCGGTCCGAGAGATATGTAGATGAGCGTGCGGTGAGTGGGGATCATCCTGAAGAGGGGATGGTTCGGGATGTGAGAGAGTGATTCTGTCCTAGCACGTTACTGGGAAATCCAACTGGAAATGGATGCTCCAAGAAAAAAGTGGACGTTCCAGTGCAAAAGAAGAAAAATGGAGTAACGTGTTATGATGAAACGCTGGATAAAAGGAAAAAAGGTGATACTTTATGTGGGGGTTTTTTCGACTGTGATATTCATTTTTATTTGAATATTTCATTCACCACGTACATGGAGACCGTACAACCATTGATGATGATTAGTATTGAATGATTGAATGCTGTGCCGTGTGCCCACCTGAGTTGCAGCAGACCGGACGAGGCGGCGAAACACAGCTGCGACACACACGTGAATGCGAGAAACACTCTGCAATAGTGCAATAGTTTGTAGTTTGTGTTTTGTGTGATTCTAGTCCTCTCTGCGGTTTGCGGTGTTTTTATTTGCGAACAAGAAGCGAGAACGTATCGCTGTCCATTGTGATTAGATGAGATACGGCTAGGGATGTCGAGGGAGCGTGGCTTAGATGGCACAATTTTTCCGGCATCATGCCGTTTCAAGTGAGGCACACCGTTGAAATCGTCGCGAAAAGTTACATCTAGTAGTGCTATTCCCGAAAGACGGCGTTTTGCCTAGTCACACATTATTATACATAAACTATATTCTGTAAGCCAAAAAGTGGGCGGAGCCTAACCTTTCTGACCCTTTCTTTCTCTGTCTGATTTCTGTGCCGCGCGCGCACCAAACCGCGCGCTTTAGTTGCGCATATCTCGAAAACGCATCAAGATATTGAAACAAATTAAACAATATTGTTATAGTAATATATTCAACTTTGTTTTGAACTACAGTATGTCTCATTTGATCAACTTTGAAAATGTTTCTGACATTGCTAGATACGGCGTGTGCATGCGTGTGCATGACAAACATCAAGCAGGAAGTTGCTTATTGGAGAAGTGGTTGGCGTGCGAAATGTGAAAATAGGATTTGCAATTCGTGATCATGATTTAGTAAAACGTATGCAGTCTCAGCATGAGAAAAAAAGCAGATGATATGTATGTATTTTCCTTTAAAGATACAGGGGCCTATACAAATAGCATGCTGATCGTAAATTTTCAAATTTCGCGCGTTTCTCTGCTTGGCAAGAAAACACACTGGGATAACTTGTTGTTCCAGTTGAAAAGTGGGTCGAAATCACGTCACGTGGAAAACTACACAAAAAAAATGCGGGTGCGGTGGTAATCAAACCCGGGTTAGTCACATCCGCAGCCGCGCATGCTATCCACAATGACAATACCATTGGGGATAGTTGCGGGATAAATATTGAGTGCGGTAGATATACTCAAGACACGCGCAGCTATCGACACAAACCGGGTTTGATAGTAGGAAGGAAGTGCACATGGAAGAAGCTGCTGGGCTAGGAAGAAGCTACTCATGCCGGAGTTGCACCGCATGAGGAAGGAGTTGCACATTGACCAGTTTAGTAAAAGAGTAGCATTTTTGCACAATGTTTGACACAGAAGGGTGTTTTCGACCGTATTGGATCGAATAGAGAAGCATGAAAATGTACCAGCCGGAGATCTGCATTTACTAGTGATCTGATGTTTAGCTCATATCGAGGATTGATGCACTTTTATGGTACTAACAAAGATCATACAGCTGATGATACTGTAATATATGCGAAAGACACATCGCACTACTCATGTAGGCTGATCAATGTACTGTTTCCGTGCCTACACCCTTATGTCTACTGGCTTAATATCTATATCTCAATATACATTTTAGAAGGCTGTAGTATTAGAATTTCTTTGTATATGGTATTGTGAACATTCAATACATCATAAAGATAAGATATGCATACTTATGCTATGTTTCGACACTACTAAAATAGTTCAAAAGCAAGTTCTTCCCTTAGTAGTGTAGCTCCTTCCAGAGCAGCTACCACCATGTGCTCTTCTATCCTCCTATCCCGGGTTTGCTATGTTTTTCAAGCGGGAATTTGAAAATCTGCGACCAGAGTTGCCGATGAGCGTTTCTCGATCACGATGAACCTTTGTTTCTCCGTTCCAATTTAAGTTTGTTTGTGTTTTTGTGCACTACAAATCATCAAAAATGGTTTAAAATAGGCCACTGTATCTTTTTTCCAAGATCAAGCATGAAATGTTTGACATTGCGCTGGATTAAGTGAACTCACAGTAATAGTTGCTGTGAAACGTACGCATGAAACTTACACACCTGTACGTTTTCAAATACTTTGGCGACGCGACGACAATGAGAAAGAGTAGGAGGGCATTGAGGGAGACTCCCAGAATGGACTGGATCGAGTAGTACAGGCGGAAGGTCAGGTCAAGCGTCTCGAACATCTGCACAAAAAATAATTCTCGAGTGAACGCGAAAAAACACAGTTTTTAGGTACGACACACGTGTACGCGTGAACAGTTCTGAAGATTGAATCAGAGGAAGACAAATATAACACAGACGCATAGTGTTTCGAGCGAGGTAGATCGAATACTTTCTCTCTGGGCGTATGCGCTATAGCATTTGCAATTATTACACATTTAATAAATTGTCTCATTTGATATTGGATGCGAGGATGCGTCAATGCGTTTTCTCTGACATCCTCCCACATCATTCTCTCTCTCTCTCTCTCTTTTTTTTCCTCTTTCTCTCTCTCTCTCTCTCTCTCTCTCTCTCTCTCTCTCTCCTATTCCTACTTAACGGGTAGATTCATTTTCACGGGTGTCGTGGGAGCGACAAAAAACGCAAAAGAAAATTGGTTCAACCTGAACGCACACGAAATGAAGAACCTTTCCTGACACCAACTTCGCGTTGTTTATCGCGTTTTATGTGAAAAATGACATTTGACTGAACATTTTCTTAATAAAACGACAAGATTCATACATGTTTACACGACATTTTATACACTATAAAATATGCCTACATACATTCAATTCAGCTAAACCTTTGCCTCTCTGTTTTCCACTATACCGGCGTTGCCTTTGTAATCCACCGGTAGTAATTCCTAATTGCTTCTAGGGCTTTAGCAATCCAGCACACACTTTAGCGGTCCAGCAATCTGACAAATTACATCGAGCTTACAGTAGGACGTCAAAAATAGCATCACTATTTATCACTAAACAACCCTGAGAGAGCGAGGTATACGTTGAATAGTTCATTTGGGGAGGTGTCTGGAAAGGGGAGGAGAGGGAGAGAGAGGGAGGGAGAGGGAGGGAGAGGGAGGGAGAGGGAGGGAGAGGGAGAGAGAGAGGGAGAGAGAGGGAGAGAAAGAGAGAGAAAGAGAGATAGAGATAGAAAGAGAGAGAGAGCGAGAGCGGGAGCCAATATTGACGGGTTAGCGATGTGCATAGAAAGCAAACATACAATAGGACGTGATCTCATTATTAATTTAATATAATTCTCCAAGAATGTTTTTCGTACTGTTGAAAGACACTAAACATTAAACATTCTATCACTCATGAGGAATCTACACGTCTCGTTTCAAAGATGAAATTATTTTTCTTCACTCTTTGGCAATTAGGAAAAGACGTCAGACATCACGATACCACGACACTCACTGCATAATAGAATAACCTAAGTTACAAATATTGTCGATCGTAGTGCAGTAGTGTATTGTAGTGTCGTGGTCGTGGTGTCTGGTGTCATTTCCTAATCACCCACATTTTCTACCAGGTGAGTGGTCGGTTGTGGCTGCGACTGGGAGTCAAGGTCTGCAATTCGACTTCTCGCTGCACGACACTGGCCCGCAAGTGAACCTGGTACGGACGCACAAAGTAGATGGTGAGCAGCGGGTCCCATACTACGATGGCTGAAAGAAGACATTGGGTGAGAGAGGGAGAGAGAAAGAGAGAGAGAGAGAGAGAGAGAGAGAGAGAGAGAGAGGAAGAGAGAGGGAGAGAGAGAGAGAGAGAGAGAGAGAGAGAGAGAGAGAGAGAGAGTTTAGCTTGCGTTGGTTGGATACTGAATCTAAATTGGCAACAGTGGTCACGTCCAGATTTTTCTGACTTATAAAAAGCGATTTGGGAAACTACTGGAAAACAAAAATAGAAAAGTCAGACGATGAATAATTTTCACGAAACAATTATCGAATGGATGTAACAAGCTTGTTATTTGTGAAAAAGCTCAGAAATAAAATAAAAAAGTTAGTGTTTGACAAACCGGATGCCGTAGTGAACATGAGATACTCGCTGATGGTGTTTTGGTAGACGCCGGACTGGGAGAGACAGTACAGAGCGATGGCCGGGAAGGCATAGAAGAACGGAAGAGCAGCCTGGATGGTGAGAGCCTGCAAGGATGGGTCAATGATGGTCAGAGGGTACCACGCTGATTGCGAGAGAGGAGAGAAAGAGAGAGAGAGAGAGAGAGAGAGAGAGAGAGAGAGAGCGGAGGGGAAGAAGAGAGTGAGTAGCGCACTTTGATCAGCCTCACAAACGCGTTCTTCGTCTCGCCACTGACGATTCGCACGCCACTGTCCAGCATTCTGAAGGATGTCATGTAAATAGATGTAGAACAGTGATACGATGAACTCACTGATAGATTTTCCATCGGCAGAATAGCATCAGACAATAGAGTGGTATCGCATTCACAGTGATCGCTCCCACATTCAGAACAATCTGCAAAACTATGTGTTTGATTAGACTAATTTCGCTTTGCATTCGCTTTTCCCCTTTTACGAAAGCCGTGTGCTAATCTTCTAAATGAGTCAACATGTGTATGTTACACCAGACACCACAACACCAAACTATTTCTGTAAAACATTGTCATGGGGTTTGGTGTCTGGCAACTTTCTTAATTGCCAAAAATTTATCTAGTAAAGGTTAGAAAGAATGACCTCGCGTTTCTTTGTAAATGGCCGTACGTCGCACGTCATCCGCCACCCAAATCGAGTGCCCATACACAACAACACAAGCATTTCCATGAAGCAGACAATCAGGTAAATTGACTACGCAAATCCACGTTTCAACTGTTTACTACTATTTGAACTAACTGAATTACTTCGTTAGCAGCAACAGTTAAAAACAGTGGAAAATGCGTGTTAACGATATGGCGTTTTTAGGGTAGGGATAAACCGATAAACGGTGAAAAAAATGAAATAATAATCACCAGTGGATCGTAGATGTTGTTGATTCCGGTGTAGTTACCGTACCGCCGGAGATCGTAGTTTGGATGCTGTAGCATTGTAGCATTGTACAGGTGTTCATAGTCAGTGGGATAGAAGATGATAGGGATCTGAAATATGTTGTTTCCGTACGTTTTCCAGTTTTACAATTAGTTAATGTTGATTAAATTTAATATAAATACTCACAATGACAAGAACTGCGTATGAGTACACACATAAACATAGAACGAGTGCTCTTTTTGGATTAATCACAATATCGGGGTATCGCAGCATTATGAACCTGTAAATATGTTAATTTATCAATCACTACCAGGATCAACAATGTGAAGGAATACCTCTACAGTGTGATAACCTGTAAGTGTAATACAAGTTGTGAAGGGGAGAAAATGAAAATCAACCTGTAAACGAAAGCAAGGGCGATGGAATAGAAGGAGGTGATGGAGAGATGTTCCATGATTGCGAAACACACTCGAGTCGCTGTCGGACCTGGAAAACACGTTAGAAATGCATAACTCATACCCGTGAAACTTACCAAAGTAAGATATAGGCCCGAGTGCTATGTAAGCCAATGTCGTTTTTGTGGGTATTAATCTGAAACAATTTTGAGGATCCGGTAAGTTGTCTTCGAACCATTTTAAGGTAACATGCGTCACAGAACGGTCATTTTGGGTGAGTATACCACTATGAATTTCGTACATAAACTACGAAGGAAGAGTTTTTATTTAGATACCGTGGACTCCCTACATATTATGAAACATACTCAATAGCGGTATTTCTCACTACTTTTTTGAGTTTTTTTTTGTATCGTCGATTTTCAGTGTCATGATCCTTTTTAACAAATGAGGTTTTTTTTTAACAAATGAGGTTTGGATCATCGTAATATTTCAAGCACATGATTGTAAGCACAATATTAGTGAAAATGATGATTATGTAATCGAATCAAATTACCTCACTTGCAGTAGGCCCGTGAAGAAGGCGAAAAATAATTGCGCGATACATGTGAATGCGAGGAATACTCTGAAATAAGACATGCTTCGAAACAAAATGTGAACAGGATTACCTATACGTTCTCAAATATTTTGGTGACGCCGCGATAATCAAATAGAGTAGCAGACAATTGAGGGCCATACCTAGAAGTACCATTGATCTAAAGTGGGTCCCCCGTTTTCGCGGTAGGCGAATTATCTCTGGCCGAAGAAATGACGCAGACCGATGAGAAAATTATGCAAATGCGCCTCATACCCAGGATTGCTATATATATATATATATATATATATATATATATATATATATATATATATATATATATATATATATATATATATATATATATATATATATATAGTTGAAAATTTCTGTAATGGGAGAAACAAAATCACAAATGTGCTCTTCGAGAGTTGTAGTGGGGGTCAAGAACCACCTACTGACGAAGTTTGAGCGGTTTTCATGAAGCGACTGTGAAGTTGTTTAGCAAACTGTGTCTTCTCATAGGGAAAACTACTGTTCAACATCATACTATGATCTCAGTAATGTGCCAACTAAGTCCCTATAGGTGTCAATAGACAACTGGTACTTGATATCGATCGATTTTTTGGCTGGATTTTAAGATATGACTCCAATGTAATTAGCATTTTATCAATTATCTCTTCTCTGAGAAACAATTTGCAAAATCCGCTCTCCGAGATTTGTAGGGAACCCATCCAAGAACCTCATATCAAGTTTTTGTGCCATTTCATGAAGTTTGGAAAGAGTTTATTCTTAGGTTCACGGATACTGTATCGAACACGCTCATTTGCATGTCATTTCCATAAACTTATCGTCACTGATCGGTCAACAGACACCGGTCGACCGGTTTTGAGAGTGCGCAATGAAGAAAATGTCAACTGTTCCACGCATCAAGTATGCGCTTGTGCATAAAGAAAGAATGACGATTCACAACTTGCCTACCGCCAAAACGGGAGAGCCACTATATAAGCATTAACATTTATCTAGCGTAATCACTGTATTCATTCTATTGTACAATTGATAAGTTATCATACCGGTAACAGCGTGTAACGTGTAGATGAATTGAAACACTGCATCTGTCACTTTGAACATGGCATCCGAAAAGTGGCGTTGATGAGCTTGATAGAAGTGCAATCTGGAAAGAAGATATGAATGATTCTAGCAAGGTAACATGAAGCTGATTATAACAAATCTAGCGAGAAAAGTGAACACGAACCGGGTTTCATACACTATGACATCTACAATGATAGTGATTGCATATCGAGAAAAATTGTGATTCACTGACGACTGACGATTCACATTTCAGAGTGTCAATACTCAAAAGATGGATAAGTAGACGGCGATCGCGGAAGTTACACATTGTGTTTGCAATGAATAGAATAAAGGGATTTGTCCAACATTTTCTTCTGGGAAAACGCATAAAACGTGTCATGTAAACAAATATTAATCAGAGAACATTTTTGTAGAATGTATGCAATTCACTATAGTAGACGCGGTGTAGTCAATAAAAAACATCGTATATTCGTATTTATAAATCATAAAATTGTTCTTTTCATCAAGTGTGATGTCTAGACAATAGAAAATGCAGACTTGCATATGAAAGAAAAGAAAAAGTCATACAAACTATGAGCAAGAGTAGTGCATTCTAGCTATAGAAAAATTGAGAAAATGCCATAAAAATATATATATATATATTCGTTCCACTCTTTTGACGAGTGACATTTCGGCACTGCAAACGTAGACTGTGAGCATTACACGAAATGTTTGCTGTTCAATTTTTTCGGTTCTCGGTATACTGTAGAACTGTTGGACAACATGTTGGACAACGTGAAAAATGTTGTGCTGAGTTCGAATAGAATATATAGACTTGAAAATGGCTTTCCATTAGAGGTGGAACAATATGCGCTTTCGCTACGACGCAACCTTTTACAGAGATGCTTCCGATAAGGCAAAGCAACAGCTTTGAAAATAGAAGAATCAGTCTTCTTTTTTTCTCATTTGATTTAATTGACATTGAGCATCCTTCACTTGTCTTCTTTTTTTTCGTTGTGCATACTTGCATATCGAAATACATACTATTATTGCTACTTAGTTCCGTTTCATTCATTGCGTTATCTTGACGAGGAAAATTGCGGCACATATGTACGTCATTATAATAATAATAATAATAATAATAATAATAATAAAGCCGTATAGATGTTTGCACGTATTTTGCAGATGTTAATTTGACTTTCACGAACACATAGAGTATGCTCACTAATGAGTTCTATTTATTCGAGATACGTGATAGTGATGAGACGGAGAACAGAACCCGAATGATGATTTTATTGTTCAAAAAACGCTAGTAGAGTATGAAACCCGCGAACCTCAGCGTGGGAAAAGTATTACCACTAAACCAGCTGGGTATGGCTTTGTGGCTGCAATTGGGGAATGTGAGACTGAGCCAAAACATCTGTTGTTGAATCGTTCAGTTTACTGTCGAATTTGAAAAATATTGTCCAAGTTCGAACGAAATATAAATTATACTGAAACTGAGCAGTACTTCCGAAAACAAGCTTAATTGCACTTGCACTGTAGCGACATAGTCTTGCAACTAGGTCTCACAATCACAACATAGACTAAATTCGAACACGCGAGCTTGGCGCCGCATCGGTGCCATGAAACAAGTGATGGAGCATAGAGCGTGGTTCAATTCCGAGTATATGTTCCGCTCTCATTATCTGATGTGTTAGAAGGAATGAAAATTCTCTGTTATCTCATTATAAGGTATCCTCTATTTTCACGTTATGGCAATTATCGGGGGTCGGTCAGAAATGGAAGTTATACGAAACAGCTCCATTATAAGTTTTTCTTCCCTATAGCGGTATCTAAAGCCACATTAAATATCTAAGCGTTTATCGGAATCGTCTATATCATATCCAAAAGTTCTCTAGATCAACATTAAAGCAAGTTATTTTCTTCCTTTTTTATTCAATATTTTACCTATTGAACACCTGGATATCGGTGATTATCGATGACTATAAAAATCAGTTTTCAAATGATCAAAAATCCGAACTCGATATTCACATTGTGCAGCTACCGTGAAAATATCAAGAACGAAAATGCGAAAAATCTGAACGGAGTTATTTCTATTTGAAGAAAACTTTTCTTTTGATATGCAAACAGAAAATGACCCTTATTTACATGAAATCATCGGTGCGGTCAAATGGACTTGATAGATGAAATGATGAAATGAAAAACATGCAGTGAGATGGCTGCCGGTACCGTGAACAGGGCAGACACCCTACACATACACAGTGTATTTCTATTCTCTCACGACTCCTCAAACACGTCTCACTTCGCAACCACCATATCCAGTTTCACTCTGCCACTACACGTCCATCTCTCTCCCTCCTCTTCTCTCTCTCTCTTTCTCTCTCTCTCTCTCTCTCTATTTCTCTCTCTCTATTTCTCTCTCTCTCTCTCCCTTCAATCTCATCGAATCTCAGTGCAGCCACCACAGTGTTGCTTAAAGGTAGTGTACCCTCTGATTCTGGTTACGAAACAAATCATGACACCTTTATCGACGATATCTTTTGAATGTTTTGCCACAATGCCGAATCTGCTACACTACTCTGCTGTTTTATGAAGAAAACCCCAGTTCTTTGATGTTTCCTGTCTTTTTATAATTCAGATAATAAATAATGAGTGAAATAAAAAACAAAAACTCAAAGCATTCGAGCAAACAGCTGACATTGAAATATCGCCGCTAAACGCCGCAACTATCATAGTCTGACAAAAAAGAAGATAATAGGAGTTTTCTATCAACTGCCCAATTGTCACCAAAAAGTACAAGTCCGGAGAGAATCGGCAAAATGTATGCGGTAAAGCATATGCGGAGAGCGAACCCACAGCCTGCCGCTTGACAGACAGCCGCTCTATCCACCGCCGCTGTTTCACAGCTCGCGCGAATGGAGTGACAGACCGCAAAAGCAATCCACACGGTTTAGCTCACAAATTTGAAACGTAAATATCTCGAAACGTATGGCCGGTCATGTGGATTTGAAAACAGTTTTCAACTAGTGACCTCCTAGGGTATCTCTGATATCAATTTGGTCACCATCGGCTTCTGTGACCTAAACGACACTCCTTGTGAGATAAACGACGTAAGACACATCAATAGTCGCTTTATAATAATAATAATAATAATTGTTTATCCATAAAACAGTCAGGCACTGAATGAGGATAGTGGGGATGGTTTGGTCGGTCGATGTGTCGAGCAATCCAAGTCCACACACCGCAAGGCGAGACTGCAGCGCGCCCCTCAGAGGCACAAAGTGCTTGTGTGAGACACGCGCTCCCGGTTGGAAGCAGGCTGAAAGATGAGAGCAGGAAAAGCCTGCTACGAGACACTACAATCAATGATAGTACTCACGCGATATACTAAGGCCTAGTGGGGTCGTCTAGTGGGTGAAGCAAAAGGAATCTATTGAGGGATAACTTAAATTCTTTCTTACTGTATAAACAAACGGTAGAACGGTCCAGCTTAATCCAATAGTTTACTACTCGGGAGGAAACAAAAGTTGGCTCAGAGCCAGAGGCAGTATAGGTTATTTTAAGTCCATTAGAACGTAGTGATGCAGCTCGTGAATCTCGGGGAACTAGTGTGAAAGGCATGTGCTGCGTATTCATATAACCATACAGGTAACGGTGTACTATACGCAGATCCGTTTTGATTCGTCTTAACCACAATGTTTCGAGAGATGGTTCAGATAAACGGTGGGGATATGACATTTTTGGCAATAATATTTTGGTGAATGCTCTCTGAACTTTATCTAGATCATTAATACAACCCTTACTCATGTGACACAAAATTTCAGATCCATACTCTAAAGTTGGTCGTATTGAAGTTTTGTAAAAATTCAAAAACAGTTCATTGTTTTTAGTGAACGTACGTTTCAGTGTGTTTATTCGAGCATTTGCTTTCTGAATGACCACCGAAAGGTGTTTAGATGGGTCAAGAGTCGGGGTCATCCAGATACCAAGGTCGCGCACCACCTCCACGTTTGACAAAGTCACATTATCACATTTATATGTTGGATTTTTCTTGCCATAATTCAAAACTTCACATTTACTGATACTGACTGACAGCTTTAACTGCCGGTCTGCAAGGAAGTTTCGTGTACTATTCAGATCATGATTTAGTTGTTCATGGAAATCGGGAGTGTCATTGTCATGACATATATATAGCTTCATGTCGTCAGCATATGTTATATGCTTACTGTATTTGATTGCGTTTCTGTCAAAGTCGTTGATGTATAATAGGAATAAGAGTGGTCCAAGAACCGACCCTTGTGGTACACCGCTTAGTACTGGCAGCCAGTGTGAATGGCATGATCCGATACGTACGGACTGCGACCTATCACTCAGATAGCATTTTAGCCATTGCAGCACATCTCGGTTCAGACCATAGCGTTCACAAAGTCTGAGAAGTCGGCGATGACATACCGTGTCGAATGCTTTGCTTACGTCTAGATAAATACAATCAACGTTTATTTTACTAGCTAATTTAGAAGATACATATCCGAACAATTCAAGCATATTTGTTGTACAGCTTCTCCCGTTTAGAAATCCATGCTGCGCGGGTGATATCAAATTTTGTCTCCAGAGATATTTACGCATTTCATAGACAATGATTCGTTCCAAAACGCGACATGTACAGCAAGTTAGTGATATAGGTCGGTAGTTCGAGCAATTCGAATGATCCCCTTTCTTAAAAACCGGAACTACAGTGCTCTTCTTCCATATATCAGGCACAATACCAGATCTCAGACTTTCACTAAATATCAAAGAGAGAGGTAAAACAAGAACCACAGCAAGTCATTGTAGTAGAATAGAGGGGATATCATCAGGTTCACAACTCAGTTTGCGCTTAGATCGTTTTAGGTACTCGTAAACAATATGAGGAGAAACATCTATGTTTTGCATTGGAGTGAGAGAAGTGTTGATTTGAGGATCGAAAGGGGCTTGATCATCGACTGTGAATACGGTAGCAAAATATTCATTGAAAAGAGTGGCTCTTTCTCCATCATTCTTCACAACTCGACCGGAGGAGTCAACCAGGGATGGAATCGGTTGAGGAGGCGCCATCTTGTTCTTTACGTACTGCCAATAATGTACTGAGTTTTGGACCTCAAGATATCCCTCTCCCTATTACCAATACACATAGCTAGACTCTCTCTATACTCTCGAAGAAGAGACTTGTATCTGTTCTTATCATCCTGTGTGCCAGTACGTTTTTGCTTGATGTAAGCACGTCTAACCCTCTGTTTCAGTCTACTTAGCCATTCCGGAAACTCGCATTGTTGTCTAGTAATCCTTGGTACTCTGAGGGAAACACTCGAATTAACTTTATCGCAGAACTTGCTGTACATTTCGTTGATGTCGCAATTATGAAACAATGAAAACCAGTTGACGGTACTCAAGTCTGATTCCATCGCAGCATAGTCAGCTTTCCGGAAATCACGAGCGATAGTGGGTGAGCGTCGCGCAGGCAAATAAAAACAACGGACGTCCGCTTCCACCATGAGATGGTCGCTAAATGCAATTCCGGGACGCAAATTCGAGAGAAGCTGTTTGTCATCTGTCAAAATAAGGTCTAGTGTGTTTTGATGACGAGTTGGGAAATTTACGAGTTGGAATAAACCGAGAGTGCTGCATAAAGTCAGGAAGTTTCGGGAGTGACTTGTCATAGCGTGGAGGGTTTGCCAATTCACGTCAGGATAATTGAGATCTCCCCCTATTAGGAGGGAACCGCAAATTGTGAGAGAACCCACAAATCTTTCGAATGACGCAACAAAGTCGGGGTCGGACCCAGGTGGCCGATACACGCCTATGATGGTCATATCTTTTGCGCTGTACCCGATGGTGACACAGACCGCATCGAAAGAGCGGCACGAGTACTGCTTTACTAGTTTACTTCGAAATAAATTTGGGACCGATATTAAAACACCTCCACCACCCTTATGTGAACGAGAAACCGAGTAGGAAGTTCTATTAGAAAAAGCTGGAACCGAACCTTTGGGGTCAAGCCAAGTCTCAGTGATTATAGATACTTTATAGTGATTATAGATACTTTCAGTAAATTTAATTAATAATTTGCATATTTAAATAGTGATTATTATTGAATGAAACATGCATCAATCATCATAGGTTATTACTATAAAAAAGTATATAACACAAGTTTCTCATGTTTGAAACTTACCGTTCAGAGGTTACACTACCTTTAAGTCTCGTTATCGTATGCCTTCATGGACCCGCTTCCACAATTTGTCTCTTTATTTTAACAAAAGCTTTGGGAAATGGTTATCAAATGCTCTTCACCTCAAAAGAAGTAGGTTCGTACTTGCTATGTATCATACCAAGTATTGCAATACAATGGTTAGTCGTATCTTTCGTCCACAGTGACAACACGGGCCAGAAGATGTTTATTGGCAGTCACAACATGCGCGTGGTGGTGTGCGCTATACACTGATGAGAGAGCGCGGCTGCGCAGCAGCCGCGCCCCTCTATCACATCGATTGGGGTCATACACATGGCCGAGGGGCCGTGAATGGTATGCATAAGTGCATACATAATCCGGACCATCGCATCTCACCCCTCTAACATGATCTCGCCCTCGAGATCTAAGCAATGCACTAAGCAAAATAACATGTGACTTTCCAAGATACAGGTACAATGAAGCGGAGTATTCATGAACCTAACGGACTGAGCAATAGTGTACTACTGACGACGACAACAAGACAGTGTACAAACTAATTGGCTCATCGCGACCTGTCCCCGTCTACTCTCCTATCTAGGGGGACGGTGCTCGCACGGCCTCGCTCCTTGGCGATCCCTCCGGTCGGTACCAGGGGTGATGTGGCGAGGGCTCCTTGGCTCGGCTCGTCTCAGCATCAATGTAGTTCGGCGGCAATGGGACTGGGGTCGTATCACTCGGAATATAGTCAAGTGTGGCAGGGAAAAGGGACTCGGCACGCGTGCTGGGACACTCACGCGGTTATTCTGGGTGGTCGAGTCCACAATACGGGGGATATAGAAATATGGAGATAGTCAGTGAAATGAAATAATTCGAATATAGTAATATAGACTGCTGGCCAATTTTCTGGACTGCAACTGGCGTTATCCGGTGATGTCGTGGTACAGCGAATAACAACAGCACAGCAAGTTGTCGATAACGAGAGGCAGAAATCGACCAGGTGGGACTCACAGTGCTGCTCCGCTTGTCTCCGGAGAAGTGTAGATGGTGGCTCCGGGCGGACGGAATGCGGATGTAGCGGTACCCGAGATCTTTTCCAAATTACAGCGACGTCGAACAGATGGAATACAGTTCCGACGACGTGAATTTGGCAGGTAGAACCTCCATGCAATACGATGGTTAGTCGTATCCTTCGTTCACAGTGACAACACGGGCCGGAAAGATGGATAGTCCCAGCGGCAGCCTGCTCGTTTCGGATGAACTGCGTCTTGCCGATGTTGATGCGCAGCCCGGCCTTCTCGCTTTCCGTGTTCAGCTCGTTCAGCATCCGTTCAGCAACTGCCGTGGTCTCGGTAATCAGCACGATGTCGTCAGCGAAGCGCAGATGGTTCAGCTTCTCTCCGTCCACTCGAAGGCCGTAGTCGCTCCAGTCGAGTTGGCGGAAGACGACTTCCAGCGCAGCAGTGAAGAGCACTGGGGAGACAGTGTCTCCTTGCTTCACTCCGCATCGCACAGGGTTCTTCAGCTCGTTAGAGAAGAGCTTCAGAAGTGGCTGGTTGTTGTCGTAGCAGTCGGATAGCGCAGCCAGGTATCCCTCCTCGGCGTTGAGCATCTCAAGAGCACGGAGAAGAAATCCGTGGTCGAGCCGGTCGAACGCCTTCTCGAAGTCGACGAAGGTGAGCACTAGCGGGGTCTTGTAGTCGCGGGCTCTCTCCACGACCTGAGAGACGGTCTGAAGGTGATCGGCGCAGCAGTAGCCGCTTCGGAATCCGGCTTGTTCTCGTGGTTGTTCGTCTTCCAGAGACTGTTTCAGCCTGTTCAACAACACCTTGGAATAGATTTTGTAGAGCAGGCTGAGTAGAGCGATCGGGCGCCAGTTGGAGAGCTTCTCACGGGGTCCTTTCTTCGGGAGTAGTACGAGCCGCGCCTCTCTCCAGCTGTCAGGATGAGAGTCCCTTCCAGGTGAGTCGAGAACAGGCGTGCGAGGGCGCGGTGGAAGTTAGTTCTCCCCGCCTTCAGCAGATCGGCCGTGATGTTGTCAGGTTCGGAGGCTCTTCTTTTCGGCATCTGGGAGAGGGCGTGTCGCACTTCAGATGGGAGTACGGGGGGCACGTTTCCAGGAGTGTAGACCATCCTCGGGATGAGTAGTCGGTCAGCGTAGAGAGTACTGTAGAAGTCGACGGTGGCCTCCTCAATGGCGGGTCGCGCGGTAATCATCTGGTCGTTGATCAGCAGTGCCTCCAGCAGGGATCGCTCGGTGGCGAGTCCTCTCTTCGCGATTTTGATGCTCCGACGATGCATAGCAGTGTCGCGGAGTATCTCCTTGCGGTACTTCGTCAGATCGTGTTTGAAGGCGGCGCGACACTGGCGGGAGATGATGACGAGTTCTAGCAGCCGACTCGGGTCTAGCGCTAGCTTCGCCCTTGTCTTCAGCAGGTCCCTCGTTCTCTCCGACAGTCTCCTTTCCATGTGGTTCGGCCCGGGAGCAGTTGCGACGGCGGTGGCCTCCTTGAGTGTGTTGAGCAGCTCCTCGTACGTCGGGTTTAGGCCAACGTGGTGTTCAATGTAGGCGAGCGCTGCATCAGGGGCAAATAGGGTTGCCGGGTGCCGGGTGCTGTGTCGTAGAGGTCGTCGCGGGATACGTAGCCGAGCTCGAAAAAGTCTGTGGTCGCCTCCTATAGAGAAGGGGGCGACCACGTCGACATCGGCGAGTAGCAAGCGGTTGCTCGTCAGGAAGTGGTCGATCTCGTTGAGCGCTCGTCCGTTGGGCGATCTTCACGTCCACTTCCTCCAGCTCGGCTTTGAGAAAAAGCTGTTGCCGTGGAAGAGACGGAAATATCTTCGTTCATCCGTGATTGATTATGTTTCAGTTTGTCATCGGTCGCATTACCGATAGATATCTGGAACTTTGCTTGTGGTGCAAGTCTGTGTGTGGGTGTATCTGAGCGTGGACGGCCAGGTACACGAGTGATAGAATAGAGTCGACGTGGACGGTCGCTTTATTTAGTGGAGTTACGGAAACCAAGGCTGATCGGAAATCAGTATATTTGGCCACAGTGTGAAGCAGTAATTCCGTTGTAGCTGAGCTGTGACGGTGGGATAATGTGACTTAGCGCGGAGCAGTAACAGCTGTTTTTGCTATCTGCTGCCTGACTTCGTTTCAATTCGCGTCGTCGTCCCAGCGCGACTTTTGTAATGGTTGCGGCGCGGTCGCGGCGCGGCACGGTATATATAGAGAGACCGCCCTCGAATCGTCATCTACGAGATTTTCTGTACGCGAGTGTGTATTTCGTCACGTCAGTTACTGGACGTCTCCATGGATCAGCATCTTCAAGCCGCCGCTGAAGCTGGCTTCACTGAAGCACAGCAGCAAATTCTACGCCTCTTTCTGGCCAATCGTCCCGCTGCGCCGCCCGCCAGGACCCCGTTCCCCCCTGGAGAGAATTTCGGATTCAACAAGCAGCTCGAGCTGATCAACGGTTGGCTGGTGCTGCTGGATCAAGCCGCTGCAGCCACCTCGATGGAAGGAAAGGACGACGCCATCGCCAAGCTGGTGAAGTCTCTGGAGGAGCGCGGAAAGCTGCTGGTCTTGTCGGACAAGGACAAGCGCGTCATGGAAACTTTTGAGCGCGTGCAAGCCTTCTCCGCTGCCGCAGGATCTTTTTCGGACCCGCTGCAGCTGGCGTGCGCCATGGTGAGCACGGCGCCCCCTCCTGAAAAGAAGAAGAAGGTAGTGGCGGCGCAGCAGCCCTTTCGCGCGGCCGGGTCTGAGCGTGGCGTCCAGCCCCGGCATTCTGATGGCCGCCTGGCAGACGCTCTCCGCGACCTCCGTGAGCGCATCGACCGCAACGAGAGGCGCTCCGACCGGCGCCCTGACTGCAGTTCGTGCCGAGGATATGGACACTCGTCGTCCCGCTGCCCCAACCGCCGTCACTGATGGTAAGCTTGACTGTGGTATTTATGCTAAGGGGGTTAGAGGTTGCCTTCCTTTCTGGCGTAGCATCGGTGCTTCACAGTTTACAATGTCTGTTTTGTCTCAAGGGTTTGCGCTGCCGTTTAGTTCTATTCCCCTCAAGGGTTGCCTGGGGCCTAACCGCACCTCGGCCGCCCACAACTCCGATTTCGTGTCCCAGGAGGTCGCCAAATTGCTTCGGGAGGGATCTGTCATCCCCATGCCCGCACCCGCGCTCATTTCCCCGCTGTCAGTAGCCTTCAACTCTGCGGGAAAACCCCGTCTCATTCTTGATCTTTCCGAGCTTAACCTATACCTCTCGCCTCCAGGCATTAAATTCGATGACCTGCGCAGCGTTTGGTACGATATTCCACCTGGTGGCTGGGCGGCCACCTTTGATATGTCGAGTGGGTACCACCATATACCAATGCATCCGTCCTCCATTCCCTTTCTAAGCTTTTCTTGGAAGGGACGGACTTTTGCATTCTCAGTTCTCCCCTTCGGGCTTTGTCTAGCTCCGTGGGTGTTCACAAAGGTCATGCGATCTCTCACTACTCACTGGAGGAGCCTCGGTCTTCGCGTCGCGCTGTACCTCGACGACGGCCTCATCTTCGCTGCAGACAAGGCAGAGGCCCAGTCTGCAGCCGACAGAGTCAGTAGCGATCTGGCTCTGGCGGGCGTGAGCGTTCACCCCGTAAAATCCTCATGGCAGGTATCCCAGACAGTCGAGTGGCTGGGATTCGCTATTCTATTTGACCGCGGGTCTGTGAAACCGGTGCAGAGGCGCTTGGTAGCTCTTGTGGAAAGGCTAGGCAAGATTGCTGTAGGCGCGCCAGGGGCACTTCTCAGAGTCGCTATCGGAACCGTTCTTTCCCTCACTCTTACTGTTCCAGGTGGACTACGGCAGACGAGAGAGCTGATGAGGCTGCTGAACGGCTGCCTGCCCAAGGACTCGCCTCCTATCCAGTTCAGCGGAGGCCCGCTCTCCAGAGACGAGTTTAGACGAGCGATGTCCGGCACCGCACTCGCCCCCATTCCACCCATATCCGAGGAGGCCGCAGGTGAGATCGAGTGGTGGCTAAGAATGGCCGCGAGCGGCTGCGAGCGGCCGCTTTGGGACGAACCCTTCCACCCTGAGGCGATTATCTCCACTGACGCATCGAATGTAGCTTTGGGGGCGGTCTGCAAGCGAGGCAAATTGACGCTGCGAGCAGCGCAAAATCTATCTGAAGCGGAAAAACTCGAGTCTAGCTGCCTGCGGGAATTGAGGGCAGTCCAGTTCGGAGCGGAAACGTTTGCGCGAAAGTTGCAGGGTATGCAAGTGCTGTTTCGCTGCGACAATTCCGCAGCAGTGTCCATCCTCGACAAGGGCTCCATGAATCCGGCGCTTGACTCTGTAGCCAAGCGAGCTCTAAAATCGCTGGCCGCACACCGAGTTTCTACACGCTTCTCCTGGGTGCCCAGGGAGGAGAATGAGGAAGCCGACGCGGCGTCGAGACTTCTAGACAGCGATGATTGGGGAATCCATCCACATGTTTTCAGAAGAATCACCAACAGATGGTTCCACCCCAGCTTCGATGCGTTCGCACACGCCACCAACAAGCAGTGCCAACGGTTCGGGAGCAAGTACGCCTCGCCGGGAGCTGAGTGTGGCGACAGCTTCAGGTACGATTGGGTATGGAAGGAGAAACTGTGGGCAGTCCCTCCTCCTCATCTAACGGTCAAAACCATCCATTTCTTGAAGAAGTTTGAGGCACGCGCCATTCTGGGACTCCCATACTGGAAGGGAGCAGCCTACATGCCCATGCTAGTTGGCAAGAACGGACTTGGTTGGCAATGGTTCATCAAGGACACCTATGTTATTCCCGCAGGGGAGGAGATTCTTGTACCGGGCAGCGGAGGCAACAGCGCGTTTTCGAGTAGCAGCGCGACCTTCGACTTTGTGTTCTTTCTGTGCGACGCGCGCAGAATGTGAGCGGAGAGGAGCAGTATTCTTTACATGTATCTACCTCGTTCCTTCCTTTATCAGTGTTATTGCGGAGTGCTAAGTGGTTTATGACGTAGCCTGCGGAGTTTTAATGTGACTTAGCGCGGAGCAGTAACAGCTGTTTTTGCTATCTGCTGCCTGACTTCGTTTCAATTCGCGTCGTCGTCCCAGCGCGACTTTTGTAATGGTTGCGGCGCGGTCGCGGCGCGGCACGGTATATATAGAGAGACCGCCCTCGAATCGTCATCTACGAGATTTTCTGTAGCCACCCCTCCCTCCCCGGGTCATCCTCCTCCCCGAGAGACTCCGACACAATCAGCTTTATAGGACGGCTGGGCGCCCTTATCGATCGGGCACGGGCAGAGGGACCTAGACTCGGTATCGCCGCTGACGAATGGACGCGCTTCCACGCGGAGTCCAGAGCCACAAACACCAGGAATGCCTACCTGTCGAGCTGGAATGCGTTGTGTGAGTCCCAGACTTTACCTAGTGGTCGTCACTCTCATACTTTCAGCCGCCTTCGCAAAGGAGGGTTCGTTGGATCCGGGCGATGCGTTTACCCTCGCCCTCTTCCTCGCCAGGAAGCTGCAAGACGGCAAACATCTGACGACACTGCCGACCGTGTCGTCGGCTTGGTCGTGGATGACCGGCGGAGCGGCGATGGTGGGTAGATTTCTTCGGCGCCTACGTTTCTGGGTAGCGACATTAACCTCATGTTCTATACAGGCGTCCCCCGAGGGTCCTCTCGTGGACATGGTGTTGCGGGCCGCCGGCCGAGCGAGGAAGCCCCCCAAGCATCACACGCCTCTCTCCCAAGTCGACTACGAGCGGCTCTGCGATTGGGCCGCGGCTTCCAGCAGCTCCAACGACAAGCGGATCGGGGCCGGAATCGTGCTCGGATTCCGAGGAGTGCTCCGATGCGGAGAAATCGTGGCGCTGCGCGGCGGTGACGTCATCGACCACGAGTCCAGTGTGGAGCTGAATATAAAGGTACGATATAGGGTTGTCGATATCATCTCACCCCAGGTCTGACCCCTTTCAGTCGAGCAAGACCGACCAAGAAGGCGCCGGAGCGGCAGTCTTTTTCTCGGCCGGGAGCAAGGAGAGGGACCTCATAGAGTCCGTGCGGTCGTCCCCACAGTCCTACCTCCTCAAGACTCCTGGCGGAGCCATGTCGACTGACTTGTTCCGGAGGGAGTTCCGGCGGGCCACGAATCTACTAGGCATCAAGGACGTCACTCCTCACTCGCTGAGGGCAGGAGGTGCGACGGAATTGGTCCGAAAAGGAGCGACCCTCGAAGGGCTGATGCGCAAGGGAAGATGGAAGTCGTCGTCTTCCATCCCGTGCTACGTGCGCGACCGCCTGGAGCTGGTATAGGGACTAGGAGGGCAGGTCCGTCTTTCGCTCTTCCCCCATAGTATGTTGTTGTTAGACTGGTGCTCCTCTCCTCGCACCAGGAGGACCCCTTCACGGTAGATGCCCTGCTTTTTGTTGATTTATTAGTTATACACTGTTATGTTATCCACTGTTACGTTTGTTTTGTTTTGCTCTGTCATCCACTGACACTGACTCATTTACTCATCGTTCCCTCTTGTTCACATATCCCTGTTGTTCAGATAAAATAGTTCTTCTTGGGTTCCCTCGTTCAGACATCGGGCGGGGCGCGGAGGACTCGGACGCGGCGGAGAGACGCGCCGTGATTAGCTAAACCCAGTGACACTCGCAGAGAATAAACCTCGTTCCTTATAACATGGCTGTTAGCTAGCTAGATTTATAACATGGCAAAATACATGGAAACAATAACATTAATAAACATATAAGACCGATACAGTAATTTTTTGACAAAGAATGTAGAAATCTTTGATGTTTACGTTTTTTTTTGGCGTAAAATGTGACATGTTCCATTTTTTCTGTTCCCTAGTCACTCGCTGGCTAGAATGTAGAATTTTTGGACTCATTCAGGATTTGGAAGATAATTTATGCAAAAGTCTAGTTGATGAGACATCATTGCCTCTTCACCGCTTGCTGGCCTGGCTAGAAAACCGTGCACGGTTTTCTAGCCCCAAAAAAAACGTAAACATCAAAGATTTCTACATTCTTTGTCAAAAAATTACTGTAAACACTTTAGACTGTTATTGTGAAACATATGCCCACAATGTGGAACGCAACTTGATTAGAAAGAGTACTCGGGCGCGTTCGAGGTTCTTGCAAATTGCATCATGAAACATACAACTACTAGTTCTTCGCATTGTGTTATGTTTCTATCGATGTTATCAGCTGTCTCTCTGTCTCTCCACTTGACTGCTCGCATGGCGCAGCTGGTTAGCGCGCCGGCTAGTAATCTCGAGGTCGCGGGTCGAGTCTACCCAAGTTCATTTTGCGAGTAATACGACTCTTCTCTGTCGCGGTAACACGCGCGAAATTTGAAAATTTTATTCTCAAACGATTTTTTCAAACGCCTCTGCTTTATTAATTGAAAAGGCGTGGTTTTAAGATTATTTGATTAGCAAAGCAGGTGAATTGCTACGCATTGTGCAGGTGGTGAAAGTTTTTGAGTTTCGAAGTTCCAAATAACCATTTCGTTTAGTTTTATCGGAAGTATATTTCATAACATGCATGTTCCAAACTTTACTTCAGTAGAAGTTTTGTTCGAGTTTGAAATACAAAAGGTGAGCTGTATGACTCTCGCATCGTGTATTTACATTCACATTGTGTTACAGCTTTCTTACAAGGTTTTCTTCATTCTATCGATAGTGGGATCAATTTTAAACTTGTTTGGTATTTATATGATTATGTTTCAATCTTCGCAAACGTTAAAAGAGTATCGAAACTACCTTGCAGTTTATCATGTGAACTTTTCACTTGTTATTTTTTTCACAATTAGCTTCAGCTCTTCTCAACGTTGAATGAATTTATTATCAGTCACTCAGAACCAGCCGTATATTTTCCAATGGTTTGTGCTAGTACCGTAGGTTTCCCGTCAAATGTCATTGGCGCTCTCGCAACAGCTGTAAGTGATACTCTATATCATTTCTAACAAGCAAATGGCAACAGGTCACCCCCCACAACTCGCTATGTTACGATGGATTCTTGTAGGCATGCCCCATACTAAGCCCTAGCCAAAATTAAAAATCTCGAAGAGCAACGGAAGTGCCTTAATTAAGCACCGGAAGTTTACGTGCATTCTCGTGCGCGATAGGTCATTGCGCATGCCATCCCGAAATGCGGACGGTGAAACATCGGTTGGGCGGCCTAGTGGATAATGAGTTAATTCCGAAAAGTGGTGACTAAGGTTCTGTCTCCGCCGGTGCAAAATGTTTTGCCAAATTTGAAACACAGTTTTGTCGCAAGTCCTCACATCAGAAAAAAAGAATGAGTGGATTTTGTTTTTAATAGGTTAATTTATTCTTACTTGCACCGTTAGAAAACAAATTGACAGCGGAGCGGAAGAAAAAAATTATTCCGTCATCAATCTTCCAAATGAAGCACACGAGAGCCTTTAAATAACTCAATAACTTTTGGGAAAAAACATTTTGTATATGATCCTATACTTGTGTTTTTCCTCGTAAAAATGTG
This sequence comes from Rhabditoides inermis, assembly GCA_963966185.1. Taxonomy (NCBI): domain Eukaryota; kingdom Metazoa; phylum Nematoda; class Chromadorea; order Rhabditida; family Rhabditidae; genus Rhabditoides; species Rhabditoides inermis. The sequence goes on from CAWZYM010000149.1 coordinate 405,363, forward strand.
TTTCAAATTTGGCAAAACATTTTGCACCGGCGGAGACAAAACCTTAGTCACCAAATTTGCCGAACTAACTCACTATCCACTAGGACGCCGAACCGATGTTTCAGTGTCCGCATTTCGGGATGGCATGCGCAATGACCTATCGCGCACGAGAATGCACGTAAACTTCCGGTGCTTAATTAAGGCACTTCCGGTGCTCTTCGAGATTTTTAATTTTGGCAAGGGCTTGGTATGGGACATGCCTACAAGATTCCATCAAAACATAGCGAGTTGTGGGGAATGACCAGTTGCCATTTGCTTGTAAAAAGTGATTTTTTTATCAGTGTCTCATATTATTCCTGATTTGTTGTATCGGTGCAGCCATGTGCGTTTTGTTGGCTTTTCGTGCACTTCAAATTATCGATCGTAACTCATTATTCTCCGCAATTTCAGATAATTTCGAATATTTTATTGTTGCTGTGAGATACTCGAAGTCTGTACCGATCATAAAAAGTTCATTTTAGGTATACTCGATTGTTTGCGGTAGCTCCGGTATACTTCTGATCTTAGTTATCATTACTGATGATTTGGCAAAATCTATTGCGCACACCAAAACAGTAACTTTATACAAAATTTTACGAATGCGTGTGCTTGTCAATTTTAGATGTTTCCCGAAATCTCATCACTTTTTGAAACTGATAGAGAGATGCTCATGATTCATTTCGAGTTCAATCCATATGTTCCGATCACTATATTCTATATCGCATGTTTATCTGCTCTCACGGTTCTGTAATGAAATAATATTCAATAGTATATGAAATTGTACAGGCTTCACTGACCTTTTCGCTATGTGTACTTGCTGGTATTCACTTGAAACGTCGCCGTGGAATCAGCGAAAAAACGCGACAAATGAAGTTTATGTTTTTGATAAGTTTAATGATGCAGGTGCTTTCGTACTTTGTATTGAAGATTCACTCTAAACTTTCAGCTTGCCATTCCATTAATGCTGTTTGTTATTCCTCTAGCAATCGATGCATTTATTCTCACAGCCGAAATGTGGAACATGCAAAGTAAAATGATCATTCTAATTAAAGTGTGATATAAGCCTATACGCCATTTTAGAACTGGGTTGCTTAGGTCTCGTTACCGTATGCCTACATGGACCCGCATCCACAATCTGTCTTTTTGTATTCAACAAAAGTTATAGACAATGGTTATTAAATGTTCTTCACCTCAAAATAAGTAGGTTCGTATTGGTTACAAAATATCAGTTTTTTTCAGAATCTGTTCCAAACAGAACCGTGGTGTCGTTTCTAACAAAGCGCTAATAGCTTCATTTTACGTTAGAGAGTAAAACTGTGTTAAGAATAAATATGTGACCTACGTGTTCTATGAGTCTACAGCGGGTAACAGCCCCGATGCGATCGCCACGAATCCAGCCATATCTCGAAAAAGTGGCGGGAACGTCCTACCTCCGTAGCAAATGACTCCGGCTGAAATGCCAGGTCTATTATGACATATTGTTTTCACATTTTGCATCGTTTTTTACCTAGGAGAGAGCGGCGGGCCAAGTGTTCCCGCAGGGTGTCGTCAGATTGGACATCTCTCAGCGGACAGCTCGACAATGGTCGAATCTCGTCTCACAATGGCCGGAAAAAGGATCAGCACCGCAGAAAGATCCCGTGCCTCGAACACCTTTCTGCGCAAAGTCTGGAGTGATCTTCAGAGCAGTTTCGGTACGGAGACCACACACAGTCGAAGCTCGATCTTCTCGCGGATTCCAACAAAAAGCACGAAGAGGCTGGAAAGGTTCTTTCAGACCGTTGCCGAGTTCATAGCGCCCTCGGAGCCCGCGGCTGGCTCTAGGCTCTAGGGACGCTTGCCACTCGGTTATTTCTCTCTGTGTCTACCTCACAGTCTAAGCGGGTTTCGGGCTGCCGCCTCATTGCAGCAGCAGGCAGTCGCGGGGCCATCTGACTTGCAGACACCAACTGCGTTGGATACTCGTAAAAACAGGCCCTACTGCTTCGAACAAGAGACCATCGTGGGTCAATTCTTTCACGTCTACCGTTTTAAAGTGACAGTTTGACGTGTTTTACATGTTAGAATATATTTAGGGACAGGCACGTGTTTCATGAATCTCATAATTGAGATCCCTCCGATGTGCGCTCAGTGAATCTTATTGAGGGCGTTCAACGGTATTTCACCAGACGAATCTGCCATAGAAATGGCATTTTCAATCTAGGATACTCCGCCAGACTCTGCCTGCTAGGCTTGGAGACTCTCGAGTCACGACGAGCAGTCAATGATATTGCCTACATACATAAAATTGTACACGGTCGCACCGTCTTTGATTCATCTGCCATCTATAATATCATTTCCACATCATCGAGACACTCTCACTGCCATCGTATCGTACCCTCTTTTGATCCGTCCGTTGGAACGCAGACATTCATTCACCGCAAGTTTCAAACATGGAACTCCTTACCATCTAACATTATAGCTGTCAGAATCAGAGACACCGGTTCTTTTAAAAAGGAGGTTAGAAAATGCATGATTGAACCATCTCGCAATAGCGCTTCCTGATCGATACGGGCACGGGCTCCCCAGTATATACAACAGAGCACATTCATTTCATATGCATATGTCTGTTGTATTGTTCCATACGCATTTCTATCTGTTTTACCATTCTTTGTTTTGATTTTCAATCACAAATACGTGGCACCACTTATTACAGCCACATATTTTGTCCCCATATGTTTCCTGAATACGCAATGATAAACAATTGAATTGAGTTGAATTTGAAGCGGTAGACGTGAATGAATTGACTAACGATGATAAGAATCCACTACAGAGAGTACTTGAGTAATATGCGACACAACTATTCCATAACTGGGTGGTTGTGTTTTGAGTATTACCGCTGTATGTGGTTTTGACAGAATGCTAATAGTATGTATTTTTCAAATGTAGTCTTCTTTTCTCAAACCTGATCTACGAACTCTCATGCAATCTACTTTTGACAAACCTCACACCCGACAAGTAAACATCACACCGATGCAGTGCTTGTCGGACAGATCAGAGGGTGGCAAGACAGCGTGTAGAGAGAAGAGGGAAGAGACGCGAGAGTGCGCCATTGGCAGAAATGGTCCCCGACGCGTCTCCAAAGAAGCCACGACCACCCAAGCCGACACGCCACAGCGTCCCATTGGATTTTGTTATAGAAAAAAAAACATCGTTTTATAACACATATAACTTCTTTCAGAACAATTTTCGTCATTTGGTGTTCAATATTTTTTTACTTTTACTCAGTTAGATGTGCTCTACACAATAATGTCACTCTCAAATCTCATCTATGAGAATCATGAAACACGTGCCCGTCCCTAAATATATTCTAACATGTAAAACACGTCAAACTGTCACTTTAAAACGGTAGACGTGAAAGAATTGACCCACGATGGTCTCTTGTTCGAGGCAGTAGGGCCTGTTTTTACGAGTATCCAACGCAGTTGGTGTCTGCAAGTCAGATGGCCCCGCGACTGCCTGCTGCTGCAATGAGGCGGCAGCCCGAAACCCGCTTAGACTGTGAGGTAGACACAGAGAGAAATAACCGAGTGGCAAGCGTCCCTAGAGCCTAGAGCCAGCCGCGGGCTCCGAGGGCGCTATGAACTCGGCAACGGTCTGAAAGAACCTTTCCAGCCTCTTCGTGCTTTTTGTTGGAATCCGCGAGAAGATCGAGCTTCGACTGTGTGTGGTCTCCGTACCGAAACTGCTCTGAAGATCACTCCAGACTTTGCGCAGAAAGGTGTTCGAGGCACGGGATCTTTCTGCGGTGCTGATCCTTTTTCCGGCCATTGTGAGACGAGATTCGACCATTGTCGAGCTGTCCGCTGAGAGATGTCCAATCTGACGACACCCTGCGGGAACACTTGGCCCGCCGCTCTCTCCTAGGTAAAAAACGATGCAAAATGTGAAAACAATATGTCATAATAGACCTGGCATTTCAGCCGGAGTCATTCCTCTTTTTTTCTCTGCCAGCGCGCGGTCGCGTGCCTTCCCCTGTTATTCCCCCGATCCCTGGACAATGCTGTGCGGCGGAGAACACAAACTGGACTGGTACTCGATTTTGCTACTCTCTACATCTGCGGCATTGAGACTGGAGAGGAATCCTCGAAGATTGTCTATAACACTCTCGGAGACGTCTCTTCGCGATCGATCGTTGAAGCCCGGAATTTCCGCCGCCGAGATCGAAACTTCCCCAGAAGCCGCAAGCAGGGGATGACAAGCATCACCAACAACACGTACGCATCCACAGAACAACCGAAATCCGTGTTGTTGGAACTCGCAGTAGACATTGTATTACTGTATTTTACCGTATTCCACCGTAATTTACGTAATCGATATGGTGTGCTACTTGATTCGAGATAAATATTCTGATTCTGATTCATTTGCTACGGAGGTAGGACGTTTTCGAGATATGGCTGGATTCGTGGCGATCGCATCGGGGCTGTTACCCGCTGTAGACTCATAGAACACGTAGGTCACATATTTATTCTTAACACAGTTTCACTCTCTAACGTAAAATGAAGCTATCAGCGCATTGTTAGAAACGACACCACGGTTCTGTTTGGAACAGATTCTGAAAAAAACTGATACTTTGTAACCAATACGAACCTACTTATTTTGAGGTGAAGAGCATTTGATAACCATTGTCTATAACTTTTGTTGAATACAAAAAGACAGATTGTGGATGCGGGTCCATGAAGGCATACGGTAACGAGACCTAAGCAACCCAGTTCTAAAATGGCGTATAGGCTTATATCACACTTTAATTAGAATGATCATTTTACTTTGCATGTTCCACATTTCGGCTGTGAGAATAAATGCATCGATTGCTAGAGGAATAACAAACAGCATTAATGGAATGGCAAGCTGAAAGTTTAGAGTGAATCTTCAATACAAAGTACGAAAGCACCTGCATCATTAAACTTATCAAAAACATAAACTTCATTTGTCGCGTTTTTTCGCTGATTCCACGGCGACGTTTCAAGTGAATACCAGCAAGTACACATAGCGAAAAGGTCAGTGAAGCCTGTACAATTTCATATACTATTGAATATTATTTCATTACAGAACCGTGAGAGCAGATAAACATGCGATATAGAATATAGTGATCGGAACATATGGATTGAACTCGAAATGAATCATGAGCATCTCTCTATCAGTTTCAAAAAGTGATGAGATTTCGGGAAACATCTAAAATTGACAAGCACACGCATTCGTAAAATTTTGTATAAAGTTACTGTTTTGGTGTGCGCAATAGATTTTGCCAAATCATCAGTAATGATAACTAATATCAGAAGTATACCGGAGCTACCGCAAACAATCGAGTATACCTAAAATGAACTTTTTATGATTGGTACAGAGTTCGAGTATCTCACAGCAACAATAAAATATTCGAAATTATCTGAAATTGCGGAGAATAATGAGTTACGATCGATAATTTGAAGTGCACGAAAAGCCAACAAAACGCACATGGCTGCACCGATACAACAAATCAGGAATAATATGAGACACTGATAAAAAAATCACTTTTTACAAGCAAATGGCAACTGGTCATTCCCCACAACTCGCTATGTTTTGATGGAATCTTGTAGGCATGTCCCATACCAAGCCCTTGCCAAAATTAAAAATCTCGAAGAGCACCGGAAGTGCCTTAATTAAGCACCGGAAGTTTACGTGCATTCTCGTGCGCGATAGGTCATTGCGCATGCCATCCCGAAATGCGGACACTGAAACATCGGTTCGGCGTCCTAGTGGATAGTGAGTTAGTTCTGCAAATTTGGTGACTAAGGTTTTGTCTCCGCCGGTGCAAAATGTTTTGCCAAATTTGAAACACATTTTTACGAGGAAAAACACAAGTATAGGATCATATACAAAATGTTTTTTCCCAAAAGTTATTTGAGTTATTTAAAGGCTCTCGTGTGCTTCATTTGGAAGATTGATGACGGAATAATTTTTTCTTCCGCTCCGCTGTCAATTTGTTTTCTAACGGTGCAAGTAAAAATAAATTAACCTATTAAAAACAAAATCCACTCATTCTTTTTTTCTGATGTGAGGACTTGCGACAAAACTGTGTTTCAAATTTGGCAAAACATTTTGCACCGGCGGAGACAGAACCTTAGTCACCACTTTTCGGAATTAACTCATTATCCACTAGGCCGCCCAACCGATGTTTCACCGTCCGCATTTCGGGATGGCATGCGCAATGACCTATCGCGCACGAGAATGCACGTAAACTTCCGGTGCTTAATTAAGGCACTTCCGTTGCTCTTCGAGATTTTTAATTTTGGCTAGGGCTTAGTATGGGGCATGCCTACAAGAATCCATCGTAACATAGCGAGTTGTGGGGGGTGACCTGTTGCCATTTGCTTGTTAGAAATGATATAGAGTATCACTTACAGCTGTTGCGAGAGCGCCAATGACATTTGACGGGAAACCTACGGTACTAGCACAAACCATTGGAAAATATACGGCTGGTTCTGAGTGACTGATAATAAATTCATTCAACGTTGAGAAAATCTGAATTTCAATGTTAAAAAAACCAAAGAACAAAAGTTTACGTGATAGGTTGCAAGGTAGTTTCTATACTCTTTCAATGTTTGCGAAGAATGAAATATGATCATATAAATACCAAACAAGTTAATCATAGTTCCCACAATTGATAGTGTGAAGAAAATCTTGTAGGAAAGCTGTAACATGAAGGAAAGGAAAACACACCCTTCAGCCTTCAGAAATGATTGGGCTCACCTTTTGAACTTCAAAGTCAAATAAGACTTCTACTGATGTAAAGTTTGGAACAAACATGTTACGGAATTTATCGCCAACAAAACTTAATAGAATGGTATACCATCTGTACATCGTGTAGCATTTCACCTGCTTTGCTAATCGAATAAGTATATAAATACGCCTACCCAAACCCGACTAACATGTAAGTGTAAGGAATGTATTCGGACCACGCAATGAATGAGTTTTCTGTTTGCGCCGAAAAGTTGTATGAACATTTTTACACGTTAAAACAATTTTTAAAAAAAATGCTTTCAATGACAATGACAACAAAAGCCTTTAGATCACGGTGATCAGGAAAATAATGATAAAGCAGAAATGTGAATTAAAAATAATGGAAACGTCAGGTGCCTTTGGATGAACCAAGGTACATACAGAGGTTTCTGGAAAGAAGGAACAGAGGAAAGAAAGAAAGTTGCAATTCGCGCATAGAGGAAGGGTGTTAGGGATGCGCATAGAAACACATAGCAACCACACAATAGGACAACTTCCGGTTTTTCTTCTTCTCATATTGAAATGTTTCGCATGTTATCATGTTTACTTCGAAAACGTGAGCTATACAATTGAACTTTTTTTAAATTGAATCGAGATTTGTGGTAGCCATTCACCGGCGAATCGCTGGCAATTTCCGAAGCTAGGGCAAAGTGCCTGTCATGGAGGGGTACGGTGACGATATGTTGAGATACGGTACCCGGTACGATTGCTAGGATTCACCTCTTGTCCAGCACCTCTCTGACCTCATGAATGGTGGCCGGGACAGGTACGATTGTGTTCATACATTTATGTCGTTAACTGCGAGGCGTACGTATGGTACGTAACTTGTGTAGGGTACGTGGCGTATGTATGTATGTGCTTGTTGGGCGTGATCGATAAGTATGCTTGCAATTCACGCGAAGACATCGTGGATGGTATGCAACGATTGACCGATTGAGAGAGTGACGTGGCACGACTCACCTTTCTCGGTGCAGCCGTCCTCTCTGCGTCTCGCCAGTCTCGCTGACACACTCCCGTCTGCTCGCAGATCCATGGCAGATAGACGCGAACATCTATGTAGCCAGTGCGATGAGGCTTGCCTGAAACTCCTTTTTTTTCTCTCTTTCTCTCTCTCTCTCTATCTATCTATCTATCTATCTATCTATCTATCTATCTATCTATCTATCTATCTTTCTCTAACCCTCTCAGAATCCCCTCTTAAAGGAACAGTGGCGCATTATTTTCGACTTTAGATCATAACTTGACCCATTAAAATGCAAAACAAACGAAAAAATAACGATTCAAAGCTGTTACCGCGTTACCACACTAATTACCACAGACCGTCCCGTTACCACACGAAAATAGGCGTTCAAATGTGTGTTTTGGCGGGAAGCCTCATTTTCGCGGGGCCGATCGATATTGTTATCGCTTTCGCAAAGAAGTCAGTTCTCGGGAAAGGCAGCGGTCTTTGCGCGTGATGAACCAATGAGCTGCGTGGCGCAGTGGACAAGACTGTGGGCTATCAGTCTCGCAGCCACGGGTTCGATTCCTGTTTACAACTTTGCCTGAAACATACATGCACCTCGGTGCATGGTGATTTCGTGCGAATTTGAAATTTTCATTACCACATGGTTCTGATTTACGCCTCTGTTCCTTTAATAGTACTATAATTCTCTTCTGAAAAGTACAAGCGTAAAGTAGCTCTGTTTGGGTTAACCTCAATTCAACAAAAGCACATGCATAAAACTATGTATTATTTCTACACTAAACTATAAACACAAACCCGGACCAGAGAATCGGGTTGATGTGGTAGCGATCACTGCAATCACGTCCTTCTGCGACACAACGAGAGTGGTGATACAGAGAGAGAAAGAGAGAAAGAGAAAGAGAAAGAGAGAGAGAGAGGGGGAGGGAGAGAGAGGAAGAGAGAGGGAGAGAGAGAGAGGTACTCGCTTGTCGCAGTCGTCCTCCGAGTAGTTGTCCCTAGTGGACATGACACAATGGGCTGCCGTCAGCACATGTCTCTTGGAGATGAGGCTGCCCGAACAGTGCGGCTTGATGAAAACGGCTGCAACAACTCTCTCTCTCTCTCTCTCTCTCTCTCTCTCTCTCTCTCTCTCTCTCTCTCTCTCGCTCTCCTTCTCTTTCTTTCTCTCCTACCGGAAGGCACTTCGTCTAGCCCGGCGTCCTGTCCGTTTTGAATCTTGAACACCCTCCCTTCCTGCTTGAACTCGATCGAATTGGCGATCCTACTGTACACGTCCTGTCCGCATGTCTTCTGGAGATCTGGGAAAAACTATTTCGTTCCAAATTCCAGAGACCTACCCTCGTTTTCCTCTTCGGTTAGCCGGTTCTCATTTGGCACTTGCGCGACTGCAGTGTACAGCAAACAAAGAATGAGAATCATAGCGGAAGTACGCCTTTCGACTGATGCCTTTTATTGTACATTGTCCGGCGACACATTGATAGTCCATCAGGCACATGTGCTCTGATATGCTTGTGACAGCAAGCGGTGGAAACGGACGCACAGACAGTTGTGGATGTACTATTTCTATTACAACAACAGTGATCATGTGCAAACTACAGTATTTTATTCCATTTCAGATATCTACCGTTAGCCTGGAAAGGGATAACCTTGCGTGGGAGATACTCTTGCTAGTAGGATTACTGTAGATACATCATCCTCACACCATACACTTAGAAAATCAACTAATCGTTTTAATAAATCTTTCATATTTTTGTACCATGAAAGGAAGAAAGAAGCTGAACGATAAGTGAGAGGCAAAGGTATCAATATTTATTACTGTATATTGCCTATTATCGAGGATGTAATCAGTCATAAATAATCGATAATTGTGCGTACACGTATCGAAGGATGATGGGAAACTGTGATATCTGTACATACAACGGCAAGCGATCGATACAATCAATCGATAAAAGCTCTCGAAACTGGAGTGAAAAAAGAGTTCTACACAGATCGTGGAAATACTGGCACACACAAAGTCAAATGGTGAATAAAAAGTTGCAACTTGCCTCGGGAGAGAGAACTGAGGGGATGGAGAGAGAGGAAGGGAGAGATACATAGAGAGAGAGGGAGGAAGGGAGGGAGAGGGGCAGTCTAGTTGTAGTTCATATACAGCTCATCGGGTACAGTTGGCACGAGCGGCTGTCGAGTGACCACCCCGTACAGACCCCTGTCCTCGGTGCGCTCCTAACATCATGGATTATTGATTAATTGATTGTATGTATTTTATGACTTTTTGTCTTTTGTCATTTACTTGCATTTCTTCGAACCTCGCAGAGTGCACCTTTACGTTAACATTTTTTGTCTTGCTCAACGACGAGAAAAAATGGAGAATTGAATCTTGCGCAACCATCGACATTTTACAGGTGTTGTGAAACGGATGCTATATTTCGTAAATATATAAAGTCTAGTAACGCGACATTGTAAGACACTCGCACTTCCGAATTTACCGAAACAGTGAAAAGTACATGTTGAGATTTCTCAAAAAAGATTTCAACAAGTAGAAGGCTCTCAGACTGTATCAAAAAAAAAGTAATAGTGAATGAAGTAGAAAGAACGATAAAGAAAAAAGAGAAATAAAGGAAAATATGGCACAGTACATACCTTCCTCCTGGCGTCGGCTGTCTTGATGGCTGCGACCCAACCGGCGCGGGCCGCCGACAGCGACAGAGCGAAGCAGAACAGAGTGACCAAGAAGAGAATCGGGGCCAGCGTGTTGGCGACTGGAAACAGACAAAACTGATTAAGTGATTGTTTTGAAAACCAACTTCGCTAACTATTTATTAGTTTTGTGCCACGTATCTAGGAAATGTCAACTCACAATCGTCCTGGTTGAGGTTGGTCTTGAACCTCCTGTCGACTGTCTCCAACTCGCGGAACGCCATTCGAACGAACTGACGGAGGGTCGACCCCGCCTCGTCCTGAAAATTATGTTTGATAAGTTCACGCGGAATTGGTGTGTGAGTGTTGTTTGTCTGTTTTTTCGCCAGTGTGTATCCTATTAGTTTTATTCAACGTTTGTGTTATTATCTGTGATGTGAAGCGTACTCGACAAATAAAACATTTTTTTAATGACTCACCTTGGGTTTCCATGTGGCGTGAGCGAAGAAGGCGACGATACAGCCCCACAGAATCATCTCCATCACCTGAAAGGGGTACGTTTCACATAGATTGGATACGTTTCAAGTTCACAGACACTTCTCTAGATCACTCGCTCTAGATCACTTTGTACCAAAACTGAATCGCATACGTTTCAAATCATATCGATAAGAATACCATCGTGTCCTTCAAATGAATGATGCACGAGGTGTTCTATCGAAACCCACCAAAAAACCTCAACCATTGAATTATCTGTTAAAAAGTACTTGCGTAAAGATATTAAGTTTGTCTTGACCCAATTCAACAAAAGCGCATGCATAAAACGTTTACAAATACTAACACAAACCTGCGCCTCTTTCTCTCTCTCTCTCTCTCTCTCTCTCTCTCTCTAATATGGACGTATGACGTTATTCATTTGTATTGTTATATTTCATCTGTTAGTGTCCACTGTCCGTTATGCGCAGGTTTGTGTTAGTATTTGTAAACGTTTTATGCATGCGCTTTTGTTGAATTGGGTCAAGACAAACTTAATATCTTTACGCAAGTACTTTTTAACAGATAATATATGTGCTTTTGTTGAATTTCATAGAAATTTCTTCTCTTTCTGATTCCCAAGCTCTGTCGTTAATTAGTACGCATAGAACTATTATGTGACACATTTTATGATGTGACGCACAATGTTGCGTGTATATGTAACTATATTTTTCTTGGTATTGTATAGAAACAATTCTAATCGACACTTCTCTGAATTTCGGTCGCCGTGGTGTAAGTGCATGTCTGCGCTCTCACCCGACAGCGTGCTCTCTCGCGATTTCTCTGCGCGCCCTGCCCGCCTGCCGGGAGAGAGAGCTAGCCAGAGTGACGGGAACCCAAAACAACGCAAACCCGGCGCGAATTAGACGCTGGCGGCGGCGAGGCGAACTACACTCAAAGTGCTAGTTGGAGAACACGCGCAGAAAACGCGAGAGAGTACGCTTTCGGCAGAGAGTCACCGGACACGACATCTCTTATTGCCTGCGCCTGCCCGGCAGACGATAACGAAAGCGAGCATCCAGCAGCGTGACGGGAACCACGGACCCACACACACGCTGGCCTGTCGCATACTGCGCGCGCGCGATCGCTCATAACTTCTTTCGGAGAAAAGATACAAAGATGCCATCAATTAGTGATCTGGCCTACGGAACCGTGCGAATCTAACTAACATGAATTGGATGAGTTCACGTTCCTGCTAACATGATTTTTGGATATAGCTTCTTGAAAATTCTGGCGCGAGCCCTATCCTAAGCCAAAAGAGAGGGCGCTGCGCGCCCTCTCTAATAATGATACTGTAATTTAAAAATAAATGAATGAATGTGCCACCTACCCTGAGTGCGACAGCGGGGACGCAGAGGAATGGCTGTTTGTACTTGACTCCAGCTGCCATGAGCAGAGAGCAGAGACACGAGAGCAGCTCGTAGAGACACAGGTAGATGATGTAGTCGTGTCTGTAAGAATAGTTTTGGAAATTGATGGTGGGGAGTATTTTATGTGGCAATCATAATCTTTGACCGTATTTTTTGATAGTTCTGCCTCTCGTCATGTTTGGCAAAGTGAAACTCTATAATCAAATGAAATAAACCGGGAAAATCCACAGCGATCAAGTGAAAGTAAACGTGTGGAAACAAATGAGACCTAACATATTTTCAATACGTTCCCGTACCTGTATCCGCTCTGCCACAGCGCTGCGAAGAAGGAGACGACGAGTGCGGTGCGGAGCACGGAGCAACACTGCTCCGCCACGATCGAGCACTGCAGACATAATAAGATCTTTCACGGTTTCAAACGATTCGCGAGTTGCAATCAACGTGTATTGTATGTGTGTTTTTTTTCAAATCGAGAAGACTTTGCAGAGGTATCAGAATTGGAAAATTGTCCATTTCACTTGAATTCTTCACGCAATGAAACGTGCTGTATATACATAGTAATGATGCAAAGATATAGTTTCACCGACCATTGCACTGCAGCACGACTCTCGGTCGGGTTTCGTCATGTAGCCGGTCGTGAATCTGAAACGTGGATTAGTCTGAGGTGTGAAGTGAATGGAGACTGATGAGTTTAATCTGTCTACGAAGTAATATACACAATGGAGAGCATCATAACCACACTCACTTCTGTTTGCTGTTGTTGTTCTTCACCCGTTGAGCCTGATGCGTGGGCGGCAGGTTGTAGCCGACGTAGTCGGACTGCTAAAATATAGTTATTGATTTTCAATGTTTCGATACGTTTCACACCATTTATATCAGTTTGAGTAGATATTTGGAAAATCAATTGTTTACCCATCGGTACTTCCATACTATTGTAGTATATTTTGAAAATTGGTAACGCGTGGGTAGACGGTGTAAAAAAAAATGAACCCAATTGGTGTGTCGTAAAACCAACAATTTCCCCTTCTCTCATTCTTTCTTCCCTCGTTTCTTGCCTATGGTATGAGAAGATGGATCCATCATTGTCGGGATATCTCTTTTGTATTCCAGACAGCTGTGAGGAGTGACCAGATGTTGAGAGAGAGAGAGAGGAAGAGAGAGAGAGAGGGAGAGAGGAAGAGAGGAAGAGAGGAAGAGAGAGAGAGAGAGAGAGAGAGAGAGAGAGAGAGTGGTGCCTACCACGGTTCCCACATTCCCTATATACGCTCATCGTGATGTATGTCTTGGCATGTTTTAGTGAGTTCCACCAGATAGCTCCGGAAACGAGCAAAGATTTTTAGAGAGAGAGAGAGAGAGAGAGAGAGAGAGAGAGAGAGAGACGCAGCGACACGCTTCAGTAATAGTGCCACCAATAAACATCATTAGTCATCGTCAGAAAAAGATGCGAGTGAGTCGGGAAACCAATAGCACACGGCAAAAATACGATGGACGTTGTAAATGGAATATCCGCTTACGACCTCTGTTTGAGATGAGAGGCGGCCGAACGTTGGTGCTATCCCCTGACACCATCTTTATTGCGCATCCTCTCACAGAGGCCTACAGCAGCCTATCGATCGATCGATACATCCCACCCTCTCTCACTCTCGCCTTTCCTTTCTCACTGTTCCCATAGTGTCAAATTCGATCGCTCACTTTCTATACAATTATCTCTCCCACACACACAAATAGTAACGTGCAATTTTCGTGGACCGTAATTAGAAATGGCGGCCTAAAAAAAGGTTACCTCATTGTATTGCCGTAGCATGATGATCGAGGAGCTGTCGGACGAAATTCTGGAAACGTATAGCCGATGAAAACGTATCGGAGGAAACGTAACGTCGCGAGAAAATCGCTGCGCGGAACAAAGGTGGTTGTGCTCTCTCTCTCTCTCTCTCTCTGTCCGGAAAGGAAATGCGGCATAAATACGGCTAGGCCCTGGCTATGAATCTCCTTCTTAGCCGATGCGCGGCATTGTTCAGAAGAGCGTGAGAACGCAGAGAGAGAGAGAGAGAGAGAGAGAGAGAGAGAGAGAGAGAAAGAGAGAGAGAGAAAGAGAGAGAGAGAGAAAGAGAGAGAGAAAGATAGAGAGAGAGAGAGAGAGAGAGAGAGAGAGAGAAATGTGAACCAATGGGAATGGACGGGAAGAGATGACCAATACGCAAACGAGGTGCGGAATTGTGGGAACGTCAATAGCAGAGGGGCATTGTAGTAGTACAATTGAGAGATAAGGGGAGAGGGGGGACATTTCATCGATGCCATTGCGAAAGCCCCGTCTCCTTGGATGCACAAGATTCACACAGGCGCATAAAAAACCGAGGCGCAACTCAGAAATGCAAACCTCACTTGCACACACAAAGAGGAGACGGAAGAAGAAGAAACGTGAGAGAGGGGGAGAGAGAGAGAGAGAGAGAGAAGTCGCATAGAATGGCATCACGTGAAAAAGACATGTGGTCAGAGAATGCGTCCATTCCGCTAATTCCTCAGAGGGAGCAGGAGCAGTTAGGAGGAGGAGCAGGAATGGAGCAGGAGCAGTCGAATCATCATCGCCGCTACGATGACACAGGGGTGTAATTCGCCTCGTCAGCGGCCCATGCAATTGATAAAATGCCAGGTCGGCCGGCGCGATAGCAATAACAAACGGGGATAGTAGACCGAATCGAGCCTAATCCAACTAGGGATGGTCTCTCCAAAAATGGACGAAATGGAAATAAAAGGGGGTCAGTCAGTTCCCATGCAGCGTGCGTCGTATCTCTTTCTCTGGTGCACATTGGCAGCGATGAGAGAGAGAGATGCGCCAGAGATGCAGAGCGGCGGCGAGAGAGCGTGCTCGAGTGAGAGGGTGGTGAGAGCGGCTCGCGCAACAGACGCGCGGGTCAGCAGAGGGCCATTTGCATATTCGCCGACGGCGAGCGCAATTACTCGCGGCTATGAGATAACAACGAGGGGCTAGAGTGAGATGAGAGAGTGTGGTAATGCGAGAGGGCGCAGAGTGGCGCGTGCGGTAAATCAATCGCATGTGAGATATGGGAGGGAAGAGAGAGGAGGATATGACATCCTGGACATATCAAAGCTGCTGATGTAACAATCACGTGAACAAATGTAAGAGCATGTACTCTAACTTGTTTAAAAAATCACCTGCTGACACATTTATTGGCCATTGTACTAACTACACTGAGCGGAATTTCGCTCATCACAAGATTTATATTCAACCACAAAAACAGTGGCGAAAAAAGAGAGAAGGGCTAATGCGCTCGTCTGTCACCTATTCATTGTATTACGCAATTCGTACAAATACGGCCGAGACTTGCATAATATCATCATATTGCACGCAATCATACTTTTATTCAAAAATCACCGCGCTAAATGCTAAATGCAATTAAATATTATTAGATCGAAGTGTGCGAACGACGTGTGATAAATAATTTTATTTCCCGTTCAAGGCACACAAGTCATATCGTGGTCATATCATTTCTTCATAAACGATAAACCATGAACTTCACCGTCGTTCTCTCCAAAATTCCCAACTTCTACAATGCTTATGGAGAGGAGGGTATCGTGACTGGCAACCCTGATTTTCTTGACTATCCAGCTTCGCCAACACACACTGTCGTCTTCATTGCGCACTGTTTCTATGGAATACCTTCCATCATGTTATCATGTCTCATCATTTACGTATTGATTGCTGATCGATCTGCGTTTTGTAGCTCCTTCTACACGCTATACGTTGTTGACTCTATTGTGGTTAATTTATTATTTTTGTTTTACCTTCAAAAACATTTTTCAGAACATTTTGATGTGGACAGTCGACATGGTTTTTATACGCATTCCGTCTGCCGAAATGTTCTCGAATATCATCGTGAATGTTCCTATGAACTTTGCGCTCACACTAGCCTACATATCAACTTTTTACTTTGTTTACATCAGTTATTACTCTTCTATTCTACTCATATCCAACAGATTTACTTCTGTGGTAATGCCGTTTTTTCACGAGAGATTGTGGAGCTATTCGGTTTATTTGTTAATTACTATGGAAGTGTTACTACCAGTGATATCGATTTGGCACATCTTTCCTTGCTATTGCTTTTTCGCGCTACTTGATATGGGAGGATTCGCACTGGCCTACGAAAAGATTGTCAGCGGAAAGAGTAACAGTTGGAATCTTCTGGTTGTATCCACTGGCACATGTGTTATTTGTCTACTCCTTACACTTGGCACCATATTCAAAGCGAGGTTAAAGACCGCCTTCTTTTTAGACCACGTCTTTTTTGCAGAAAGACATTTACCGAAATCAAGAGCAAAACTGTGCGAAAAGTGGAAGTCTGCTTATTTCTCGTGGTGTTTGCACTTTTTATCGGTACCACGCTCCAAGCTCTGTTTCAATTCATCATTTACAAAAATGTCAATTCATACATGCATGATGTAAGTCATCTTTGAAAACATTAATTTTGGTTTATTTTAGTTGAGTATCAAACTGCGTCCATTTTGCATCGATATATCAGCTTTAACACCTTCGTGGATTCTATTATTCGGAAACAAAGCGCTACGGTCAGTGATTTAAAAGGAAAACTTGGTGTTACAGATAATTTTCAGCTCTCGTGTCGCCTCTATACTTTTCTGTCAAGATATGAACAAAACTCCAGTGACGATTCTGTCCCAGCGTCCTACAGTAATCACTGTACACAAACTGTAAACATATCGAACTTGTTTTGTTTCGTACACTCTCTAATGCCACACTCGCGCTATGGTTGTCCCAGACGTCGGAATTACTATACCCGTCTGCG
>CAWZYM010000149.1:427500-582728 GCA_963966185.1 Rhabditoides inermis
TCTCTTTTCTCTAGTTCTCTCCTTCTCTCCTTCTCTCCTTCTCTTCTTCTCTCCATCCCTCCTTCCCTCCTTCTCCCTTTCTCTCTTTCTCTCGTTCTCTAGCTCTCTCGTTATATCGTTCTCTCTTTCTCTCGTTTTCTCTTTCTCTCGTTTTCTCGTTTTCTCGTTCTCTCGTTCTCTCTTTCTCTCCTTCCCTCCTTCCCTCCTCCTCCCATTCTCTCTTTCTCTCGTTCTCTAATTCTCTCGTTATATCGTTCTCGCTTTCTCTCGTTCTCTCTTTATCTCTTTCTCTCTTTCTCTCTTTCTTTCGTTCTCTAGTTCTCTCGTTCTCTCTTTCTATCCTTCTCTTCTTCTCTCCATCCCTCCTTCCCTCCTTCTCCCTTTCTCTCTTTCTCTCGTTCTCTAGCTCTCTCGTTCTCTTTTTATATCTGTCTCTCTTTCTCTGGTTCTCTCGTTCTCTCGTTCTCTCTTTCTATCCTTCTCTCGTTCTCTCGTTCTCTCGTTCTCTCCGTCTCTCCTTCCCTCCTTCCCTCCTCTCTTTTTCTCTTTTTCTCTCGTTATATCGTTCTCTCGTTCTCTCGTTCTCTCGTTCTCTCGTTCTCTCGTTCTCTCGTTCTCTCGTTCTCTCGTTCTCTCTCCCCTTACTAAATTCCTACTGATCGCAGCCACCAAAGTACATCTGTCTCTCTCCAAACAGCGTGCTCTCTCGCGTGCTCTCGCGCTCGCCCGCCAGCAGAGGGCTAGCTATCAGCTAGCGTGACTGGAAACGACTGGCGCGAGCCTTATTTTAACCCAAGAGAGAGGGCGCTGCGCGCCCTCTCTAATATTGTCTCTAAATCGTCCGTTTAACATTTATAAACCAAAACAAAACATGAAACAATAGTTTAAGACCCAAAAACATGTTCGCTGGTTAGGTCTGCACGTCTGTGAGGTATGCTGCTGGTCGCTGATTCGCTGAAAGACCCGCTCACTAGCCCCGCCCCCGCGCGCTCATTGGTTCGTGATGTGGAATGTGTGCGGGAGAGCGCGATAATGTGCACACTGTTTGTGATTTGCGTAGTCGTTTACGCGCGTTGTATTTGTATTGTTGTTGTTATTGTTGTTGTTTGTTATATCTGTTGATTAACTTTGAACAAATACTGATAGTTTCAGTGAAACTTCAGTACATTAACATTAATACAAGATACATTGATACATTGATACATACATTAATACATTAACATTTGAAAAAAAAAATTTCTTCGAAATTCAACAAAAGGACATCCATTCTCTTTTGAAAAGTACAAGCGTAAAGTACCTCTGTTTGGGTTTATCTCAACTCAACAAAAGCACATGCATAAAACTATTATTTCTATTCTAAACTATAAACACAAACCTGCTCTCTCAAAACGATCACTACTACATTGACAATCAAATGCCAAGATGAATATACTATTGCACACACACATTCTATCACTCACATTCTATCCACCCGTTCATCAAATGAGTCATCTATCAAAAAAGCTCTTGTATTTGTTTACAATCAAAAACAATGAAAACGTCATGGTAAACTAAACGATAGTTCTATAGATGTTTATTGATTCTCACAATACTTTCATAAGAAAAAGGAAAACATATTATATAGCCCTTATTGATAAATTATCGATAAAGTATACGTTTCTACATACGTTTGAGAGAGCAGGTTTGTGTTTATAGTTTAGAATAGAAATAATAGTTTTATGCATGTGCTTTTGTTGAGTTGAGATAAACCCAAACAGAGGTACTTTACGCTTGTACTTTTCAAAAGAGAATTCTGAATACGACTGAGTAGAACACGACAATTGCAGAGTGATGCCAGATCCCCGTAATTCTTCTTTGAAACTTTTCATATGTATGTAATATGTATATTCAGAAATTAATAATAGTGAAAAAAGGTTTCTGTATGCGTTAAAAAAAGACTGTTTGGTTGGTGTCAATAGCTGTTGAGAGTATCCGTTTGACTGGGTGTCAAAAATATACAAATCAAATGTCAACTGTGTTGATTGACAACTGTAGTACGCTGGGCCGGAAGAATCGTGACTGGAGTTTTATCTATGTCTCGACAGAAGAGTATAGAGGCGACACGAGAGCTAAAAATTGTCTGTAACACCAAGTATTCTTAATCGATCACCTACCGTAGCGCTTTGTTTCCGAATAATAGAATCCATGAGGGTGTTAGCGCCGAAATATCAATGCAGAATGGACGCAATTTGATACTCAACTGAAATAAAACAAGTTTATTCTTGTGAAGAAAAAAAGTAACTTACATCATGCATGTAGGAATTGACATTTTTGTAAATTATGAACTGAAAGAGAGCTTGGAGCGTGGTACCGATAAAAAGCGCAAACACCACGAGAAATAAGCAGACTTCCACTTTTCGGACAGTTTTGCTCTTGATTTCGGTAAATGTTTTTCTGCCGATGAAATGTTGTGGAGTTGTGGTCTCCTCGTATAAAAAGTCTAACCTTGCTTTGAGTATGGTGACAACTGTGAGGAGTAGACAAATAAGACAGGTTCCAGTAGATACAACCAGAAGATTCCAACTGTTACTTTTCCCCTTGACAATCTTTTCGTAGGTTAGTGTGAATCCTCCCATATCAAGTAGCGCGAAAAAGCAATAGCAAGGAAAGATGTGCCAAATCGATATCACTGGTAGTATCACTTCCATAGTAATTAACAGATAAACCGAATAGCTCCACAATCTCTCGTGAGAAAACGGCATTACCACAGAAGTGAACCGGTTGGATACCAATAGAATAGAAGAGTAATAACTGATGTAGACAAAATAGTACGTCGATATGTAGGCTAGTGTGAGCGGAAAGTTCATAGGAACATTCACAATGATATTTGAAAACATTCCAGCGGACGGAATTCTGGCAAAAATCATATCGACTGTCCACATTAAAATGTTCTAGAAAAATAGTTTTAAAAGAAATCTTTTAAATTTCTTACCACACAAGAATCAACTACGTAAAGTGTGTAGAAAAAGGAACAAAATGCAGATCGATCAGCAATCAATACGTAAATGATGAGACATGATAACATGATGGAAGGTATCCCGTAAAGACAATGCGCCATAAATATGGCAGTGTTGATTGGGGATGCCGGGTAGTCGAGAAAAGCAAGGTTGCCAGTCACTATGTACTCCTCTCCATATAGATTGTGGAAGTTGGGAAGCTTGGAGAGAACGTCGGTAAAGTTCATGGTTTATGGTTTATGGATAAGATAATGAATGTGTGTTGCGTGTCTTGAACTGGGGAAATGACTTATGTAGCATTTAGCGGGGCTGATTTTTGAGTAATAGTATACGTGCATTAGTCAAATATGCTCCTTTTGTACTGCGATCGGGCGGACTATTGTGTTCAATCGCCTTGCGAAAGAGGAAAAAACACCGACACGCATGCAACTCTCGCAACGTCATTTCATGACGAAATGCAAATGTAGAGTCGTCAAAGGATAACTGTGAGAAAGTAAGTGGCCAGTTGCATTTTGTAGTGGAATGAAAAAAATGTTGTTTTGTGAAAGAAGTAAAAGTACATATTATCTGTTAAAAAGTACTTGCGTAAAGATATTAAGTTTGTCTTGACCCAATTCAACAAAAGCGCATGCATAAAACGTTTACAAATACTAAAACAAACCTGCGCCTCTCTCTTCCCCCCCCCTCTCTCCTCTCTTTTCTCTCTCCGTCTTCTCTCTCTCTAGACGTATGACGTTATTCATTTGTATTGTTATATTTCATCTGTTAGTGTCCACTGTCCGTTATGCGCAGGTTTGTGTTAGTATTTGTAAACGTTTTATGCATGCGCTTTTGTTGAATTGGGTCAAGACAAACTTAATATCTTTACGCAAGTACTTTTTAACAGATAATATATGTGCTTTTGTTGAATTTCATAGAAATTTCTTCTTTTTCTGATTCCCAAGCTCTGTCGTTAATTAATACGCATAGAACTATTGTGTGACACATTTTATGATGTGACGCACAATGTTGCGTGTATATGTAACTATATTTTTTCTTGGTATTATATAGAAACAATTCTAATCGACACTTCTCGGAATTTCGGTCGCCATGTCTGCGCTCTCACCCGACAGCGTGCTCGAACCCAAAACAACGCAAACCCGGCGCGAATTAGACGCTGGCGGCGGCGAGGCGAACTACACTCAAAGTGCTAGTTGGAGAACACGCGCAGAAAACGCGAGAGAGTACGCTTTCGGCAGAGAGTCAGCGTTACCGGACACGACATCCAACCTTTGAAAATTCTGGCGCGAGCCCTATCCAAAGCCAAAAGAGAGGGCGCTGCGCGCCCTCTCTAATGATCTTACATTGATTGTCACTAGCTTAGATATGTCCAGGGCTCCTTCCCTCTCTTCCCTCCCATATCTCTCTCATAGCTGAATTATCTTTTAAAAGGACTTCCGTAAGAGAAGAGTTTGTGTTACTCAACGTAATGCAACAAAAGCTCATGCATTTTATTAATCGAAATAGTAAACAAACCTGCTCTTTCTGCAATTAAAACTAATGCGAGCAAATGTTGTATGTCGGGAAATTGATTTCGGTATCCGATCGATTATATATAACTTGTTGAACTATTGGAGCAGGTTTGTGTACTATTTCGATTGATAAAATGCATGAGCTTTTGTTGCATTACGTTGAGTAACACAAACTCTTCTCTTACGGAAGTCCTTTTAAAAGATAATGAATGTACTTTTATTGGATTTCATATAAATCCATCTACATTAACATGAACCACAAAACATTTTTTAAAAGAAATCCAACAGTTCACCCACCTTGTTGAGTCCAAAATTGTATAAAATTTGCAAAAAAAGAGTTTAGGTAATGCTGATGGGAAAATTTACAATTCCAATGTCATTTCTATGTAAAATCATATATTACAAAAGGTTTGCCACCAGCCGGAACCGAACTCGAGCCATGTGTCTCAACGGGCGCAATCGCTAACCACAACACTACTGTGCCACGGCAGAGCACGCGATCTAAACGATATCAGTGCAATCCACAGGCAGTGCGGATTGTGTACCTCCTGTCTGCTGGGGGCAGCCGGTGCGCGCCACCCCCCCCCTAGAAAACGTTCCGTACACGGGGGATTGCCTGCCCCTCAGGGGGCGCGCGCGCGTATCTCGCTTCCTACAACAGCTAGCGTTACCAAAATCGAAACTTAACCATTTTCTAACATCCTGATAACATCTATCAGCATCACATTGTTCTCGTAAAGATTCTAAGGGACCTTTCGTTCAGTCGCCTTTTGCCGATTCTAGCGCGCGACTAGGGTTAACACAAACCAACCAGCGCTGCCGCGCTGGTTGTAATTGTACGGAAGCACGGAGGGAACGAGCAATCTGAGTGAGTGAATGCCTCATTCCACACGTTTCACAAATCAATTCAACATCTCATGTTTATACGTTTCACGAACGATGTAAAGCTGTTGTATATGATTGTGTGAAATCCAATCATACAGCGTTCTGGCCGGATAATAATAACAATAATAATATTTATTACCGTGTATACTTTATAGAAGAACACAGGACAAACACATAAATAGAGTGAATACGGCAAGTGTGATTGAAAAATAAACAAAGACAAAGACAAAAATAGGATAAAACAGATGAAACAGGTTCCCAAATGAGCACTCATCTAATTTTGGACGGAGGGAACAAATGGGGGTTATCTAAGAGAGACGATTTCACTGTTTGATGTTTCGCAGATAAAATGATGTTGTTGGGGAGTGTGTTCCATAGTGCAAAAACCCTACTGAAAAACGTGCTGCTCTTTAAAGTTGTGTCAAAGCAAGGAATCAGGCGCCACTCATGAGAAACACGAGACTGGGAAGGTACAATGTTGAAGAGGCCAGAATACTCTAGACTAGTGCGATTAGTCATAACCTTATGAATATACGCGATATACTAAGCGTCGCTCTTCGAGCGTTTGAAGATCTAATAGCTGGAGGCGTTGGGGATAAGTGAGCGAGAAAAAGCCGGCACGGTGACATATTCGGCGCGTAAAATGTCTCTGTACCGATTCAATCAGATTCACCGATCCCACATCTTTAGAATTCCATAGTTCTGTACGATACTCGAGTTTGCACCGAAAATAAGTTATATATGCGACTTTAAGAACAGTGAGATTGCGAGTGCGATATACGCGCAGAAAGTCTGCGCGTATAAAAAAGTCTGCGCCCCTCTGTAACTTTGTTCGCAGGCGGCGTAGCGAGACGGCGTTTGTGCAGGCGTGAAAAACGGCTTCGGCTTGTTTACTACACAAATTTCATGCTATTTTCTTCATTTTGAACTTCTGAAACAGTCACCTGGAAATCGAGGGATTTCCCATCGCCCCACAATTGGCTCAACTATTTTGCAATCGCCACCCTTTCCTGTATGCCGCGCTTGCTCTCTCGCCCCGCCGCGTTCAATTAGAGGCGGTTTCTCTGTCCGGGACACTTTTCTGAAGCTCGCCGCGGGCTTATCTTTGCGTTTCATGACATGTGATTGAACATGAGCCTTCTATTCACACCCCCCTGACGTCACCGACAATTGTCAGCGAAATTCTTCGAAAATTGTCGAATTTACATAGCAAAGGAGATGATATTGTTGTGTTTTCTTGGCGGAATCGTATTCGCCGGGCCAAAATATACAAGACGTCTGGCACGTCTTCGCGGGGTACACCGTGCCGAGGCAAGGCGATAGCGGCGGGCTTCAAACTAAGTGAGGCGGTCGTAGTGAGTCACAGGGTCAACCGATCAGGGCGATCAATAGCTCTATCAATTCCTCTTTGCAGTACGAGTCTCTCTACCCATGGCACGTTTGCACGATTTTGAGTGTCAGTACTCAGTACTGCATTAGTCACAATTTCGTTCGCGTCAGCGACATCGTAAGCAAAAGTATTTTCGTAGTCCAATCTTCGCAAACACATCATCAAATAAACCCTCTCGGCCGTCCGGACTGGTTTCAGTACCGAACATAGCGCGTGAACTCCAAATACGCTCTCACTCCCCAAAAAAATTCTCGTTTCAGTGCGAAGGCACTGAAACGAGATTCTCTCTTTCTCATTTCTCTATTCTCTCTTTCTCATGCGTGCACTTTCATTTCTTCTCATTTACCTATCTCCATCTTCAAAAAGCGCCGTCTTACAAGCAAATGGCATCAGGTCACCCCCCACAACTCGCTATGTTATAATAGAATCTTGTAGACATGCCCCATACCAAGCCCTAGCCAAAATTAAAAATCTCGGAGAGCACCGGAAGTGTCCTAATTAGTCACCGGAAGTTCACATGCATTTCCATGCGCGATAGGTTATTGAGCATGACATCCCGAAATGCGGACAGCGAAACAACGGTTCGGCGGCCTAGTGGCTAGTGAACTAACAGAATTGGTGACGACCAAGGTACGGTTCCTGCCGGTGCAAAATATTTTGCCAAATTTGAAAAAAAATTTCATCAAGTCTTTACATCAGAAATGAAAAAAATGTGTGAATTTTGATCAATTAGTTTCTTTATTCTTACTTGCACTATTAGAGCATAAATCGACTGTGAAGCTGGAGAACTAGTCATCCTGTCATCAATCTTTCAAAATGAAGCATACGAGAGCCTTTAAATACCCCAAATAACGTCTGAAAAAAGATTTTTTATATGATCCTATACTTGTGTGTTTTTTCTATCGTGAAAATGTGTTTCAAATTTGGCAAAACGTTTTGCACCAACGGGACCGTACCAGAGTCATCACTAATACCGAGTTAGCACACTAGCCACTAGGCCGCCGAACCGTTGTTTCGCTGTCCGCATTTCGGGATGTCATGCTCAATGACCTATCGCGCATGGAAATGCATGTGAACTTCCGGTGACTAATTAGGACACTTCCGGTGCTCTCCGAGATTTTAATTTTAGCTAGGGCTTGGTATGGGGCATGTTTCCTGACAGTATCGGCAGGGGCGAGAGTTGTGCCGTGTGCGGAATACTCATGCCTGGGATTACGACGTCCTATATGCAGTATCTGTGTTTTCTGAGTAGATATTTGTAAACCTCACTGAGTAGATATTTGTAAACCCTACCACCATGCGACTAAATCAATTGCCACTTGAAATTTATGCCGGGCGGAAGGATCATTCGCATCAAATGCAAAGGATCTCTTAAACAATAACTGAAATGATTTTGAGTGAATCTGGACGGGTTCAGTTGAATTCAACGTTGTCTTGTGTATTTTAGAGAAGTTTAGAGAAGTTAATTCCCAGTCGACATCTGCACGAAAAAACCCATCATGTAAAATTTGAAATGAAAAAAATAGCTTTAATGAACCAACAGCACACATTCAGCGGATCTGTGTATCTGTAATTGGTTGCCCATAATATTATTAACAACTATTAATAATTGTATTCATGTATGCACACAGTATATGTATCGTAATAACAAATTGTAACTTTTGTAACATCATCCCGCTAACTCCTATAAACTGAATGATTTCACGTGAGATACGGTGAGATAAATCATTCACATCAAGTATTCTAATTCGATCACCTACCGTATTCAAATGGTTCTCGACAATTTGCTTCTCCACTAAAGTTTCTCAGTTAACAAATCATCAATTTTACGAACGTGCTGTCGAAAATTCCCAATTTTTATCGTTTATTTGGCAAAGACTGTATTGTTACTGGAAACCCTGCTTTTCTCGACAGTCCCGCCTTCCTAAGCAACACTGCTATCTTCATTGCGCACTGTCTGTACGGGATACCTTCCATCATGTTATCATGTATACTCATTTACATATTGATCGCGGATCGGTCATTCTGTAGCTCCACGTTTTACACACTCTACGTTGTCGATTCCATTGTGGTGAGAATATTGTTCAAATTGGGTTTGTTAAAAATAAAAATGTTAGAACGTTTTAATGTGGACTGTGGACATGCTATTTTTCCGGATTCCTTCTCCCGAACTGTTCTCGAAAATTATTGTCAACTTACCAATGAATTTCGGACTCACACTCGCTTATATATCAACGTTTTACTTTGTCCATATCAGCTATTATTCCTCCATTTTACTGAGTGATAACAAACCGGTTTACTTCTGTGGTATTGCCGGTTTTGCACAAGAGATTGTGGAACTACTATGTGTATTCGCTGATTACTCTGGAGTTGATATTACCAGTGATATCCACTTGGCACATCTTTCCCTGCTACAGTTTCTTTATGCAAATTGCAATGGGAGGATTCACAATGACTTTTGAAAAGATCATCGAAAGAAAGAGCAACAGTTGGTTGTATTTGTCTTCTCGTTGTCTCCACTGGCACTTTCATCTCTCTAATTCTCACTATTGCCACTGTTTTCGAAGCCAGGTTAGTTCAATTCTTGCATTTTTCACTTAACTTATCCTTTTGCAGAAAACAATTTTTCGAAATCAAGAGCAAAACTGCGCGTAAAGTTGAAACCTGCCTATTTTTGTTGTGATTTCTACTTTTATCAGTACAACGCTACAAGCTACATCTCAATTTATAGTTTACGAATATGTTAATTATTCGTTCATAATTGATGTAAGTTACCCTTTACATAATAATCAAATTGTTTTATATATAGTTGAATATCAAACTGCGTTCATTCTGGATTGATATATCAGCGCTAACACCCTCGTGGATTTTATTATTCGGAAACAAAGCGCTACGGTAGGTGATCGAATTAGAATACTTGATGTGAATGATTTCTTGCAGTTTCCGCGTCACGTCAGAAATTTGCTGTCAACGTCAAAAACGGAGGGACACTCCAGTCTCTATTTTCACTCTCCAACGCCTTTTCACCAGGGTATTCTGAATATAGCGCGGCGGTAGCGCAGTGGATGTGTGCGCGGCTCTCAATCGAAAGGTCACGGGTTCGATGCCGCCCGTGGGCCGAAAGAAGTTCTGCTACCGCAGTGGGTTGGCGACCACCCTGACACGTTGTCAGCCGCCAGCCAGAAGACACACCGTCATCGTGGATTCTCATTGCTGGTTTTCTAGAGCCATATCATTTAGTACTCTACTGCTGTCCCTCCATTATCATTGTTCACAGGCATTTCATGTGTAACGCATCCTTGTGGTGTAATAAATTTAATTTTTAATACGTTTTATTCAATACATTTGATTCCTATTAATACACATTTTTGTTGAAATGACTGAAAGATGTTCGCTTTCTTGAATAATCCTATTGAATTTAAAAAAAAATCCTTACAAGGAGTGTAGTAGGGGCCACACCCTCGGATTCGTACCAAATTGATAGAATACCTTAGTTAGGACCCTAGCCATCGAATTGTGGTGTCCGAATTTCCTAAACGAACTATACGTTTCCGGTACGAAAACGTACAGGGCGCGTTTTTCGCGTTCCTCTCACCCTACGCGGCGGTCGAAGACCAGGCCGTTGTGGCCTAGTGGCGAAAGCGTCTGCCTGCCGAAATGACCCTCACGAGTACGATTCCGCGCACATGCTTTTTGTATTGTCAAAAATTTATGGACTTGTACTTTCTGACCATATCATCATTTTCTCATGGTCCATGAAACAACTCTATCAAATAATTTTTTTTAATGAGACAGTCTTGTCGATCTCGATGTCAGCTGTCGATCGTCGTAGTGACGTAGTGATATTTGCATCAGCCGTATGTAGCTCGCAACTGCATCGTCTTCTGTCAGAGAAGTCCCGAACGTCGTCAAGCTACTTCACACTGTCGTATGTATTTTGATAGTGTGCGAATATTGTGTAGAGTTGAAGGTTGTAATGATGCGCACGGTAGATCATCTCTTTTCCTGACAGTGTCCTTCTTGAAGAGAAACCATCGAGTCGGTCATGCCTTTCGTCAATTCTTTTCTTCACTTACGAGTGATTGAACAGCGAGACGATCAACTAAATGAGTTGGCAAAACAAAAAAAAAATGTGCGCGGAATCGTACTCGTGAGGGTCATTTCGGCAGGCAGACGCTTTCGCCACTAGGCCACAACGGCCTGGTCTTCGACCGCCGCGTAGGGTGAGAGGAACGCGAAAAACGAGCCCTGTACGTTTCGTACCGGAAACGTATAGTTCGTTTAGGAAATTCGGACACCACAATTCGATGGCTAGGGTCCTAACTAAGGTATTCTATCAATTTGGTACGAATCCGAGGGTGTGGCCCCTACTACACTCCTCGTTAGTGTAAATACGTTTGCGAGTTGATTAGCTTATAAATGAACGTTAATCCAGATTGCATTCATAAAAACACTCTAATTTAATATGTATTCACAATTATTTTATTATAGTCTGATTTCCTTATACACCACGTGATTTTTTTTTGGCCGTTCCTCAATCAATTCGATAAATGAAAAATTACATTAAACAATTTACAAGTATGAAAATCGTTTTAAATTTTGAGTGAATACGCACAACGCGATGAGCACTTTTCTAACATCTTTGGTGAGCTAGCAACAACGTATTTACAACATGGTAACAACTGTGGCAACAACTGTCAAGTACTACTGGTAGATCAGAACCGCATAGTTCCAGAATGAATGTTAGCCGATGCGGTCTCTGTGAGAGGAACGTATTTCTTTTCCAGTGAATCCAAGTAGAACATTGATGATGAATCTGCAATAGTTTTGTAGTGTATATAGTTGCCAGTAACATGGTAAATGTGATTCACAACTTACCATTCAATGAGTGTCCCTCTTTATGCAGGTCCATCTTGCGCATTTTGAAAGTACCTAAATAGAAAGTGACCCAGTTCCGGCATACAGTAACCCTACCCGTTTTGTCAATGGCGTGTTGTACCCGAATGAAGATGGGAATCGCATAAGCGGGCAGAGCGGCCCGCATGCGAGAGAGCACGTCCGACAGAAGAGCGTGCAGACTGTCAGACGAGGGAGACACGGGGACGATACAAGCCATGCCCGCTCGACCCTCGCATCCTGTGAGAAGGAATAGGTAAACCAGATTTTAGACATTCTATGATTTCAGAATTATGTAGTTTTGTACCATTGTCAGAGTTTAATTGCTGTTTGTAATAAATACTTGTATAACTAGAAGTAGTGAAACGTATAAATAAAGGTAGGTGAACCAAAGTAACCTGTGAGTTCGACTCCGTATACGGTGCACTCTTCTATGGTCTCCATTCTCTGGAGAACTGCCTCCACTTCTGTCGTTGACACGTTCTCGCCCTTCCATCTTGGGGAAGAAACGTATAGTTTTGAAATATTATACCAATAATGGAAAAAAATTGATGCTTGTAATGCATGCTTGATTGAATAGAAAAAAGTGAAACGTATGTTGATGTTCGTATGTGGAACCAGAGTTTCGTACGTCATTTTGTAGAGAATGGTGAGTAAACAGAATTGATGGTACATATATATGTAACTATATGCTATATGTGATCTACCTGAAAGTGTCACCGATCCTGTCTCGGAAGTACAGGTAGCCGAGTTCATCCCAGTACAGAATGTCGCCTGAAAAGAACGTTTTGGAAAAAAATGAAGTAAATGAAATGTACTCTAGTCTCACCCGATATGAAAACGGGGTCACTTCTCGGCAGCGGCTCTTTGATCAGCTTCTTGGCTGTCTCGGACTTGTTCAGGTACCTGTAATTATGTATTATTTCCTTCCCAAAACAAAGACAGGATAGAAACGTAGAGAAGATTATCTTTTAAAAGGACTTCCGTAAGAGAAGAGTTTGTGTTACTCAATGTAATGCAACAAAAGCTCATGCATTTTATCAATCGAAATAGTAAACAAACCTGCTCTTTCTGCAATAAAAACTAATGCGAGCAAATGTTGTATGTCGGGAAATTGATTTCGGTATCCGATCGATTATATATAACTTGTTGAACTATTGGAGCAGGTTTGTGTACTATTTCGATTGATAAAATGCATGAGCTTTTGTTGCATTACATTGAGTAACACAAACTCTTCTCTTACGGAAGTCCTTTTAAAAGATAATGAATGTACTTTTATTGAATTTCATATAAATCTATCTACATTAACATGAACCACAAAACATTTTTTTTAAGAAATCCAACAGTTCACTCACCTTGTTGAGTCCAAAATTGTATAAAATTTGCAAAAAAGAGTTAAGGTAATGCTGATGGGAAAATTTACAATTCCAATGTCATTTCTATGTAAAATCATATATTACAAAAAGGTTTGCCGCCAGCCGGAACCGAACTCGAGCCATGTGTCTCAACGGGCGCAATCGCTAACCACAACACTACTGTGCGCACGACAAAGCACGCGATCTAAACGATATCAGTGCAATCCACAGGCAGTGCGGATTGTGCACCTCCTGTCTGCTGGGGGCAGCCGGTGCGCGCCCCCCCCCCCTAGAAAACGTTCCGTACACGGGGGATTGCCTGCCCCTCAGGCGGCGCGCGCGCGTATCTCGCTTCCTACAACAGCTAGCGTTACCAAAATCGAAACTTAACCATTTTCTAACATCCTGATAACATCTATCAGCATCACATTGTTCTCGTAAAGATTCTAAGGAACCTTTCGTTCAATCGCCTTTTGCCGATTCTAGCGCGCGACTAGGGTTAACACAAACCAACCAGCGCTGCCGCGCTGGTTGTAATGTTATTGCATGTTGAATAAATCAGAAAAAAATGGAGAGAGAGAGGGGTGGATAGAGAGAGAGAGAAAGAGAGAGGGAGAGAGAGAGAGAGAGTTGAAGAGACTCTACCCTTCGAAATGCAGCAGCGGATTGTTCTTCTTCATTGTGCAGACCAGGGCACCGATCTCTCCTGCATTTAGTAGAAATAATTGAAATTTTGCGAAACCAAAAAAAATGAATGAATTGAAAACAACGTGCGTCGAAAAGTTTTCAGTTGCAGTTGAAACGTATTCGCGATCAAAATGTAATATCACAATATTTGATTTTAAAAAAGAAACTCTCACCGGGTCGAATGGGAACACAGTATCCGTACTTGTCACGAATCAATTCACCTGTCTCTTCATTCACCTGGAAGGGAGGGTGGAGGGTGAAGGTGGAGAGAGAGAGAGAGAGAGAGAGAGAGAGAAAGGGAGAGAGTACCTTGAACAGCCTGATGGGATAGAAGCAGGTAAACGTGTCGATGATTGTCATGAACCCGCACGCACCTTCCGTCCCGTCCAGATTCACTCAACATAGACAATACAATACGTTTATTTTTTATATGATTGATTCTTATTTATGATGACTGGGAATTAACTTATTTCACTGCTCACAAGTTTATTATGTATGCGAAACGTATAGGATCAATGTTGAATTGAATTGAATTGTGAAACGTGTGGAATGGGGCATTCACTCACCCAGATTGCTCGTTCCCTCCGTGCTTCCGTACAATTCGGCGATGCGAGGTACGTGGAATCTGTAGAAAGTATTTGACGATGAGATACTTTTTTTGTTAATGCAATTGCTTATTATGATGTCTCGCAATGTTTCTCTCATACACGGTTATAAACTGATTATTATTGTTTCACTTGACGTAAAAATCAACGATTCATATTTCAGCATAATTATGATTCATTTCAATGTCTCTTGACTTACTCGAACTACGTTTCACATGTCTCCTAAATCTTCTGTCCACTGTTTGGAGCAATGTTTCTTTTTCTTGTGCCAGTTATAATAATGATAACTATGATCTATATTTTTTTATTTAAAAAATAGTGAACCTTTCCTGGAACAGTCTCCAGATGGCAGGTCGGAGTCCGTTACCAATTAGTACGCGGACCTAAATACAACCAAATAAGTAAACAAGTAGGTAAACAAGTAAACAACCACCCACCGGATGATTCTTTTCCTCCTCGCAAATCGGGGTGAGAAGGATGTATCGCAACAGCTCTCCGATGTATTGCGAGACCTGATATAATAGTCATTGCTTCAAAAAAATTTCACAACATCAAGAAAATTCGGATAATAAAATTGGAATCATAGCTCGCTGAAAGAATGATATGTCGGTTGCGAAACGTACGCGAAATCAATGGAAAGTGAAAAAAAGAAGAAGAAAACATCATCAGAGATGTTTCGATTGCTACAAAAAATAAAAAGCTGCAATATGGGATCATCCAGCATGCGACAGAATTTCGTTTTTCTACGTTTTCAAAATTTCTGAAAAAACGGACTGACCGTGCACTGATACTTGCAGCAGTCCTTCCAGAAAGCAGAGGCGGAGAACTTCTGCCGAATAACGCACGTCGCACCGTGGATCAGCGTCTGGCCGATGCCGATGATCTACAGTATGGTAGCGGTAAGGTAGGGTTACGGTAGGGACACGGTAGGTTACGGTACGGTTATGAAAGGGTTACAGTAGAGTTGCGGTACGGAATACGGTAGGGTCACGGTAGGGTTACGGTAGATACAGTAACTTAAAAAGTACCGTACCCCTGCGGAAGTGTGGTACATTGGCAGACAGATGTAGAGTCGGTCAGTAGACGGGCGAACGCCGAAGACGATGTCGCCAGAACAGGCCATGTAGTAGTAGCTGGAGGAAATCTCTCTCTCTCTCTCTCTCTCACGATCTCTCTCTCTATTTCTCTCCCTCTATTTCTCTCTTTCTCTCTCTCTCTCTTTCTCTCTCTCTCGCTCTCTCCCTCTCCCTCTCCCTCTCTCCTTCTCTCTTACCGGAAGTGTTTGATGATAGCCGCTTTTGGCAGTCCAGTCGTGCCCGAAGTGAAGATATAGCATAGGGGACCTGTTGGACTAGTTGTAGTGTTAATCCGCCTGCTATTGTATTTTTTATCTCGCTGTCAGACGTGAAACGTATTCAACATGTTAGATTTTGAAATAGACGATACAAACATTACATAATGTGATATAACCTATATGAAACGTATAAAATATTGAGAACGGCAGCAAAAAAATAAACAGCTATATATAGGGTGTCCCCCCGGTTCGCGGTACGGTAGCCATCTCGCTGCATATTTTCTATACATCATTTCATCGCATCTAGCCGCGCTATCGGTCCGCGCAAGATCATTCGACCGCGCGATTCGCGCTCTTGGCGGTCTGATTTTATGGAAATGATGGTCATTCGCAAGTCAAATGAAACAGAGTTCTCCAACTTCAATTGGAAATAACTCCGTTCAGAAAAAAAATTCACAGGAGCTGCGCAAGGGCAATTGTGAGAATCGCTTGGAATTCGATTTTTTATTAAGTGCAAACTAAATTTTATATTCATCGATAATCATCGATATCCAGGTGTTCAATAGGTAAAGTTGAGCTAGAGAGCTGAAATTTGAATATGATTTGGTGAAGGGGTATCCCGACAAACGCTTGGAAATCGATTTTGAATTTGGCTCTGAATACGGTTATAAGTGAGAAAACCCTTATAATAGGCTGTTTCGCATAATTTCTTCGTCATTTCTCGTGTGCCGTACCGTGAAAATGGGGGATAGCCTATACCAACTGGTTGAAAATGTTTAAATCAGAATGGCATAAACGAATAAAAAACCGCTGATTCGAATCGCAAACATGTGATAGAAAACGTACTGTTGAAGTGAGAATGGCAGAAACGTTCTTTCGAATAGCAAACGTGTGCATGGCAACGTACTGTTGAAGTCGGTGGCGGCTAGTGGAGTGGGCTCATCGTGGGGCTGTTTCTCGAGGTGCGAGAGAATGGGGGTGAAGACAGGGAGAGTCTGGAAAGAGTGGAACGTTCGGTCTATTGTATTTCTACCACATTAATTTTATTATATTCATACCAATCAATATTTCAATCAATTGATTGATAAGTTCCCACCTCCTCCCTCCCTCCCACCACGAGTACTTCTCTCGGCCGGAACAGCTCCGCTGATACCACGTCCACCAGGTCTGAAGCAGTGTTCACGTCACTGATTTCCTGGCTGTCCTGATTTTCGAGTCTCGGTTTCCTGCACTGGTTCTCTGCGATCGTTTGTTTCATTTTTCTTCTTCGTTTTTTTCAACACGCACACCCATTGGAGCATTGACATGATTCACTGTCATCTCATAATGTGGAGTGTGTGAAACGTATTTGTTGTCAAACCAAGGAAATGTAACTTAGTGAGTATCACGTTCACCAGGTCTCAAACAGGAGTTGTTCAGCTATCTTCCCTTTACAGATATTTCTAACAATACTAAATGTGTGAATGGAGCATTGCAATCATTCACTGCTATCTCGTAATATGGGATATGTGAAACGTATGTGATGTAATACCAAACACTAAATTTGTTCGAGCATCATAGTTTGGGTTTTTCACATTTTTAGATTCTACATTTTTTTTTCTAACACTCAGGCGTGCATTGCTCTTATTCACTGCTATCTCATAATGTGGGATACGCGAAACGTATGTGTGTTCATTCCATCATACCAAGCAAGTTCTACTGAGTGAGTTTCGGAATCAGACTGATAAAGAGATATGGTACCCACTCTGCTGTAGTGCCTTTGAGCAGACGACGTGGGTGGTCTTGGCGGACTGGAGGGAATGCGCGAGGGACGCCATACGCTGATTCGTATTCATCCACGCGGACACCACACCCAGCTGAAGAGAATACGTTTCAACTGGTAGATAAGGGGAAGCGTGAACACTTCGGGCAATGGACAACGAAATAAGATCAATTGAAAGTTAAATAATAAATATTTAGAAGTGTAGACGTATTTACCTTGGCAGAAGCGAGCACACAAAAAAAACGAAATAGACAACAAAAACTTGGACGACAGCTTAGACGACCTACTTTGGCACACGCGAGCCACGCTGCCACGAAGTCCACCCCGTTCTCCATGTACACGGAGACCACATCGCCTGCGTTCACTCCGTGCGACTGCAATTACGCTTTTCGGAAAGATTCATGGTTTAGAAAGCTAGTGAACAACATGCTGATATTGGGAATGTCCACAGCCAATTTCTATGGTGTGCAAATCCGCTTTCATGATAGTGACGTCACTGGATCATATTCGATCTACGATCTCAAGAAACCGGAATTCGAAACGTCCGACTCGGCAACCCAACGTCATAGTTATTCGCAAGACCACGGAATCAATAAGATAATCAACAAAATGAGTACCGTGAGTAGATGTGCATACGCGTTGGCGAGTCGATTGAGGTCTCGAAACGAAATCTCCCTTCCTGTAGCTATTTCCACCAGGGCTGTCTTTTCGGGCAACCTGTACAAACGTGTCGAACGCAATTACAGTTTTTCACGCGTAATCTTAGCTCACCTCTCAGCGGTCCTTCTGAAATAGTCGTGGATGCCGACGTTCTTGGCGAACGCGCGACGAACGCGCCACTTCAAGCGAATCAGGACAGAGAGACCGCTGAAACAAAAATTTTGATATATTGATTACTATTATCAAAAGATCACAAAGTAATGACTCACTGCAGGTCCCTCCTGGTTGTTTTGAGGACTCGCCGAAAATAGTCCCAGTCGATTTTGAATAGTAGGTAGAGGAATAGGAGGAGGACTGACATTGAGGGAACGGCCGCTGTGGCTATTTGAATCCATGTCAGCATCTGCAAAAGCAGTAAAAAAAACTATTTTGCAGGTTTGTCATCCATCGCAAAAATACATTAAATTCGAATTTCCGATTGAACATTGAGAATGGCAATATGACACAAACTTTCTAACAATTATCCTTGATACTGGATTCAGTATTCTATAATTTTATTCACTCATCAGCAATGGAGGTTCGACATTGTCGCAAATAACTGCGCGGGCAAAATATAAGCTAGGTGAAACGTAATCATGTTCTGTTCATGAACCACACACGGAATACTGCACTAAAAACGTTCATAAAAGTGTCTGGCGACGCGTGATAGAGCCAAAGCAACAACAAACAAACAGCACACGTCTGGTGGGAAGAACGGGAATGTTGCCTGGAACAATGACAGAGTGGTCTCTCTCTCTCCCATCTCTCTCTCTCTCTCTCTCTCTCTCTCTCTCTCTCTCTTGTCTCTCTCTCTCTCTCGTCTCTCTGGAACTGATTGCGAGTGAGATCAGAAAGATATGTGAGAGAGTGTGGCGAGAGAGTGTGGCAGGGCGAGAGAGTCAGGGGCGTTGGACGGTTGGTAGGGTGGTAGGGTGGTTCCGAACTGTACTAACGTGAGGCGAGGCCGCGTAATGTGTCGGGGTGGGAAAACAGGAAAACGTCGTCTTGCCAGGCCATAGACCAGCAACATGTGATACCAACTACTCTCACAATGAGTCAGGAAAGCACATGGCGCGTGGAATGGTAATTGGTGCGCTATAAATATGCACCCGCTTCCAAAAAGATGGGGTTCGTTCTGATGCAACCGCGAGTAATCATTCCGAAACCTCATCATGTTTCGCCAACTTTTTGTGTTGATGTGAACCTGTCTGGAACCGAAATTGCGAGAGGGAAGGGGAGGGAGAGAAATGGGTGAAAATGATGCATCCGTACCCCTTTCGGTGAATATGATATTGAGATATGGGATCAGAGAGCGTGAAGATGAGAGAAACGAGCGGGATTTTTGGGGATGGCAGCTGGAAACAATAGAACGGGATCGGGATACCAGCAGACAAGAAACCTCCTAGGCAGTTCGTGTCCCAATAGCCGCATAGTCGATCCGGTGTCATTCGCACATTCTCACATCCACCACTACTACTCTCCAATACTTTCAACCACTTGTCTTGTATCTTGTCTACGCGAACGCTTTTGACAGTTTATACGTTTTTTATCATACAAAACCGATGTTTTCAATATCTCAATGTCAGATTCAGCTTGTGAAACAAGTGAAATGAGAGGAAATTGAAAGTATTGAAAGACTCGGGGAATCTCGTGTGATAGATGAAGTGGTTTTTGTGATCGCGCAAAATTGATGAGCTTATTTTTACCGTACTTTATTGCTGGCTTGTGTATAAGCAGGAAATTGAGAGAGGGAGGTGCAAAGCTAATTGAGAGGATTGTACAATGTTGATGATTGGACGTTGTCACTTTGACGGTTGTTTCCAAATTTGACGCCAGCGAATTTTCTGATCGCCAAGCGTCATAGTTTCACTTCAAGTGTGGTCTAACGTGACATAACGGTTGAAATCTACGCGAAACGAGAATGGAGAACGTAAGAAAACAATTATGAAGGGGCTAGGTTATAATAATCGCGCGTGACAATTGAGGCGAGAGAAAGAAGCGAGCGAGCGACTCGCAAAACACTCGACTGACCCTCGCATACTGGTGTAATCCCAACTGGTTGTCTTCTTGCACAATCCTCCCAATTAGCTTTGTATTCTATATCCATTTATATCGACATGCAATGCAACCTAGCAAAAAAGACGTTGAAAACACGCTATTCATATGCATTCCTTTTCAAAGGCCGATATTTTTGTGCATATCTGACACAAGCGATTTCCTGCTCGTCTAGATTCCCTTTCAATTCGCATACATACTCGCACAGGCGTGTTTCTTTGTTCGTTCTCGTAGTGTTTCGAGTTTGTCTCGTCTCTCGTTTTGCGCGCGGCGTTGCAAATCGTGCGCGCACATTGCTTGCCCCACTTTGGTAGCCCTGGCCGATTCAACACTAATCCACGAAATCAGCCATTTCACATTTCGAACGATCCACGGTTATCACCGAGAATCAGCCACAGGCAATCGTGTTTTCGTCGTGCGTGCGGTCAAAAGTGGGGTTGGTGATGCGTGAATCAGTCGTGTCGCTCTCCTATTGAATGTCCTTTCTTCCCCTCGCCCCGACCACAATCGTGTTACAGTGATATGGGTCAAACTGACCTTCATTTTCGTGGATTCCCGATTCTGCTCTCGCCTGTGTTTCGAATGATCGAATGTCTCAAATTAGATCTCGGATCGCGCTAGATTAGTGATTAGTCAGTTTGTCCTGATTATAAGATTATGTGCCTGTGATATTATGCGCCACTTTCTCTCTCTCCTACCTTTTCACATATCCCATTCCATTTATCGCTGCTAATCCGCCTTTTATTCGATGTTTTATTGCAATTTTGCAGCCCGCTCAAATGATCATCAGAAGTAGCGCGTATCTGTTGATATTTTGTATAGTACAGGTGAGAGTTTGGTTTTTTAGTTTTCCGAAAAAAAGTAGTTCTCTAGATTTCTGCTCGAAATCGCTCGTTGCGCCTACGGGAGGACGATGTAGTGGAGACATCCAAAGACTCGCCGGCTTTCGTCCAGCAGACTAGCTCCGAGGAAAAGGTGATTTTTTTGTGTCTTTCTCTCTCTCTCTCTCTTTCTCTCTCTCTCTCTCTCTCCAATTTCCTTTTCACAACCTAGCAAAAAGGTTTGTTGAGTTTGAAAATACGATACTGACATGAGACACAATCAATTTCATGTGCTTGGGTGGTGGAGATTCCCATTCCCATTCTCTACTTGCATCTATAGAATAGGCCTATTCGAATTGTTTGTAACGTATACATCTCTTTTTTCAGAGTTCCGAGGAATCCGTAATAGAACACTTTCCTCACCACAAGAGATTCATACATTCTTCGGAAGAAGATAAGGTAAGGAGATTTTAGCATATTTAGAAAAAAATTGACCATACTTTACTTACGTATTCACAACTTTTTTTGTTGAAAACTACACAAAACTCAGATATATTTTACAAAGTACACCAAACACTATAAATCACACGTCTACAAATCCATGCCTACTACTTCAACGGATAAAGACCTATTGAAAACATACATTTCACATGTCGCATACACACAACACACTCTTCTCTTCACAATCAACCTCAGCCATCACAGAACTTTCTGTTGCGAATTCTTGTTCTAATTGTGATCACATAGTGACTTCGCTCGCATATATTATCTAACTAATATTTTTTCTAGATCGAGTCGGACACGATCATCCCCCCTCCTCATCGCGCCTCCTCCAGAATGGACACCGAGAGGGAGACCGTAGCCATCGCGCCACTCTTCCCACCGACCAGAGCTGGTGGGTACTTCAATTGTCTAGCAGACAATGATGTAGAGTGTATATAATATTATATGTAACACAAATTATATCATGAGTATTGACTTTTCCAGCGCCGCCCGTGGTGTTTTCTGAGTCGGCCGAAGTGACGCGTTCGCAACAGCAGACAACGGACGAGATCAACCATTCGCCGCGGTGAGAGGAAGAAAGAAAAAAAAAGAAAAAAAAACGATTCGTGAAAAACACTCACTCTATCTCTTTTCATCTCTTCTGGACAAGGACTATTCCACAG
Source organism: Rhabditoides inermis (assembly GCA_963966185.1). Lineage (NCBI taxonomy): Eukaryota > Metazoa > Nematoda > Chromadorea > Rhabditida > Rhabditidae > Rhabditoides > Rhabditoides inermis. The sequence continues at coordinate 449,623 of CAWZYM010000149.1, forward strand.
TTCAATGGTTCACAAAAAGAAATACATGAGAAATGAGGGCACGAATAGAATAGTAAAAACAAGATTAAGGAAAAATTCAGGTACTCCTACGTGGAAACCGAGTACCGCGCAGTGTCTACCGAAGCTCCTGAGGTGAGCAAGTCTATCTCATCCTCTCTCTCTCTCTCTCTCTCTCTCTCTCTCTCTCTCTCTCTCTCTCTCTCCACCCTCCCTCTCCCTCGCAGGTGCTCCCTCACGTTCTCTCCTCCGGCTTTGTGCAGTCTGCCTCCTCGCCCATCTCGCAGGAGATGGACTCCCAGCCGACCTTCCGCGACACACACCAGGAGGAGGCGCTCGTCTTCTCCAGACAGGGTGGGTGTCAAAAAAGAAGTCGTTTATTCAGTGCCGCATTCCATAACATTTTACATGTACAAAGTACACTTATATGTGTGAGAGGGTGGTAGTTATATCTTCAGGCGGTATCATCGTCCCCGACAGTGTCGTGGCTCAGAGAACTCTGCTGCAGGATGAAGAGGCATGTTGGTTGTGATTTCAGGTAATGGTCAGTCTCTTCGCAACTACCTTCGAGAGCTAGAAACCTAAGTTCTGCAGTGTTTGTTATGCAGAGACTGACCATACCCGAGCTTTCCATTGTTTGCAAGTGATTCGGTGGATTTTCTGTTTCAAAGCGGCATGACAGTGTACCAGCGTTTTGGCAATGTGTTCAACCCTGTGCACTTTCCAGATCTCCACTCCTCCCCTGCCTCGCAAGCACAAGAAGAAGCGGGTGAGCAAGAAGAAGAAGAAGGGCAAGAGGGGCAAGAAGCTGCTCAAGAAGAGGAAGGGCAGGAAGCTCGTCAAGAAGATCAAGACCACACTGGCTCCCGAGTATGGTGAGATGGGGTGGCAAGACAGAGAGTGAACCAGTATTCAGAGCTACCAACGTACACCACCCCGCAACCGCAGCCGTTCATTCAAGCCAGCATCGACCAGGGCAGCACTGACGAGCCGACTGGTGAGTAGACTGGTGTCTGATGTCCGACTGGTGTCCATAGACCGACTGGTGCTTATTGTCCATATTCCTTCAAAGCCGTATTCGATCGTCTATATTATACATCTGGGTATCTATGTATTTATATCTAGGTGTGACGATGCGTCGCCTCAAGATCGGCCCGCGCGGCGGCAAACACATCAAGAACAGCTACCAGAACCTCAAGAGCTACAACGAGGTGCGCTCTTCTCTCACTGGATTGCTCACTTTTCTTATCACAACTTTCACTTGGTCTTTGCATTCTTCCCCCTCTCTTCTCATTCGCTCTCATCCCACCCCTTCCAGCAACTTCTCGAGGAGCATCCCGAGCTCGCCACCAGCTCAGTCGCCGCAGTGGCTGCCGTCGATCCGCAGGATGTGGGTACTATTCTCTCTTCTCCCATACAACTGGATGAACCTCATCTTCTAGGACAACGTGATCGTGGACAAGGAGAGCGGGCAGGCGTACTCGCGGGACGACCTCGCGCAGATGTGCAGCGAGACGGCCAGCATGGGTGAGGAGATGAACGTGAACATGATTAATACAATACATATTACATCTACGAAGGTATCTTTTTAAATTCCAGGACAAATATGCTGCCATATTAGATCAAATAACAGTGAACAATAAATAGGCAATGCTATTTCCACGAAAAATACACTGCAACTAAACATAAATTAGAGTTGAACAAATGTTGTGTAATGGTATCAGTTTTTCTCATTCCTTATTCCACGAACCACACTTCAGGACGCACATGGGGCATCACAGACGTTGCGGATTTCGCGCGCAAGAACTGTTTCCTCATCCAGTTGTACTACTCAAAGGTTCGGTATCCATACATCACCTACAGTAACCCAATGTCGTATTCAGGTGTCATGCGGACAGATCGTGCAGTTCGTCGACTACTGTAAGGACTGGCAGATGCTGCGATTGAGAGCGGCACGCGTATGAACCCACTAAAAGCTCATCTCAAGGTCTCACTACCATATCATTCACTCCCATATCCTTAGATTACTATGCTCTATTCACTTCGCCAAAACGTGTACAGACTCAGACGATTGAGTGCAATAAAGTTTTACTGAACTGTACAAGCAACAATAACGAGACAACAACAAAACAACGGGATTGAACGGGGACTCACTACTTCTTGTTCTTCCTCTTCTTCTTGGCAGGCGGGGCGGGCACGGCTGCCATCTCCTCCTCCTCCTCCTCCTGCTTCGGCTCCGCGTCTCCCTCCTCCGTCTGCTCCTTCTCCTTCTCCTCGCCCTCCGGCAACTCGTATAACGCGTTGCGCACGAAGGCTGCCGCGGCGCGCTGCACAGAACTATGAGGATAAACGTAAAGCGATACGTTACCTGATTTAATCCGGGTTGCGCTCGTCTCTCCTCTATACCGCGCAGACGCTTCACGTACGTCTTCGTGCGCTCCTGAATCACACAATTTCAACTATCATAACAATACAACTGCCTACCAGGTCGTGCATGAGCGGCATGGCCTCCTTGGGGTCGTGTCCCTCGATGGCGAGCGTCGACCAGGCCAGCGAGTTCACCGCGAACATCGTCATCACGTCCATACGCGCCATGTCCATCGGAGTACGCTGGAAGCAAGACGTTACAAATCAACTCCAATTAATTCATTTATCCGGTATCGCATACTATATATATAAAGTATTCATATCTTGCAAACCACATACGTTTTAAGAGTAACAATGAAAAATGTGACTTCTTTTCATTCTTCTTTTCCCCGCGGCGTGCGGTCGGGTCCTCATTTTGCCCCGCCGCCGCCGAATGTTCGGTCATCGACAAGAATCCTTCCCGAGAAACCAGTGAGGCGGCGGGAAGTATCCTCATGTGGAAGCAGCTATGGCGCGAGTATTGTCTTCTCGCCACTAACCTCGTCAGCCTTCCTGTCTTTCCCCGGCGTTAGCCTATGCATCTAGTATCTTAGGAACTACTGTATGCTTCTCATTGTGATTGCGTTGTCATATTCAGATATAACGATTCCGGATAAACAATTGTTTGAATTGATTGATTGAATGAAAAATGTACGAATGTACCTCGAGGTGTTGTTCGAAGGTGGAGTCGAGGTGAGGCTGGAGCGCGTCTTCGAGCGCCGTCAACGCGTCGTTGAACCTAGTCAGCTGCGCGATCACCTCGTCCGGCAGCTTGCCCTTTTTCGGCGTGCGAGCAGCCTCTGTCATCTGAAATTGAAATCATGACTTTTGTTTGTGCAAACAATTTCGAAATTAAATCGGGTTCGTTTAGCAGCAACGACGTCCATGCCTTCAGATACACGCTAAGCACTCCACTTTGATAGTACACTCAATATGTATGAACAACAATGACACAGACAAACAGCGAAACGGTAAAAAAAACTGTATTGAAAAATAAACAACATTGGCAAACGTTCAAAACGAAAATAAACAACCACTAACTACAGTAACCTAATTGTTTGGAATGGCTCGCCAAATGGCGACTCGCGGAGCGGCCGCGTCGCGGTTTCATGGATTACCGTAGCGCATAAATATGCAATTATGGAAATTTTTGTTTTGATCTTTTATCGATATCTGATCAATACATAATGCATCTTACAGTATACCAATTAAAAGAATATGCTCGACTGTGTCAAAGTACATGCTTCCATGCAGTTCTCTTCACGTTACACACTGTTTGAGCTCGTTTGTGTGTTGCTTGACCATCAATCGTGGCAGCTGGTGTTTCTCGACTTCCTGCAAGTACTCCATAGTAGTTTAGCGTTTTTTGTCCGATATTATGGATATATGATGCAGATTTGTATTGCGGAGCTGTTTATTTCGAAGAATTGCGTTCGCGTTTGTTTGATTGAACAACTTGACGATGGCCGTTGACACCGTTGCTAACATACGTTTCGTATCAAATACTCTTGTGTTTCAGTGTTGCCATACATTTGATGCTCATTGGGCACGGGGCGGAATGTCGTTCTTCTGGCAGCAGGCGCTGAACGGCGACGCCCAGCAGCCCCCGAACGGGGAGCAGCAACAGAGTCAGCAAGGCCAGCAGGGGCAGTGGGACTACATCAGCCTCGGCGGACAGCAGCAGCCCACCTACAACTGGGGACAGCCCGCCAATCAGGTAGGCGACATTGATTGATTCGATTATTAATTCGTTTCAGTCCCAGTCCGATCCCTACAGCGCCGCTGCCTTCTCTGGATATCAACAACAAAATGTAAGTGGTGTGATGATGTATTATTTGACAATGTGTTTCAGGGACAGCAGCAGCAGTACAATCAGTACCAGCAGGCTCCGCAGCAGCAGTCTCAATGGGAGCAGCAGGTGGGCACCGGTTTACTAGTATGCTACTCTCACCTACTTTGCCTCGTTGTTCTTTGACGTACACCCATTGTGTGTGCATTGATTGGCTGGCGCGTCTCCCACTGGGTCACGCATCCGAGTCTCTTCCCGAATGCGATTTGTCCGTCGTCAAGGCCGTTCGATTTCTCCCCCCACGATCTCCCTCTCTCGCTCCCCCCGCACCGCGCGCTGAAGCAGGCGACCCCAAAAATCTACCTCTGCATGTTTTTTTTGTGTTCTTTCGAATCACCCTGGAATACTGTATCTGTATGTACCATTTTCTGATTTCAGGCGCCGAAACAGCAGCAGCCGCAACAACCCGCGCAGAACGTCGCGGATATGAAGCACCAAGTGAGTATCGCCTTCGTCCTTTTTTTCTTTTCGTTTTCCCTTTGTTTCCCCTCACCCATGTGTGTAGGCGCAGCAGCAGTACACTCAGTCGCTGCACCAGTCGGCGCCCATCCAATCCACCCCTCTTCTCCCCAAGATTGAACCTATCCAGCAGGTATGTGCTGTTCGCTTCCCATTCTCTCGTTCCCTTTCCTCTGATTACCCTGCTTGCCCCCTCTGTACCTTTCGCATTTCCCTATTCAGAATCAGAACTCAAACGGCGCTGCTCCGAACGGCTATCACCAGGAATCGGTGGAGCAGGTGCAGGAGCAGCAGAATGGGAACGGCTACTACGGCGGGTACACGCAGGAGCAGTACGAGCAGTACTATGCCCACCAGGCACAGGCGCAACAAGCACAGAAAGCTGCTCAGCCAGTGCAGGACTATCAACAGCAGCAGCAGCAGTATTACCAGAATAGCAGCTTGCACGAGGGCACCCCTGCCTATGATGCTGCGTATGCGCAGCAACAGCATGACTACTATCAGCAGCAACAGGTTTGTGTTGGGTATCCTCTGTTGTTTCCCCACTTTCTTTCCCTATCGCGTCTTGGGATTTGGGCATTTGAGTTGGTCGATTTATGTCGAGTGTGCTGGTTTAGGCGTACTACCAGCAACAGCAGCAGCAAGAGGCGGCGGTCGCGGTACAACATCAGCAGACGAGGCATACTCAACCCGAGGTGGAGGCGGTCGTGGAAGCTCCGCCCACAGAAGCCACGCCCATCGAGAACGGCCATGGCTACGAGAACGGCACGGAGGCGGTCGAGGACGGCTGGGGCAACGAGGGATGGGACGAGGAGAGCAAGGAGCAGAGTGCGCCTGTGGTGGGTTACGGTATTGCAGATATTTTGTTACGGTATGATTGTAGGAGTCTGTCGCTGAGTCGGCGTGCGAATCGACACACACTGTGAGCCAGACGCGATCGGAGCCGGTCATGTACGAGCAGTGTGGTGAGTCAAGTTATACGTATTTATTCATTGATTGATTTTATTATGTAGATGCGAGCCGGGAGCCGTCGACGTGTCCACCCGAGTCGGAGCCGTCTGTGGAGAGGGAGCTCACTCCGGCGCCGGTTGTGGAGGATGTGACCGTTCCCCCGCCTGTCGATATTCCTGCGGCTGCTCCGGCCCCTATCGAGGTTCCTGTGGAGGTTTTCGTCCCCGTCGAAGAGGAGCCGAGCGAGTCGTTCACTCCCGCACCCGAGACTCTGGTGGAGGCGCCTGTGAGAGAGCAGGAAGAGTGGGGCTGGGGAGAGGAGGAGCGACAGGTGATTGAGGAGCTGGATCAGGCAGTGCACGAGGTGGGTTGGTGTGTGCAATGTGCATGCCCGTGCTGGTTGCGTGTTGTACTCATGGTCGTGTTTAGCCGGCTTCGGCTCCCGTTGAAGAGAAGGAGGAGAGCGCCAAGGCCGCCACTCCCGAGCCGGAGGAGGTGAATGTGGAGGAGGCGGGAGAGGAGGTGGAGAAGGTGGAGACTACCCCTGTGGAGGAGACTCCTACTCCCGTCGTATTCGCCCCACCCCCGCCTGTTGTCTTCAAGTCTGGTGGGTTCGGTTGTGTGACTTGGCTTGATTATTAGTTATTACTTTCTAATTCCATGCGAAATGCAAATGGTATTGGTGTGATGTGTGTTGTATCGTAGTAATAGTTGTATGTTGCGTATTTCTTGTGGTTATTGTGATGTGTTTGTGTTTGTGTCGTCTGTCAATGTGTGGTGTTGTGATGCTAATGTTGCTATGATGCTGGGTGGCGTGGGAACGGCGAACGGCTCTTTCTTTCTATTCTCTCTTTCTCTCTCTCCCTCCCCCCCCCTCTCTCTCTCTCTCTCATTCTATCACTTTTGAATATGTATGCATGATAGTAATCCGTCGTCGGCATTTGCTGTCCTCTCGCTTTCTGTCGACTGACCTGTCACACTACTATTTATCTCGCCATATCTGTGCACTTCTTGTTTCCCCTGGTCTCTCCTCCTTCTCTCCATCTCCCCTTCCGTTCGCTTCCCCTCATCTGTATGTTTGCGCTCTTTTGAGCGCCTCTCTCGTCTATTTTGTCCCTGCGAATTGTGCTGCGACGGCTATGATGTGAACAGTTTTTCGCTGCATCATTGTGAATTTGTGACGTGGTATTGCGTATTGATTGCGTGCGGGTGGGTCTCACCACACGACTGCCGTTATCACAGTATGCGTCCGGAATATAGCGGGGGAGACGGGCCGAGCGAGTGGCAGAGTAGTTCTATTCCAGATTGAATCGTGAGCGGCTGCAGGATTGCAGCTGTAGTGCAAGATCGCATTACGTGTACGTTGCGGTATCGATTGGCGTTGTGGCTGCGTAGTGGTTGCGCGGCGATGCGTCATGGCGATTGTACGATACCGGCTGGCGCACGAATTGTGTTTCGACGCACTTTTTACGGCTCTCACACCCTTGCCCGTTTTGACCTGTGCAGCTATCTGAACGATTTGGGTCAAAGTGGTGTGTAAGGGGGTTTCCCTTTTGCTGGATTGGCATTGATTTGTGATGCGCCAAGCGTGTGATGTGAAGACTGCGGGTGGCTGCTGCTGTTCTGTTTGCTGAATGCCCTTACGCTATATTGTAGGGGCTCTCCCTTTTCTGTCTTTTCTTCGCTAGCGTTTTTGCCACACTTGAATGGATTTTGTTGCGGTTGTTGTTATCTGACATGCGAGTGAAATAGAAATTGAGACTGCATTGATATATTTTCACAATGTTCGAAATTATGCGTAGATGAAACGTAGATCTCATATTTAACATATTTAGTTTTAAGCTTCTTTGTGATCTGAGATCGGACGCGTTCTCGCATTGTCTTTTATCGGACGTCGGACGTGGAGAAAATGGAGGGGAGTGAGAGTGAGAGAGATCTGTGTCACCAGCACCCGCTCCGCTGTCGCGCCCGTCGGCGATCGCTCCCGCACACACGTTGCACACGCGTCGTTCTCTCGCTCTCTCTCTCTATCTCTCTCTCTCTCTCTCTCTCTCCCTTCTCACTCTCCTCTCTCACTCTCACTCTCGAACTGCGCCTATCGATTGATCACACCCCATTGTCTCTCACTCTCTGCTCACTCTAATCTCTCTTGATCGTGGTGTGTTTTTTTATCTCGATGATGTACTTGTTACCAGTAACCACGTTTTTGCGTTGATTTCTCTGTTCTCTCTTTGCTTCCGTTATCTGTCACTAATGGTTTGCGCTTGCGGGACGTAACACTTGTGTATGTGTACATTGCGCGGCCGGTGATTTTGTGCTGTTGCGTAGTTTGGCAGAGGATTGACGTTGTCTTGTTGCAGAGGAGTTCGAAGAGGACAAGCCCGAGGAAGAGCAGCAGCTGCCGACCAAGCAGCACTCGCTCTCCCCTGCTCTCCATCCTCACGCCATCAAGGAGGTGTGTTTAGTGTTTGTTGTTGTTGTTGTTGTTGTTGTTGTTGTTGTTGTTGTTGTTGTTGCTGCTGCTGCTGTTGTTGAGTTGTTTACATTCTTGTTCAGGAGTCTGAGTCGGAAGCGCTCTCTGCGTGCGTGTCCCCGGTGGTAGTGGAGGAGCAGCCGCACACCCTGGCCCCTCCGACGTCGTCGCCTGACCAGGCGCTCACCCCAGACATGGCAGACACGACCGGACCCCAGTTCACATCCACACCCAAGGACTCGGAGGCAGAGTCGGTCAAGGTAGGAAGAGAGAGAGAGAGGGGGTGGGGGCGACTGAGATATGAAGAATTGGTTGAATGAGTGAATTGCAGGCCGCTCCTCACCAGCCCCGTCGCGGCTCCAACGCCAGTGCCAAGGGAACTTCGTCGTCGTCGAAGAAGGATGTGAAGAAGGAGGAGAAGAAGGCTGCGGCGGCCGCTGCTGAGCCTGTGCCGGAGATGGCGTCCTCGGAGCTGAGCGACTCTAGCCGCGCGGGCGGTGCCGCCGACAGGGACAGGGGCAACGTGCGCGAGAGGATGAAGGCCTACAAGCAGCAGTGAGTCGTGTCCGTGTATTATCAACCTTCGTGATGTAGTTATTATTCGAACTATGTGTTGTGGAGGTATGAGTGATGGTTGAAACTTATTAGTATCGTGTTGCGTGAATTCTTGGGTATCATCAACAAACCGTGATTGTTCGCAATTTGTAACGTGGGTTAGGAGTGTTGGTGGAAACGTATTTTTTCGGTGTAGTGTGAGTGGGTGAATACAGTTGTGTTTCAGGTACAATGAGATCTTCAACCGTCTTGCTGTGGCTCGTCACACGGACGCGCCCGGACACGGCGGACAGGGAGGACAGCACAACCGGTCGCTGAACGGACCGCGCACACCCAACCGACACGCCAACCCCCTTATGATGGAGCACGCCGCAAACGGGGGAAGGTGCGTATTGATTTATTGATTGATTAAATACAGCGCTGCACGTGTTGAATATGCAGGATATAGCGATGCTGGATGATTGATTTATCGATTGAGCAGTGATCTATGGTGTAGACGAGTGAGTTGAGTGATTTGGAATTTGCATATACGTGAGCGCGTGTTGTTGTGGAAGGACGCGGCGACATTTCGGACACGTGTATTTGTTGTCATTTCATTAGCGTCGTGACTTTTGTTAATTGAGTTGTTTTGCGTTTGCATTGCGTGTTGATTTTGACTCCTGCTTGATCAGCGACTATAGACCGGCTCGAACATGTATCCCTTCAACGAGTACATTGATTCCAAGAGGCGCATGCGGTGAGTAGGCAAGGGAAACATGGTCTGGGATGTTTTGAATAGGTGCTCGACAATTTGTCATCACTACGTGCTCTGTAACATCATTCTCGCCCCTTGCAGCTGGGGCCGTCGGTCGGTGAACCTCGGCCGCCTCAACCACAACTCGACGCCCAAGGACAGCGATGTGTCGATGATGCGCGCCGAGATGAGCAGCATCCATCTGGGAGACAAGAGTGAGCCGAGGGGATGGGGGGGGTTGATTGATTGATATCGATTGATTATCAGGGATTCGTTATTTGATATCGATTGGTTACTCGCCATGTTGCAGACGACACTATGGACATGTCTCTGGACGTGTCTCGCGGCTATGGCGACGACTTTGTGGACGCTGCGCGGAGAAGCCGCCTCTCCCGCTCCAGGCCCGCCAGCAGGGCGAAGAGCGAGATCGGAGAACCCTACCGGTCAGTATCGATTGGTTATCGATTGATTATCGGTGTGGTTTCAGCGACCCTCGCATGGGCATGCCGCCACACGCTCGCCAGAGCATGTTTGAGCAGCACGGCTATCCGATGCCCTATGGGTAAGTAGGGTGAGGGTTCTCGGAGGAATATGTTTCGTGGGGTACGTGTAAATAGGGATGTTTTATTCAATTTATTGATTACGTTTCTGCTCTCAATCTCAAGCTTAATCGTTTATCCGAAATCATCTATCCGTTTATCATTTATCATTTATTCGAAATCTGAATATGACAACACAATCATGTTGCAAAATGGAGACCCGCACGCTGCGGGGGAAAAGGAATTTTTTTTCTTGCTGTATTATCTTGTATTGAGGTACGGCGGCATGGCTCCGTCGGGCCGCTACCCGCACCCGCACCACGCCGGCTACCCGGCCGGCCGCTACTCTTCGATGGGCGCCCCGTACGCCATGGACTACTTCCAGCAGCAGCAGCAGCAGGCACACGCCATGCAGTACGACCAGATGAGGAGGCGCCCGCAGTCGTCGTTCGACGCCGGGGCGCATGCCAGGTGGGAGAGGGGGGGGTATTGTACCGGCGACTACATTTCCATTGTCTCTGTCACAATGGGGTTGTTTATAGCTGAGTGGTGATGCGTAGTTGTTACGTGATGGAGAAATTGTTCGAAAGTGGTAAAAATGCCTTGTATTTTTTGGAAGTGTGTGAAACGTATTCGTTCTGTGATCTGATTGTGTGCATTGCAGGTTCCAGCAGGCGGGCGGCGCATACGGCGCGTATGACGCGTACGCGCACGAACAGGACGGATCGAGCGAGGAGAGCGACGAGGACGAGGTGTGCGGGTTATTGATTTATTGATTGATCAGATGTTATTGATCGATTTCAGGAGGAGAGCGAGGAGGTAGACGGAGAGGAGCAGATGGAAGGCAGCGAGGCGGAGATGCGCCGCTACCACCAGGCTGCCAGAATGGTCAGTGTGTTTGATGGTTGTTTATTTGTTTACTCTGGCGTGGTCTAGGCTAGATGTAGATGTTTTTGCTAGGCGTTTGTAGCATGACGATGATCACGAGATAGGTGACGGGAACTGGTTTCTGGATGGATGGTGGAAGAGTGGGAAGGGTGTGGGGATTGATTGGTGTTGTGCTGCCGAGTAGTAGATTCCTTGCTGCCCCTGCTGACTGAGATGGTTCACGTAGACGAGGAGGAAATGGATGTGGACGAGTGGCGGTGGCGTAGATATGTGGTTGGTAGTGGGTTTTATTGTTTGTCTTGTTTTCCGCAATCTATTATCATAATTCCTAAACATTGAATGATTGAGTATGAAGCGAAGCGTATTTTGTGTAGGTTTCATGTTTAATGAATTTTTTATAGATTCACTGATATTTTGTGAAAATCGATGTAATTGACTGAATTTTGATGTGTTTCAGCAGCAACAGCAGCAGAAGATGTATGGAGGCGTTGGTGCAATGCCTATGCCAGGCGGATTCCCAGGAGTCCCCGTCCCATCCTCGGATGACAACTACTACTTTGGAGTTATCCAACTCGATAGAGTGAGTGATCAGTGATATATCGATTTATTGATTGATCTGGTCTCATGATTGATTGATTGATTGATTCAGGATCGTGTGGCGTCGATCATGCACTCTCTGCCACCGCCACCCGAGTACTATGGTCTGGCGGCGATCGAGAAGGCTGCCTACCTCTTCTATGCCGCCATCCACAAACGACACTTCCAGCCCGTCGAGGTGGGTGTGGGCGTGGCGAGAGGGGGCGGAGCATGTGTTATCGTGGTTGTTTCAGGTGTTCCACAAGCGCTTCAACCGCGAATTTTTCAAGTTCACCGCTGACAATGATAGCTCGGATCTAGCGCTGTGGAAGGTGGGTGTTGATTTCTCTCGTGTACTTTGTTGTTTACCTTTTGCTATTTCAGATCTGCAAGTCTATACAGGAGGAGTACAATGCCAAGCGCATCTCGACCCATCAGAAGGCATATGAGGCTAGCCAGCGACAGCTATTCTCGGATGAGAGGGACGGAAGTCCGGACAGCAGGTAGGATAAGGGAAGGAATCAAAAGGGTGATGATGAAGGGAGCCCTGTGTACGTACGACTAACCCTTTGTTGCATTTGATTCTTCTGATGTTTTACTGACCCCCTTTTTTGTGTAGTGATGAGGATGAGGAGGAGGAGGAGGAGTTTGATTTGGGCGAACAGCCCAGACAGCCCCACAAGCGTCGCATCTTGCGAACCAAGTCGGATTCGCACCTGTGAGTGTAGATGTGCGACTTGTGACTGGGACTTGAGTTGTCACATTTCGGGTTGTGGACATTTGGTTGTTGGCTTCGGGTTAGACTTCTACTATTTCCTCTGTGCTGTCAGTTCTGGTAGTATTTCGCTTTGCACGAAGCACGCAAGCCGATTTGGTTTCTAGTTTCAAGTTTGAACTGAATGTTAGATAGCCAATCGTTTGTAAGAGCATTATAGTTCAATTTTCCTGCAAGCACTTCACCTGCAAGCAGTTTCCTTGTTTCTACACTTTCTTTCAGCTTTCAACTTTTCCTGGTCACCCTTTCTCACCCTGTTTTTAGTTCAATCGCTACGATGTTGCTGCACAAAGTTAGAGAGCAAATTAGAAAGAGGTGACGTGTAGATGGTAGTCGTCGTTCCGTGCCGCACCTACAGTAGACTGTATTCTGCAAGCGGCTAACTACCGTATGTCAAGCACTTCACTCGACCACTGCATGTCTGTATTGTGATGTTCGTGTTTGTGGCGTCCCTCTATCGTCTTCTCCCTTTCTCTTCTTCTCTGGTTGAACAGGGCTGGGAATTGGTTCAATATTGTTTTGTCGGGTTCATTTATGGCTACGAGTCGACGAGTATGGTTGGCATACTTGCAGTCTCTTAGGGTGTTAATGTCGTGTGGTGTGTTGTATGGGAATGATTGCAGGCTGAGCGACCGCGCGTCTCTGTACGAGCAGCCGGATGCGTCGGACGCGGACGTGAGGAGCATCGACAGCACGCAGAAGGGTGGGTGGGGACGGGGAATGGGGGGGGAGGAAAGAGCGAGTTACATTCATGATTGAATGATGCAGTGGAGGGATTCGTTATTTGATATCGATTGGTTACTCGCCATGTTGCAGACGACACTATGAACATGTCTCTGGACGTGTTACATTCATGAATGAATGATGCAGTGGATGAGTTGCATCGTTACATAGTTTTCTTGTAGTAAACGGGAGGGTAGGGGAGGTGCAGTGATGCGATGGATGAGATGGATACTTGTCGTTTTGCATTCATGTTGATTGGTGGGTGAAGGTTGAGGGATGAGGATGTTCAAATTAGCTGTACAGCAACTGATGAGTTGTATTGCCGCGGTGATGCGTAGCTTTCTCGTGTTTTGTAATATAGAACTTTGAAAGTGAAGTGTTTTTGATTCAATCCAGAGCCGAGTGTTATTGCATTAATTTTCCAGTATTTGCAGTGTGTTATTCTTAGGATTAACGATTTCTCGTTTTCAGCGCCTCTGAAGCACCGTGTGCCGCACGCTTTCACCGTGTTTGGTCCCGGTGGTCGAATGGTCACTGTCCAGCCGGATAAGTGAGTGGGCGGGACTAGAGGCGGAGTCTCACTGTAACCTGTTCAGGTCGGTGTCTGTGGTGTACCTGGAAGAAGTGCGGAGCAAGATGCGCGACGAGCAGACGAGGAGAATCATCGACGCCGCCGAAACGTTCCATGGTGGGTGGAGATGGAGAGGGTGACAATTTTATTGAATGTCATTGGTAGCATGTTGTTTCATTCCTAGCTGCAACCTATTCTCACTGTCTACTCATTGCAGGCCCGCTGGTGGCTGGGCAGACGCGTCCGCAGTCGGTGCGCCTGTACGTGCAGCGTCAGATGGAGCGCATTCGGCAGAGCGGAGTGTACCGGGAGAACCCGCACGACGCGGATGTCGTGGACGCGATGCTGGTGTGGCAGCTGCTGGACATGGTCGTCCAGCAGCAGGGGGTGGGTGGACGGGGTCGGGGACTTGGCGATTGATGTAGAAACAAGCCTGAAAGAACGTAGAATGTGAATTATGGTTTGTTGATTGTGGAATTAATGTAATCAAAAATGGCAGACTATTGACGGTCAAGTGTCTTGAACAGTCTTCATTCTTGCCATGAAACACATGTGTCATGTGTTTTGTTGTTTAGCGCGTGAACGGGCCGGACGTGGCGGGTCTGTTGATTGCGGCCGGCGGCTCTGCGCCCCTCGCCATCAAGAAGGAGCTCCACCCACATCACAGGTGGGGAAGAGGGGGGATAGAGAAGGAGGGATCGGAGGGATTATCTCACCTGTTATATTCAGTAGTGAGGTGTTGTAATTGTTATAGCGAGCGCCCAATTTCGTTGCTGAATAAGCTCTTGTGGGTTTGGATATGTTGTGCTAGTGGCTAGTTGTGACTGTGATGGTTCCGTGATGTACTGGTTCTCACTTTGCCCAGTGTCATATCTTCCACCCCCTTTTTTGCAGGGAGAAGAGTGCCACTCCGTCGCTGTCGGACGCCTCTATGGCTGCCGGCCGTCGCTCCCCGGCTGTCCACGACCCCAGGGCCTATGAGAGGTTCACACAGTTCCTGCTCGGTGGACATGTCGATGTGGGTGGGCGCGAAATGTGATCGTTTTGGAAACTGTAATTTATGGGTATTAGCGATTAATTGACGATATCCGAGTTCCAATTGCTAGGTGTCGTGTTGAAACATGGATGATACGTGATTGATGGCGTGTGTTTGCAGGAGGCGGTGACGTCTGCGATCCGCGACGGTCTGTTTGCGGACGCGCTGGTGCTGGCGAGGAGGGTGCTCGCACACGATCCCAACAAGCTCGCCGAGGTCGAGGAAAGGTGAGCAGGGGGAGGAAAGAACTCTCGGTATCCTGGAAAGATGGAGAGGAGAGGGGAGGATCTATGATGTACATTCAGATTCCTCGCCACCCGCCCCTCCTCCAACCCTGTGATGACACTGCTCGCTGTCGCCAGCAACGAGTCGGCCCCGATCCTCGTGAGTTGGATACGGTAGTTGGGTGTACTGTACGTGGTATGACTGTATGGGTTGCAGACGAACCCGCCTTCGGACGACGCTGGCAGCTGGCGTACGCACGCGGCGATTGTGCTGGCGAACCTGGACTCTCCGAAGGCGATGCAGACAGTGTACGACCTGGGGAGGGTGCTGGCCAAGCGAGACTACCACTCGGCAGCCGACTTCTGCATGCTCGCAGTCGCCCTCCTCGCCAAGATCGACCCCTTCCAGCCGGTCCAAGCGGGGTGAGTGCGGGATGCATCAGCCACAATGTATAGTCGCCGCCTGGAGGATAGTTTCTGCTATTGACAGCCGGGGTCAGTTGGCGAAACTCAGTCGCGAGCGAGAGAGGTCAGACAGCGCGGGAAAGGATCGAGTGTGTCGCAATCTCTTTGATTCGCATGTCGGCTTCTTTGATCGATATTATCGTTTGAATGCGCGCGCTTGGGTCTTCTCACGACGAGAGGGTAGATAGATTTTCTACCGTGATCCGTCGAACTATCCCCCAGAATAATTTTATAGGATCTATTGAGTTGTTAATGCTGTCGACGCGACTTGTAGTTACAATGGAACGTATTGTTAATGGAGAGTTTTCTGTGCCCAACTGTTCAGATCATTGAATAGGTATAGATGCGGATAGTGCTTGTAGTGTCAGTGGAACGTATTGTTGTTGAGTTGTTGTAAAAATGGTCTTTCAGCGAGGAGGACGCGTCTGTGCGCCAGCACATCTCGCTCATCCACGCCTCTCTGCCGGACGACGACGTGGACTCGACGACGTGCCGCTACGGCTTCTCGCTGGCCGATCTACACGCCACCGAGATCTTTGACTATGCGGTGCGACTGGCGGAGGGCACGAGCCAGCTCGCATGCTCGGTCGACTACCAGAGACGGCGGCTGCAGTACGCCAAGCTCCTCACCGAGTACGGAGGATTCGCCAAGGACGCGTTTAGGTGAGTGGCTTCAAGTTGTTTGAGGAGAGCTAATAACATGTTGCAGGTACTGCATGGAGATTGCGCGCGCGGTGTGGAACTATTACCACCTGCTGACGGCACAGGAGCTGACCGAGCTGTGCGACATGGCCGACAAGTGAGTGTGGATCGGTTATCGATTGGTATTGTTTGTGTGATTCAGGCTGCGCTTCGTGGCTCTTGTGGACGAGAGTGAGACTGCGTGGATCGACAGTCTGCGCTCGATGATTGCCGCCATGCCACAGTCGAGTGGAGAGGCAGAGGCGGTGTACCAACAACAACACTATCAACACCAACCTGCGCAGGTGGAACACGTTCAACAAGTGGGTTGGGTTGGCATTAAGTATCATCCGCTAATAGCATTCTGAGTGTTGTTACTTGCTCTATGTGGTATAGCTGGTTGAGAGAAAGTTATTTTTCACTGGTTGGATGTTTAGGAGGAGGTAGCACAGCAGCAGGACTATCAACAGGAGGCTGTGCAGCAGCAACAACAGCAGTATCAACAGCACCAGCAGGTTTTTCAGCCGGAGCCGACTCCCGAACCGGCGATGAGTCGGTGAGTAGTTAGTAGTACTGTAATGTTGTGTTGAACTAGTAACACCTACTTGTAATGTTGAGTTTTGAAAGTTGGAAATACTAGTAAAGTAACCATTATTGCAGGCCGCGAGCGAGTTCTGTTGAGTCGGTGTCTGCTTCTGTGCCCGTCTCTCACACTCAGCCGCCGGTCCATCAAGAATGGCAGCAGCAGCCCGAGCCAGTGCCCCAATATGAGATGCCCTCGATTCCCTCTATGCCCACTCCCTCCCCGATGCCCCCGCAGCAGAGGGAGAGGAGCGAGAGCAACGCCAGCCGGGCCAGCCACCTGGGAGGAGGAGGAGGAGGAGGAGGGATGACATTCGGGGAGCAGCTGTGCTCTGTGCAGCAGCAGTACTATGGCCAGCACGAGGAGGCGACGGAAGCGTCGTCGTCGTCGCGGACGGAGACGGGCGAGACGAGCACGGTGGGAGAGAGCAGCAGCAGCAGTGGCGGCAGCGGGGGAAGCAGCTCGGCAGAGCAGACGCCCAGGCATAGGGTGAGGGGGGTTAGGAGACAGATAGAGAGATCCACTATTTCTGTTGCGTGTTTTGGGTAGTTGTGTTCTCTAGTTGAAATGTGTTTTTGCTGGGATGAGTGAATTATGAGATTGTGACGACTTTTTGTGATTGTGGAAATGATGGTTGTTGTTTTCAGCCGTCGCACGATCTGTCGTCTATCCCGGAGATGCCTTCTATGCCTTCGATGCCCCCGATGGGTGCGATGCCGTCGGTTCCCTCTATGCCCACTCCTGCGCCCGCCCCTGTCGCTGCTCCCGCCCCCGCTCCCGCACCCATGCAGAATGGCACTGCCAAGCAGTTTGAGCAGAAGCCCAAGCCGCAGGAGCAACCAGCCACCGCGTCAGCCAAGCAGTCTGGCAAGGGAGGCGCGCCAGGGGGAGGGGGAGGATTCTTTGCCGGCATCAAGAACCGCATAGCCAAGGCCATCCCCACTGGCAACGAGATGATCCTGCCCGATGACTCGGCCCCGAGCGTGAGTTGTTGGGGTTGTTGTTGACGTGTTTGTTCACCTCCGTCTGATTGCAGATCCACTGGGACCCGGTGCTGAAAAAGTACGTCGGGGCGGGTGTGGAGGAGGAGACTGTGGCCGCTCCGCCGCCCATGATGGAGATGTCGGCTGTGCCTGCTGGAGGGGGAGGGGCAGGGGGAGGCCCGCCCGCCGGCCCCGCCATGGGAGGAGGACTGCGCGCGGCGAGGGCTGCTGGAGGTGGGTGCGGGAGGGTAATGGGTCATTTGATAAGTATGGATTGATGGTGTTAGGTTTCGACTGTTGCTTTTGTGTAGGGGTTTTGTGTAGGCTTTTGTGTGTTTTGTGTACTGTTGCTTTTGTGTATGATGGTTTTGATTAATATTTCTTTGAGTGTCTTTTCAAATTACAATCAAGACACTCGAAGAAGTTGAGTGTCTTGTGTAGGAGTGTATTTGATTGTCGATGTTAGGTTTCAGGGGTTGATGATATTTGATGGATGTCTTTGGGAATTAATGTTTTCAGTGTTTTCGAGTAAGATTGACTAATATGCGTTGTGTAGGTTCCCGCTACTTCAACCCGCTGACCGGAAACGGCTCGGCGAACGCGCCCGCCGCGCCATCCATGCCTATGATGCCCGTCCCCACCACCTTCAGCTTCATACCCACCATGCCCGGTACGCTCTATCGATTTATCGATTGATTATCGATTGATTGATTGCTGTATTTCAGACGACGCGGAGAGTGTGGACCCGTTTAGCCAGACGGACCCGAACCTGCCGACGGGACAGGCACAGGAGGCTCAGTAGCTCCATTGATAGACAGAGAGACGCACCTGTGATCGGCCCCCAGACAGCCACCGCTGTCCCCTCCCCTCCTTCCCCTACCCTCTACTCCAATCTTCCCCCTCTCTTGTTTTCCACTTGCTGGTCTGTTTTCATATGAGTAGATGTAGTGTATGTTCATGTTGGTGTTTTTTTGCATAGGTTGAGGTGCGGTTTGTTTCCCCTTCCATGCAGCTATGTTTTGTGTATGTTGCACGAATCGCCCCTGTTTTTGTAGTCGATTTTCTTTTCCCCCGCCAAAAGTGACGTTGTGATTGCGATGATTGTAGTGATAATGAAGAGCTAAGTAGGGGAGAGGTTGGGATGAGTGAGAGAATGAGAGAATGAAAACGGCATATCCCCCTTACACTTTAGGTTCTTCCCCCAACGACTACCCGTTTACAGATCCTATAAGATATATTCTATTTATTGCGAGTTTTGAGATGATATAATTTATTGTGTGTTTTTATACGTGACAGTGTTGGTGGTCTGCGGGCGTTTCAATAAATATATATCTTTTATTGTGTTTTGTGTTTTTTTGCTGAACAAACACTAATCAGTTGAATAACACTGTGGGAATACCTGGAGACATGTGATGATTCATGCAAGTGTGTGTTGTAGATGGTGGTTTTGTCCGAGAAGACACTATGGATCGGGAATATCGAGCCCGACTGGACCACGGATTTCTTGTTTGTGAGTGTTGAATTTATTGTTTTACATTGTTGTCCATTATAATAATGTGTAAATTGGCTTCCACACAGACGCACAGAATGGGGCATTCAATCTCAATCACATAAGTAATCGCTCTCAATCTCCCTCAATCACGTATGTGTAATCACATACGCATACGCTTCCTTCACTCAAGTGACTCGTTTAGAAGCAGCTCCAGAAGGCCGGTCTCCAAGTGTCGGAGGTGCACATTGCGAGCCGTCCCAGCGCCGCCGCCAACAACGTGGGTGGTCTAGATATCGATTGAGTATCGATTGATTGCAGGAGAAGCTGTACGGATTCGCTAACCTGGTGAGCGAGGAGGAGGCGTACAAGGCGATGACTGAGGTGAGAATATGTCTGTATCGGGGATTGACAACGGTAGTGCATTGAGCTGCGTTGCCGTTTCACGATTACACTGCTCGTTGAAACATAGATTAATTTGGAATTGTTGGCAATGTCTATAGTTTTGGATGAAAAAAAAGATGAAATGGAATTGTTGGCAATGTTGAATATTGCGACTCATTTTGTTCCAACCTTTGATTTTTCAATTCTAGTTGTTGTCAGGTGTACGGTACTCGGGTGCCGGACGCGGACAAGTGTCGGTTCGTGTTCAACTACGCACACCATCCCAACGAGAGGTGGGAGAGAGAGAGAGAGGGAGAGGGAGAGGGAGAGGGAGAGAGAGAGAGAGAGAGAGAGAGAGAGAGAGAGAGAAGGGAGGGGAAGTGAGGGGATGAGAGAGAGAGAAAAGGAAAGAGGAAAGGAGGAGAAGAGAGAGAAAGAGAGAGAGAGAGAGAGAGAGAAAGAGAGAGAGAGATGCTTTCAGCCCATTTCTGCACGGCATCACAGTGACTGGCCTCGACGAGAAGGTGCGGGAGGCGGATCTGTTTCAGGTGAGTGAAGGATTATCGAGATTGGACTGTTCGATGATCTTTTAGTAATTGAAGTGCGTTTTTGTAGAGCTTTGTAGATAGTTTACGGCATTTTGTGTGTTGTAGGTTGTAGGTTTCGATGGATGACCATCTGTTCAGTAGGTTTTTGTTGTCAATCTTAGTCGCCTAATCAGATCTTCACCAAGAACCGACGTGTGTTCCATCTACGTAGTGATTCAATTGCAGAAGTTTGCGAGGAAGTACCGTTCGGTGCGTATCGCCAAGATCACGCCGGCCTTTGTGGGTTACGTCAAGTTCGCCTGCGAGAAGGAGCACCGGAGGGCGCTGGTGTGTTGAGTGTTTGTTTTCTCATTTTTTTTCCAAATATTTATCAGAATATTCGTCTGGAATCAAGTAGCACATGACAGTGTTATTTTCGGTAAGGTTACGAATAAGTACAGTCGTTTTTCAGCGACTTTGTTTGTAATCTATATGTTCCATGCGATGGTGATATAAAAGCTGTAGTTTTTTTTCGAGACTAATAGCTCTTCGGTTCATGTAAGATGTAGTCATTTAGCTGATGCACTTATGCTTGCAATAGACTTCCTGTAATCCTGAAAATGTTGTACCAATGTCGTACTCTCTTCTTCTTTCTGTTTTGCAATGTCTCTTTTTATTTAACACGGCAATAAATATACATATATATGTGTGTATGTGTTTGCAGCGCGACATGCAGGCGATGACGGTGTGCGGTCGTCGTATGCGGCTGCGCACCACGGGGACAGAGTCTGTGAACGAGCGGAGGAAGGGGGCGGGCGGACAGCAGGCACACGCACACGGACACAGCAATGCATTCGTCAATCCCATGATGATGGTGAGGAGGGGGGGGGGGTGATAGTCATATCTGGGTTGATGCCTATTGCGAGTTAGTTGTAAAGATGTCAATCTCATTGTGAGTTGCTGGTTCACTGCAATGTATGAGTTTTTCGAATCATAAGTGGCACATTATTTCAACGGCAAGGATGAAAGACAGTAATTCAATGCTACTCGTACCCGTTGCTTGGAGCCAAGTTGACTATAGGGGTATTGCTAACGAGATACGCTCTTTCGCTGAGAGAGCACAGGGCGGTGAAATAGGGCAGAGCGCGAGAGAGCGGCTGAGAAAAAGAGCATTGCGACCTACCTATTCCTGCCAGCCTCGACGCTTCCTCCATTTTTCGGAGTAAAAAGAAATTCATTATACAAACCAAGCCTCACTTTCATCAACAAATTCTACACAATCACGGAACACCAATCACTACAGTACACGTTTATGCAAATCATTTCACATAAAAAAGGGAAAAGAGGTTAGTATTAAACGTATTAGTTTTTATACATGACAGACTATCGGTTTGGAACTGGTGTCCAGAGTGTGTGCGGCTGGTCGACGTAGATTTGTTGACGCGCAGGCATCATCCCCCAGTACCTGCACAAAATATGTTTCAACTTTGAGATATTGTGTAACAACTTTCCCCTGCTTGATTCTTTCAGATTAACAGAAATAGAACATAATTGAGATTATCTAAAGTGATTATATCACACCTTACTTTGGGTTGTATGTAGGAGAGGGCGGGCCATCATGCACATCGACGGGTTGGGTAGATGAGGGCGCTCGGCACGGACGGCATCTGCAAGCCACGCGAATATGATTTAAAAAAAAACCTTAACTAGTTACAATAACCGCTTATCACGAGAAAACTGTTGTTATGCTTACCTGATCATGTATCAGACAGCGGAGGTTAGCCATCTCCACTGTCGAAGGATGAAGGAAGGTGGGGCGGGCGGGTACTCGTCTGCGCGCGCTGACATCATCATGCTCATTAATTGTGGCCAGAGCACACGACAGCTCTAACGTGATCTAACTGCAATAAACAACATCATGTACACAATCATGGAATGAAAGAATGAAACATAGACGAATACGAAAATTGCGTGTTCACGACAAATTTATTTTCGGCCGTTTAGAAACTACATACTATCCGCTTTGAGAAAGTACTAAAGCTCTTCAAACTTGAGAAGATGGCAATAAGACAGCGAATTAATAAAAGCTTCATACCCACTAAAAAAAACATCCAAGATCAACAAACAACAAAAACAACCAAACAGCTGATTCATAGAAATCATGTTTGAATATACGGTTGTGATGCGCAGGTGCGCGGAAATTCTAAATAGCCAAGGAGGTCAAACAAATATTTCGAGGAGCTGCTTTCGAACTTGAAATATTCAATTTTGATAGTCAAACAAACTGTAGGATATACGTTGCCTTTTGCGTGTAAGAGTCGTAGGTATTATGATGCCTAATATAACGAATCTCAGTCAGTCTCATAGTTCAAAGTTGACATAATTTGATCACCTCAATTTCAGCCCGGCCACATTCCTCTGGTACAGCCTCCAGTGCGCGAGGGAGACGAGCCGATTCGTGGGACATTGATTTATTGATTGGCGTTATCGATTAATTCATTGGTTGATTGCAGCTCATGACTACGAGAATGTGGACGCGATGAACGATATCTACATCAATCGGTATGTTTGCCAGAGTCGATTATTGATTTATCGATTGTTGTTTAGTGACTGGTACGAGGACGTGGAGTCGTCTCGCTGGTCGACGACGGTGTGGCGGCTCGACGTCACCGAGCGACACCTCGTCCGGATTCTCAACGACGCCGCCAAGGGACTGACGTTCTGAAGCCCGCCCTTCCGACGACCCACCTTCTGAAGGGTGTCGTCAGTCTCCTCTTCGACCCCATCTTTCAAATCATATTCAGTGGATATTGTGTACTTGTATGTATGGTATGTGGAATTGTGGTTTATTGCTGTTGTGTACAGATGTGCGTTGTTAATAAACAAAGTTTATTTGACATTGAATCGTTTGATTATCGTGCGATTGAGAGGTTACACATACCTTTGTGATATCTAACTGCGAATATAGTGTATTGATTTATCGATTGGTTGAGAGATGTGTATTGGTTTGTGGTTTAGGGAGGATGTCGGGTGGGACGGCGGCAGCTGGCGGGTCCTCGTCGTCGAGCACCAACCAGTTCCCCGCCACGGTGGAGAGGAGCAACAACTGTAAGTGGAGCGGAGAGAGAGGGAGAAAGAGGAGAGGGAGGGAGAGAGAGGAGAGAGAGGGGGGAGGGAGAGGAGAGGGAGAAAGAGGAGAGGGGGGAGGGAGAGGAGAGGGAAGATGCCTTCCAGGCCTGTACCTGGTGAAGCAGCTGCGTGCGCACGCGCTGAAGACGCAGCAGCACCTGTTCAGTGGGGAGGACGGCGGTCCGCCGACGGAGAAAAGCGCCAAGGCCCTGTTCGACAAACTGGACAAGGACTACAAGTGAGGGGGGAGGGGTTTATCTCATCTGTGCTCTTGTGGAATTTTGAGATGATGTGGACTATGCTGATCAACTTCTTATGAAATTTTCGAATATAACAGCTAGACAACGGCTACAAGTGAGAAGGAGAGAGAAGGGGGAAGAAGGAAGTGGAATTGTGGTCAAAAAAGGAAGAGGAAGAAGTTTGTAGATGATGTGATGAGAGTTTGTTCGATAAAAGCGTGCTAGAAAGTTATGTGATGGCCAATTCAGCATGCTGGAGACGTACGCGAAGAGTCTGCCGCCGGCGCTGCCCGCCTTCGACCGGCTCGACAAGATGCGCGCCCTCTTCCAGGTGGGTAGGGTACGGTATTTCTCTGGATACGGTATGTGCGCATGGGAATGGATGCAGTGGTGCACTAGACACTGTAATTGGCTTTACTTTTTTGAACTGGAAAATCATGTAATTGGCTAGCTAGAGTCGCCTTCGTTATGAGCGGTATGAAACTGAGTCGGTATGAAATTTTCGAGAGATCACAATTGAAATATGTGAGAATGGTATGTGTTTGTAATTGTTTTGCTGTTGTCCTGACTTATGTGCTGATCGCATTAATATGCGTATGCGTGAAAAAAAATCCAGTTGGCCAGGGCAAAAAAAAACATGCCCGCTGAAAAGTATTTTCGATTGAAGCGTGATTGAATCGGAAGCATATCGAGGCGTGGCAAAAAAGGTGTTTTAAAGACAGTGGTGCTTAGTTTTTGACTTTCTTTCATTGCTTGATTTATATAAACCGGAAACAATCAAAGAAAACGCGAAAGAACGGCGTTTCCGCGTACCTTACCAACATCTGCACGCGCGAAGCTTGGTAAGGCGTTTGAACTTTTGAACTTCGCGCCAAATGCTTATAGGAAAGTTGAGCTGTGTGCGCATCTCGTCGATATGAGTTAGACAGCACATGTCGTTGCAGTTTTGTTGTAACGCTCACGGTTTACGGACCATGCTATGCCGGTTCGATTCCCGTTACGTCCAATCAGTTTCGCCAAGTTCTCGAATGTGAATTTCGACCTTTAAAATGCATGTCACTACTAGTGAGTATTACGGTAATTTTTGCATATTTGCTTTTCTTTTGTAGGACGAGGAGCTAGAGGAGCACAACTCGAAGACGACCATCGATGCGATGGTCGACGCTGGCAACTACAACGAGGGAAACTACGTGGGTGGTCCGGAGAGAGAGAGAGAGAGAGAGAGAGAGAGAATGGGGAGGAGAGAGAGCTTCAGTTTTGTGATTTCAGCAACTGTTCCACTACCTCACCGAGTTTCTGCGCGGATACTCGCGCCGCCGCCCCTCCACAATGGTGGGTATTACTGTAGTTTTGAGATTACTGTAAATGATACGGTAGTGTTACTTTTTCAGATCCCCCGCGAGCTGCCGTCTCTGACGACGGAGCAGCGCCACAACATGTCTCCGCACATGTACTTTGAGGACATGTTCGCGCAAGTGAGTGGGTGGGGCGTAGAGGGGCGGGACGTGAACTGAACCGACTGGTTGCAGGTGCAAAAGGACTTTGCGACTCGCAAGCAGGGTATCTACACGCGCTACCTGGAGCGGAATGGAACCGGCAGTGTGATTGAGGTGAGAAAAGGGGGGGGGGGGGGTTGGTGGAGTATCTTGTGCTGAAATGTGAAGGATGATTGGTTTATTAGAAACAAAAAGTCCTTTCGATTGTGCTAAATCAATATCGTCGTAATGTATATATGTTGGAAACGTATAATCATGTATTTTTAATTATTTCATTTTCAGCTTCGTTTCGGTGTGTTTGTAGAGAAGCAGATAGTGGTGACGCTAAAGATGCTGATGGTCGAGGTGAGTGGACCACCCACGTTTATGTATTGATTGAATATCGATTGATTGCAGCTGAACGGCGTGATCGAGCGGGTGCAGTTTGTGGCGCCGCACGAGGACTGGAAGATGGACGAGCACGGAGGGCAAAAGAAGGTGAGTGGGCGGGGCATGAGGGGGCGGAGCTTGTCGTTACAGGTTGATCTGACACACGAGTCTCGGTACCTGGTGTACCGGAAACTGACCACACAGGGCAACCTGCACCTCATGGTGTACATCAACCAGCAGACACAGTGCGAGATCAAGTGAGTACGGTAGCCGGGAGTACGGTAGCAGATGGGAGTACTGTAGATGGAGATAAAAAAAACTGTAATATGTGTTTTCAGGACGGCACAGCATCTCTCGCAGATCTTTTATGTGTTCTCGCGGTTCTCGCAGATCTTTGAGGCGCAGTGCAGAACGTGCAAGTGAGAGGGAGAGAGGGGGAAGAGAGAGAGAGAGAGAGAGAGAGAGATATGACCACCCACGTCGCAGGAAGGTGATGCGCGACTTTCTGCCGCCGCTCATCTTTGACTTCCGCAACCCCAAGGCGGCCGCTATTCACGAGGCATGTCGGTAGAGGAAGGCATGACTCATCCTGTGACTCATCCCATGGTTAGAGAGGCCAGCAGCCGCCCCGTCCTATCATACCCCCACTCTGCACCTTTCATTCTAGGAAGCTGGATATCAGGATATCCATACACTGTCCCCCTTGTGCCCCCTCCTTCTTTCCACTCGGCCCCGTGTTTGATCTATGGTCATAGCTACATTCGATTGTATCGAATAGCCCCCTATCCTTCGTAATAACGTAATTTATGAGTGAGTTTGAGATCTCCCAGGTTGTTATTGATTGTACGCTATGGATTTTTTTGTGTGTTGTAAGCTGTTGTAGCTGGTTTTACAGTGATATTGTGGATGTGTTTGATTAATGGGTGAATAAAACTGTTTTGTATATTTGCTGGTGGTAGGTACAAATACAAAAAGAAACAGATTTTATTACGTTCCTTTTCTCGAAACTTACTATTGGCCGAAATATTCCCCTTTCATGTTTGTTTTTGTCAGTCATGGTGAATTCTATCTCTCTCTCTCTCTCCCGAGAGAGAGAGAGAGAGAGAGAGTAATCGATAGCGTGGTTGTGACAAAGTGCAAACATACAGGATCATTTCTTTTTCTCGCACTGGCAATTATGTCTCCGCTACTCTACGACATAACCACTTTTGAGCTCCCCAGCGAAAAATGGACCACACAAAGGACGGCACGGTTTATTGATTATGTGTGTGTGCAATAAATGATACGGCGATCCAGGCGACTTCTTTCTTGGTTCTTGAGGGAGGCTCGGAGACACAGCCGTCCTGACAAAAAGCATGTGCGCAAAAAGCATGTGCGCAAAAAGCATGTGCGCGAAAAGCATGTACAAAATGCATGTGCGCGGAATCGTACTCGTGAGGGTCATTTCGGCAGGCAGACGCTTTCGCCACTAGGCCACAACGGCCTGGTCTTCGACCGCCGCGTAGGGTGAGAGAAACGCGAAAAACGCGCCCTGTACGTTTTCGTACCGGAAACGTATAGTTCGTTTAGGAAATTCGGACACCACAATTCGATGGCTAGGGTCCTAACTAAGGTATTCTATCAATTTGGTACGAATCCGAGGGTGTGGCCCCTACTACACTCCTTGTGAGGGGAGTAGGCGCAGAAGAGATGGAAAACGACGAAAACTCAAGAGCGAGTGGGAGAAGGGTACTTATTTAACGAGCATGCGAGAATGTAACATAAACGTGCAACCAACAATAACTATAACCAACAATAACTCTTGAGTGAGCAAAGGGCAAGTACTGCCAATCGGAAAAGCAACAGAGAGAATGGCTCACTGATCAACAGGTAGAACCACTACATAACCAATTAAGACACCACACCACCAAGACTACCGAAAGTATTGGAATTAGGAATAACAGTGGAATAGAGAGAGGAACACGCGGGGAGAAACTTCTGTTCACTCACACCCTAGACGCCCTGAGATGCTGCTGTGTCCTGTATGTACCTGGGCAGGCACCTGGCGGACGCCCATCGTCCTCTCCGCAGAATCACTCCCAGGTCAACTCCTCCTTCTGCCAGCATCGTCGCCCATCCGGCCCGCATGCTGTGCGTCGTTATCCCGGCGGCGCCCACTCGGGAGGCAAAGCTCTTGGCGTCCTTCGCGTACTCGGATCTTGTCATCCGCCCTCCCGCGGCAGTACGAAAGAGGGGTCCATCGGGGGGCTTCGTGCTCAGGAAGTGCACAAGCAGCATGCGCGCTGGTCCGGTCGCCTTAACAAATACTGTCCGTCCCTTCTTCCTCTGGTCCGTCTTGGATCCTCTGACCTTGAGGCTCCACGTCTCCCCAGCCTCAGCGACGTCGTCGACATTGAGATCGAGGAGCTCCTGCGAGCGAAGGAGCGCATAGAATCCGAGACACATGGCAACCGCGGATCTTCGAATCGCCACGCTCTCGCCCTCCATTGCCCGCCTTGCAATCTCCTGGATGTCCTTCTCTCGAATCGGGACTGTGGCTCGGGCCGGCACGGAGCTCCGACCTGCTGCGGCGGCCAGCTTGGCGATGACTGGGGCATCTGACGTGTCCTCAGCTCTCTTGCCGCTGGCCCAGCAGAACGCCGCTCTCGCAGTGGGGATGGACTTGAGGCCCTTCCTCGCGGCGACCTTCTTGGCAATGTAGAGTGCCAGAGCTCCATCTGCGGGATCCAGATCGCCCTCCTCTGCGAATTGAACTGGAAATGTGGTCGGTGGTGATTATTCACAAATAGAACTTTCGCACCTATGCTAGTCCACGCAGCACGATATGCCTTGGTGGTGGCTGGCGCCTTGGCGTTCTCGTGTGCCCACTCCCAGATGTTCTCGGGGATGCCCAGACGCACACCATGTCCCACCAGGCGACGGACCGATCGGGTGACTTGTCCTGCAAGATCTGAATAGCCTGGTTCTAGGGGAGGAGGCTCTCTTCCTGGGGTGGGTGGGTAGGTAATACAAGGTAGAAAAAACCGCGTAGAAAATGACGCTTTTTGAAATTCACAACCCGCGTCGGCCGCGCGCGTTGCGGTTGCGACGCGTGTGCCGTCCGTTGTGGGACCATTTTTACGCGGTCGCTCAAAATAACAATTATGTCTCCGCTACTCTACGACATAACCACTTTTAAGCTCCCCAGCGAAAAATGGATCACACAAAGGACGGCACGGTAGAACACGCAAAGGTTACCACTCGGTTGCGTCTATGTACAAGAACGCGAACGGGAAGGTCAGGAAGGTCTGCGAGAACATCTCGTTCCCGCCCGCCCCTGGGACGATGAATTTGGCTCCCGGCTGCATAATTCTAGCGTCTTTCACAAAGCTCCTCCATTCACCATTTCTTCCGCGCAGCATGGACAGAAACGTACTGGATGGCCAGAGCGGAACTCCCAGAATACCTTTCGCTTTCATGATCAACAGCCATTTGATCGTCTTCGCGGCGAGACACGGAGGCGGCACTGCCCAGACTCTTTTTTTCCACAGTGCGACTGACCTCCACACGTCGGAAGACTCCGCTCCTGGACAGGGGAACTTGGCTGCGAATCGAGGGCAGCGTCTGTTTCTCCCGTCGGCGAACAGGTCGACTCCCGGTGCGCCCCACTCTCGACACAGCCACCTGAAGGTATTTTCGTCAATACCCCAGTCGTCAGAATCAACCACCCTGCTCATCTCATCCGCCTCTACCTTATTCCCCCTCGGTATCCAGATGAACTCCGCCTCAATTTCGTGACGCTCGAGCACTTCCCATACCCTCATCTGTGCAGTTGCGTTTTCATCGATCCCTTCTTCAGAATCGCCACCGCTGCCGCGCTGTCTGTCCGAAACTGAATGGTCTTGCCGTGGTGTTTGTGCGCGAACGTCTCCGCTGCGTGCTGCACCGCCCTCAGCTAAGCGCACTCGACTCGGCTTTCTCGCCTTCTGTCATGTTTCTCGCGCTCGTCACCCTCAACACCCCCTTTTTTCAACACTGCGCCAAGGGCTACCGCTGACGCGTCTGTCTCGATTACGATGCCTGGTTCGCAGTCTGGCTCCGACAGAGGCCTCACACAGCCTTCCTCGAGCTTGCACTTCCACCAGGCCGTCTCCTCCGCCACTTTCTCCGACACGCCCTTCATCTTACCAGGGTGCCCTCGTAGCGCCAAAAAAGGTAACTTCTCTGGACAGAGCTCGAGATCCGGGCGGGTCGGTGATCGGCCGCAACGCGTTGAGCACGGCCAGCAGCTCGCGCGTCTTTTTCAAGCCCCCTGGAACACACAAGGTGAGAGACATCAGTGTGCCTACGCACTGGGCCAGGACTTCTCCGGTACACCCCTCCACTACTCGAGCTAGGCGCTCTTTCGCGGCGTCGAGCCTCCTCTGGACGGGGGCGACACACGCCCCCAGAAGGTCGACCCTGAATCCCAGCCATTCCACGCACTGCCTCGCCTCCCAGTGAGACTTCTCCTCGTTCGGCGACAGGCCAGTCGCCTTCAGGTCCTTTCGCACCTGCGCCACCGCGCTCTCCACCTCGTCCTTGGATTCACCATACACAATGCCATCGTCTATGTACACAGCGCACCTGATTCCCAAGTCACGCCACCTTTTTACCAATGGTCTAATAAACTTGGTGAAGAGGAAGGGTGCGGCACACGTTCCGAAGGGCAGTACCGTGTACTTATAGTATAGCCCTGACCACTCAAATCCTAAGTACTCCTGGGATTCCGCGTGGACTCCCAAGTGGTGATATCCACTCTTAAGGTCGAAAGTGGCGGCCCATCCGCCTGTGGGCAGATCATACCAGATGGCTTTGAGGTCATCTAGCTTGAACTTAGGGAGCTGTAGGCAGAGATTGAGGCGCGATAGATCCAAGATCAGCCTGAGTTTGCCTACGCTTGAGACTGCTACTGAGAGAGGAGAGATGAGCTTGGGCGGCGTCGCTAGCGGGACCACCGCTCCGTTGGCCACCAACTTCTCAATCTCCCCGTGAACAAAGCTAGCGTGTTGCCTGGCAGTGGACCTGTTCCTGTCCACCGTTCCCGTAGGCGGTTGCGAAATAAACGGAAAACGATACCCAACCGCTATAACCGATCTTATGAGATTCGGGGCACCGATATCCTCCCAGAACCCAAGCTTACTCCTAACCTGGAGAGCCAATTCCCCCGACCCCACCAACTCACGCTCACTTCCTCCTCGAAGGGCAGCGACGGGCCGAGTGTCCCTTGCCTCCGCACTCGTAGCACTTCCCGTCGAAGGAACGCTCACGCTCCCGACGGGTAGACATCTCAGACCTCCTCTCAGGGCTCCTTTCTCTGCGGGAGTAGGAGGACGAGGCGACGGAATAGTTGTAGCGAGAACGGGATCCGAAGCCGCCCTCGCCCCCGGGAAAAGGCCGCTTGAGGTCCGGTTTATTCTTTTTCTCCGACCTGGAGGCACTCAGAGCCAGGGTCGAGGTCGAACCGTCCGGCTTGGTGGCAGCGGTGACAGCAGCGAGCCTATCCGCCACCTCCAGAATAGTATGATCCTTGTCGGCCGCCATCAGTAGGGCCGCCCTCTCCTCCAGGATCGAGGCGATATCGTCCATGAGCCTATCCTTCTCCACCGGCTCCGGCGAGGCTTTGGCGATGTCGAGTTTGGGCAAGATACTGTGAATAAGTTTAACCTGGACATCGTAGCTCTTAGTGCCGAGCGCAGGGAACGGGGTCCTCTCCTTCGGCGCCGGGGTCAGAATGGACGCGATCGCGGCCAGTTGCTCCGCGTTGACTCGGGTTAAGTCGAACGAAGCCATAGCGGACGATGAAATATGTAGCAACGAGTAGAATAGATCCGGTGAATAGACTTGATGCACACACACAAGGTAGAAAAAACCGCGTAGAAAATGACGCGTTTCGAAATTCACAACCCGCGTCGGCCGCGCGCGTTGCGGTTGCGACGCGTGTGCCGTCCGTTGTGGGACCATTTTTACGCGGTCGCTCAAAATAACAATTGGAGTGGCTGAGGGTGAAGTCAGCTGGGCACGAGGGCTCTGTAGATTTCACTTGCACCTCCACCCTCTGCGCGCATTTGCAACGTCGTCGATGACTTAATCGGGACGACAGACGGGCTTCTGGAAGACATGATCTCTCTCTCTCCTCACCTTGCCTTCGCATCGATAGCATCCGCAGCTGAGGTGCTCAAGTATCTCCAACTCAGTGATATTTTGCAGTTCTAATACATTCCTTTCGGAATTCCATATAAACTCGCCAATCTGGAAAAAATGAGTCTCACAAGACTGTCGAGAGTTGGAAGACAAGAAAGATTCATCACAACATGCCTTATTTACCGTGTGGTTGGTTTTTTGTACGGCGCGCGGATCGCAGCCGTCTCCCCATTCACAACAGTTGCCCACACACCGGTTCACCTAGAAACTCTATCGTATGGTTCCATTCTTGTGGGCTAGATCAGAAGACGACGAGTCTCGTGGCAAACGTGCGCAAGAGCTGCAAACGTCTTTGCCTCTTGACAAGAGCGTTGTGACTGAGTGTCATCGCGAGTTGCCCCCTTTCTCACCATCACACATCTAGGCACCCGAAAAATATTGTTCATTCCATTTGCACTGGGGTTCGTTGGCGGCGACGGCACGCTGGCGGCGACGGCACTATTCATATCTTGAATTGTGCCAGATGTATCACGTAAACTGAAACCTGCGTGTCAATGCTCACCTGTTGAAGAGTGCACCGATTCTCAACAGGCTGCGATTTCAACATGTTCAAAAATGCTCTTGTCTGCGCTGAAAAGAAAAGTTTTATTCATTTACAAAATGTAATTTTTTTACCTGTGTTTTCATCGTTCGGTGCGATGATGACATGATCTTCAGTTCTCTGTCGTAGCGACGAGAAAGAGTTATCTGAAGTTGTGGAATTGTGTAAGAAGAAACAACGACTCACGTTGAGCGGGGGCCACAAAAGACCTGTCCGATCAGGTCGTCAATCGAGAGCCCCTTTTGCAGACTTAATAATCATTTATAGTTCCTCTCATTTCTCTGCCAGCGCGCGGTCGCGTGCCTTTCCCTGTTATTCCCCCGACCCCTGAACAATGCTGTGCGGCGGAGGACACTAACCAGACTGGTATTCGATTTTGCTACTCTCTACATCTACGGCATTGAGACGGGAGAGGAATCCTCGAAGAAGATGAAACTCTCGGAGACGTCTCTTCGCGATCGATCGTTGAAGCCCGGATCTTCCGCCGCCGAGATCGAAACTTCCCCAGAAGCCGCAAGCAGGGGATGACAAGCATCACCAACAACGCGTACGCATCCACGGGACCACCGAAACCCGTGTTGTTGGAACTCGCAGTAGGCATTATATTACTGTATTTTACCGTATCCCACCGTAATTAACGTAATCGATATTATGTGCTACTTGATTCGAAATAAATATTGATATTGATATATTGATATATTGATATATAGTTATTTATATTTAATAATTAGCAGTTTTTTCTAAAGCTCTGCAGATACATAACTTCGAATTGCATTCATGCGACTACCAAGTGTTCCCCAGTTCGTCTAGTCAGATCTGCAGCCCACTATGCTTACCGTTGCAGTACGTGATCGGGAATTTCATCGGAATGAATTGCCACGGTTCGGATAGTTGCACAGTGGACAGTGGCGCTCGTACTGACCGCGCCGCAAGCACGCGACGCGCCAGCTCCACTGCGAATTACCAGCAAGCGCTAGAGCGCGATAATTTCTTCATTGAAATCGCTGTGCGCCCATTCACTCGCAAAGCGGCCTGTGCGCGCGCCGCTCTCTCTGTGGGGCGCGCTGTGCAACTATCCGGGCCGTGATTGCGAGCGGAAGTAGAGCCAACAGAAACCAGAGCCGCATAGCGATTTTTTTGTCAGCTAAACGGACAGTTTTTTTTTTCGTAGCAGCGGGTTTCATTTATATATATACCACGGAATGTGCACACCATACCCTGCGCAAACTACAGAAAGAACCACGTAAGGGTGAGTGAACACAACAAAATATCGAATTTCACTCGCCGCAGAAACGTTACGTATACAAAAAAAAACAAAAGAGTAATGCGGATCATTGGTCACTGATTAAACCTTCTGCCAATCT
Organism: Rhabditoides inermis; assembly: GCA_963966185.1. Classification (NCBI taxonomy): domain Eukaryota; kingdom Metazoa; phylum Nematoda; class Chromadorea; order Rhabditida; family Rhabditidae; genus Rhabditoides; species Rhabditoides inermis. The sequence goes on from CAWZYM010000149.1 coordinate 482,850, forward strand.
TGCCATCTCAGCATCTCACATTTAGTTTACAAGCAGTAAAGGGCACATATTTCACATTCACAGGTTTCGATCTAAATTGATCGCGACGGGACCCAAGTCTCATTCGAATATTTCAGACGGTGATCGACGCGTATACGTACTACGCCAATGTGGCTGATGCGGCGGCGAAGGGCACTCAACCACAGTGGAGGCTGGAGTACATCACCAGGATACGGTAACTGGAAGGAGTACCTTATTAGCTCGAGTACGGTAGTTCGAGATTCGAGAAGACTGTAGCGGACAGAGTGGATTAATACCCCTCACAGATTAGACACTTTGTTTTGACCCATAAGAATCCATTTTGTAACCGCTGGAGAGATGATTTATACCGCGGAAGTGGACAAATGATAAACGCAACATATAGAATTTCTCACGCAACAGAAACGTGACGTACACACAAACAAAATTGTGATGCAGATTGGTCACTGATAAAAAAGTTGTAGCGGGCTGCCAATAGTACCACCTCACATGCAGTTTTCAAGTACAGTTATTCACATAAAGGTGATCTCGATTCAACTTGGGAGGATTACTGCATTATATAATTATATTGAGTACGATAGTTTGAAAATACTACACACTACAGTCAATAAAATGAAATACTACTGGAAGACGAATTTCTTCTGTTGCACATCCTATAAGACTTATTAGGTAGATGAATCCATATTATTTATTTATTTTTATTGAAAACAGGAAGTGTGAAATGGTGAGAGAAGCGAAAGAGAAACGGCTTTTTGGCAGCGAGCCGACATATCATGTCCTAGCGAATGAAGACTGTAGATCACAGACTGGCCTGTGGGTGACTAGTAGGAAACTAGCTCGCCCATTTTTTTCCTACTAGGAAACTAGCTAAATTTTTGACTACTAGTAAACTAGTTCAAAAACTAGTAGAAAAATTTCCTACTAGTTTCCTACTAGTCTTTTCAAAATGGTCCCACCACGATTTGTAAATATACTGTAAGAGCAACAATTTCGTATTGTTTTGACGAAAGTTGTTGTTTGTTTTGTTTTAATGGTTGTTTTTAATGTATTTTTCTTTGTATGCATTTATGATATCGGAGCATGGGTGTGCTCATTCTAGTCGACCTGCCTGATCAGCATTGTCGTGCACAACATCTTTCCGTTTGTTTTTTGTTGTTGCCAAAATATTAGATGAAAGCGCATATTCATAACTTCCGTCGTCATCTCCGTCTTCAAACCCCTCATTCATCTTCTTTTTCAAATTATATTTCCCAGTATGTATTGAATCTTAACAATTCCCGATCCGTTACACCGATTCGCCATATTGTTCCATTGTTCGCTTTCGCTTTTTTCACTCACATTATCTCGCTCCGAAACAATTGTTTATCACTCAACTTTGGTACAGCATGACGTGTGATTACAGGTGATTTGCGAGCTGGCAAGGACCCCGTACATGCGTCGCGCGTGTTCGCCCATGTGGCGCACTTCATACGTCATCAAGGGCGAGGTGAGACGAGGAATTGATTGTATTTCATTCTGCTGACCATCTTCAACGATTTGATTGATATCAATCACGTTATGTGAGCTAATAGCGTATTAGCCTATAGCGCTAGTCTGTAAATGTATAGGTATTGTATTTTTACAATTTTAGGTGACGTGCCGCGGTATGGAGAGCGGACACCTACACGGCCTCGCTGGGTCTTCATCACTAGGCAAGGTGAGAATTATGTTCTATAGTGGGCGTGTGTGGTAGAGCGTTGCCTGATATGACATCTGCGTACTCTCAGCAAGAGCCATGATATCGAGTATTGGCAGCATGACCACCAAATGAGGCTGTCATAAAAAGACAAGGTCAGAGGTAATTGCAATCAGTGAAGCCTCTGTTGATTGTTGATTTATCTTGAATGTTCTCTTTGAGGCGACTGCTCGTCACATGGAGTCGGTGATCGAAGTTCGGATAATCTGAGGCGCACGCGCGCACGCCAAGCTTCATCTCAGGTGAGGGGTAGACAACTGATTGTCATGAGCGGTGATGAGAATTTGTTGCGTTGCGTTGATTGAAGTTCACAAAGTGTGTTTAAGATCGCATGTGAACGATGACGGCGTGACCGCCCGAGTCGTGTTCGAGGGCTTCATCTCCAGTCAGATGGCGGCGGTCGTGCGCCAAATGAGGAAGACATTTTGGAAGCTCCTGCAGGCCCACCCCATTCTGCGCTCCTTCTACTAGTTTTCAAGCAATTCGTAAAACAGCATGATCTAAGATGTTATGACGCTACACATTCGATTGCAATATTCCTGTAAACTTCATATTTATTGTCTGTAAATAATTGAATGTTTTGAGTTGTTCACTTATCGTGCTCTGATCCTCTGATGTTGGTGAAATAAGAAATTTGTTTACTCAAAATCGTTATTACTGTCCGAAGAATCAGAATTGTTTACTGTCCGATTTTATACAAATGACGCATTAAAATCCTACTATTTTTCAACAACAAAAAACTACTAGTAAACTAGTTCACTGTTTTTCCTACTATTTTTTCAACAAAAAAACTACTAGTAGACTAGTCACTATCGTAACTAGCCGCCGACTAATTTACCACCTCACTAGTAGGAAACTAGCTCGTTTCCTAGTAGTTTTTCGACTAGTTTCCTACTAGTCGTGATTGAGCCGAGGACTTACTGTACACATAATTAGGGAGAGACGGTAGCGCACTGCTAGTTTTTCTTCTTTCCTTTCTTAGGTCCCGTTTCGAAGTAGGCGCTGAAGATAAAAGTATAAAAAAAGAAGAAGTATAAAATAGTATAAAAATTGCGTTGAAGATATGCGATGTGCGACGGTACATTTGAATTTGGAAATTTTGAGAGACTTCCGAATGAGCCGAAATGTGCACTTCCAACATTCAAAAACATGAGAAAATGGGTAGTGACATATTCTCCACAATCTTCCCTTATAAGAACCATGCAAAACAATTTTTTGAAACAAATCACAAAAAAGTGTACAATTGTGTATGGTTGAGTGTTAGTTAGAATCTCGTTTTAGAAATCAATCAATAGTTTTCGCTTCGCGCGAATTTTTGTATTTATCAGCTGTTTTTCTCGTTTCGTTTTGTTTTTTTTGCGTAATTTTATGAAGTAATAACTCTAAAACATTTTCAGGATATTAACAACTCGAATTCATACATATTTGAATGAAATTAACCACTCACAGACTGCTGCTCTCGTTCGGAGCACTGGTGAGGCTTTTGCGTCATATTTTTGGCAATTTATTTTAACAAAGTCATATTGTGTTCAGATCGCGTTCGTTGATGCGCTGTCGTGTGACTCGTTGGCCTGTGAGCGCGGCTCCTGCAACGAGAACGGCACGGAGTGCAACTGCGACTATGGATACGGAGGTGAGTCATGGTTTATATTTTTATGTAATGTTTAATTGTTTCAGGCCTGTTGTGCGACTGGAGCATGTGCGATCCGAACCCGTGCGAGAACCGCAACGCTAAGGGCGTCTGCAAGGTGCGAGCTCATTTTGATTTCTCATATCACATTTTGACTTTTACAGATCAACAACGACAACAGCGACTACGAGTGCCTCTGCCCCGGCAACTGGAGGGTGATTTCTATTATTATAAATATCATCTTTGTATTTACTTTTAATTATGAAACAGGGGCGCAACTGCTCGGTGAACCACAACCCGTGCTATACGTTCGGCGTCGCGTGCCAGAACGACGGAAAGTGAGTGTTTTCTTTTTTTTCTTGTGATTATTGTATAATTGTGCTAGGTGCCGGAACGTGGAGTCGGCGGACCGGTGGACGCTGGACTACTCTTGGGTGTGCGACTGCGCGAGCGGCTACGCTGGCCCGCACTGCGAGCACGAGATTGATCTCTGCCACACCGGCGAGGTGAGCTGTCTGAGCGACGATGACCTCGTGACCCCTTAGATGGGTGGCACGACGCTCCCTGGCTTGTATCGCTCTGCTATATAATGATAATGTATTTTTATTTGTAATTGAAACAAAGAAAGCAATAATAATGTTACATTCACTCGTGAACTAGTAGGCTGTGCCATAAGAGTGCGACGCTGCTCTGACTTCAGTTGTGTCGTTTTTATATAAGATTGGCACGCAAAGCTGCCTCAATTTTAGAGTACAACCTAGCGTGACCCTTGAAATTGTTACCCGAAATTGTTACTGAAATTGCATGTTTATTTATCTACTACAGAATGGCGAGCCTTTCTGCAAGAACGGCGGAGAGTGCTCGCAGAAGCGCTACTGCACCTGTCTCGATGGTGATTTTTTTCTAATTAAAACAATTATTGTTTTGTTTCGTTAGATAAATAGTATAGTAAATAAATATAATCTTGTTGCAGCAGACAAATTGCAGTATCATATTTGCATTTGTCTTAGTGTATATGGTGTATCATATTTTCCATTGGTTCACATACTCTTGCAGGTTTCGGCGGTGTTCGCTGCGAGCTTCCGGTGCCGCTGTACGCCTCCTACAAGCAGCTCGGATGCTTCCCCGACCAGCCCGCGGTGCGTTTGTTGTTGTTATTATTGTTTATTAGTTTGCTGTTATTATGTTTGCGCCTCGCAGGCGTGCGCGATACGTTTCGGCAACGGCGAGTGCGACGAGATGTGCGCGACGCCCGCGTGCCTCTACGACGGCTTCGACTGCATCAACGAGAACACGCAGTGCAGGTGCGCCCGTGCTGGTTTCACTAAACCATGTTTACTTTGTTTCGTGGATATGTTATTTAAGCAATTGGGGAGGACCTTTATTTTCTTAAACGATATTGCATTTTGTTTAAATTTAAACAAATGCGAGTTGTAAGCAGTATTCACAGGGAGCGTCTGCGCTGCACGTCCGCGCTGGGCAACGGCAAGTGCGACGCGGAGTGCAATTCGGCCGAGTGCGGATGGGACGGCGGCGACTGCGAACTCGGACCCGGTGCGTTTGCTGTTGGTGCTAGAGCCTGCAGCTGGTTGATGTTTGTGATTTGTTGCTGTTAGAGTCGCGAGTCGCATAATAGTTGGATCATCTTTATAAAATTGTTAGTGTTCAGAAGGTGGTGCGTACATTGTACGGAACCGTGCTATGTGAAATGTAACTGTGGATGTTGCAGACCGCCTCCCGCTGTCGCAGTCGTCGGTGGCCTCTTCCTCGCCCGTCCTCCTCTCGGTCGCCCTCGCCGTCCCGCCAACAGAGGCCCTCGCCAGGCTCGCCTCTCTCAAGGCCGATATTGCTATGGTGGATTAGGATTAATTAATATTGAAACTTACAATGTTTTGATAATGATGATTGTTCAGCGTCTGTCGTCTCGTGTGATGGTGGCGCGCGACGATGTCGGTCCGCTTGTGATGGAGTGGGATCCGAGCGGCGAGCAGGCGGGAGGAGAGACAGACAGGGTGGACATGGACAGGCCGGAGAAGTGAGTGAGGCTGGCGGGTGAAGGGTGAAGGGGAAGGTGGAGGGATGTAGAGAGTTGTTTTAATGCACAGTGATTGTATGTTTCACGTTGTATTTGTGATTTGCGCTGGAAGAAAGTATCAATCCAGAGCTGCCTGCTGCTGACCAATCATGAACATACCGATGTGGCATGATTATCAATACCATTTCATTTATAATATACAAAATGACAGTTCGATGTCGCTGGGGACGGTGGTGGTTCTGGAGGTGGACACGAGGCAGTGTCTGGACAAGAGGAAGGTGGACAAGCACGTGCGCTGCTTCGAGACCATCGCCCAGGTGTGTGACAGGTGTGAGCGAGATGTTCACGATGTTGTTACTGTAGAGTACTGAAAAGTGAAAGTATTGTGGTTTATCCTACAGAGGCTGTCAGAAGCATTGTTATTACGATATTCATCTCATTCAAAAATATGCAGATATATGGACGATATTCTAATAATACACAAAACAGACTCCACTGTTGTCTCTAAGATAAATAACGAAATATATCACAACTCTCTGACACTTGAACAATATATATATATCACAACTCTCTGACACTTGAACACTAGTACTCAAAACAAAGAAACTGAATTCTTGGACTTGAACATCACAATAGAACTTGATTTGATAAAAACAGAACTCTACAATAAAACAGATGATTACTCGTTTGAAGTTATAAGATACCCACACTGTGAAAGTAATATTAAGTCAAGCATTGCTATGAATTGTTTACATGGAGAAATGATCCGCATATTTAGATGTTGCACTATGAAGACAACTTTTATAGAAAGGTGCAAACAGCTATACAATACATACCTCAAAAATGGTTATAAGTCTGATAAAATTAGAGAGGGCGCGCAGCGCCCTCTCTTTTGGATGTCGTGTCCGGTAACGCTGACTCTCTGCCGAAAGCGTACTCTCTCGCGTTTTCTGCGCGTGTTCTCCAACTAGCACTTTGAGTGTAGTTCGCCTCGCCGCCGCCAGCGTCTAATTCGCGCCGGGTTTGCGTTGTTTTGGGTTCCCGTCACTCTGGCTAGCTCTCTCTCCCGGCAGGCGGGCAGGGCGCGCAGAGAAATCGCGAGAGAGCACGCTGTCGGGTGAGAGCGCAGACATGCACTTACTCCACGGCGACCGAAATTCAGAGAAGTGTCGATTAGAATTGTTTCTATACAATACCAAGAAAAATATAGTTACATATACACGCAACATTGTGCGTCACATTATAAAATGTGTCACATAATAGTTCTATGCGTACTAATTAACGACAGAGCTTGGGAATCAGAAAGAGAAGAAATTTCTATGAAATTCAACAAAAGCACATATATTATCTGTTAAAAAGTACTTGCGTAAAGATATTAAGTTTGTCTTGACCCAATTCAACAAAAGCGCATGCATAAAACGTTTACAAATACTAACACAAACCTGCGCATAACGGACAGTGGACACTAACATATGAAATATAACAATACAAATGAATAACGTCATACGTATAGAGAGAGAGAAGACGGAGAGAGAGAAGAGAGGAGAGAGAGAGGGGGGGAAGAGAGAGGCGCAGGTTTGTTTTAGTATTTGTAAACGTTTTATGCATGCGCTTTTGTTGAATTGGGTCAAGACAAACTTAATATCTTTACGCAAGTACTTTTTAACAGATAATCATTCTTCAATTATCCAAAACTATTCTTAGTAATAAACAAATATTATCGAAATACAAACTGAAAGATGAAAATAAATTCAAACATTTTGTTGACACTCTCAAATGACATCAAAAAATGACATCACTCTCCACTCTTCATCTCTACACTCTTACTGATCTACTGTTCTGCGCGGGAGCAGTCAATGTAAACAGCAATCGCCACTCTCATACCAGTCGTGTCACACTCCACTGTCCAACGAGGTTACTCCATCTGCACGGGCCCACCTATCATACGCGTCATAGACTACATATAACTATCTAGAACCCCCCCCCCCCCTTCCCTATTTTTTCTCTTGTTTTAATTCTATGTACATTTACCTTCCGGTTCATCACTGATGATGGTCCTGGCCGGTAGGTACGCACGTTCGGTATGGTGGTAGGGACCGAAACCGAACGTGCACTATGCTTACTTTTTTCATATTCATCGATGTTCTCTTGTAATCGAATAGTATGATTCGTGATAGAAACATATTGCTTGCAGGCTGTGACGTACCTGTCTGCCTGGCTGAGCAGCGAGCGTGTGAGTGGCGGCGGCAGTGGCGGCGGCAACACGACCGCCCTCTCCCTCCCCATCCACGGATTCAACCAGTACAACAATGCCAATGCCAAGGTGAGTGGAGTGTTTCAAATTCAAATATCTTCAAATGTTTTTTCCGGAGTAGCAATCATTATTGTTACAAAATGCAAGATCCCGATTAATATGATGTCTGGTCTGTGTTTGAGTTGTTATGTTCCCTCCCAGACGATGTCTCTGTTCCGCCTGCCGCTGTGGCTGCTCATCGCCGCCGTCGTGCTCTCGCTCGTCGCCGCCAGTTTCTGCTGCGCCGGTGAGTATGGGGTGTTGTAATTTGTAGTGTAGAGGTGAGTGACCCCCCCCCCCCCTTATTTGCAGGTGTGATCCTGTTCCAGCGCCGTGCCAAGAAGAGCACCAAGCCGCACTCGTTGTGGGCTCCGGTGTGGAACATTCCCAGTGAGTGGGGTGAGAGAGCGGTTAGGGCGATTTTGCCAATAGAACAACCAATCCCGTTGAAACGTGAAAAATTGTTGTAATGGGATGGGATGTGTTCAAGCCAGTGAATGGAGAGTGAGATCATTGATGTTGATGGTTGCTTGTTCGCAGAGGAGATGGAGTACGAGCCGCCGACGCCGCCGTACGGTCTGGACGATCTGCCGCCGCCTCCCTCGTCTGTCTCGCAGACGGCGCGCGCCATCCGTGCCATGCACATGAAGAGGGACGACGTGTACGCAGAGTTTGGTGCGTCGCCTTGTCTGTATGCAATGGCCAGTTGGCATGTTGATCCGCTTTGTACGAAGTAGTGTTGTCGATAGCCGGTTGATTTTTGTTAATCGTTTTGTTGAATATGTAGTTTGTGTTTGTGTTTGCAGCTGCGTCGCCGCTGCTTCGCGCGGTGCGTCGCGGTCTGACGGACACGGCGGTGCGCATCGTGCACGCGGCCAAGACGGACGGAGACGGCAGGGTGACCAGGCAGGAGGAGGAGGGGTCAGTGAGGCGATATGGATAGACATTGTTCAGCCTTGAATATTATTCGAATTTCTTTGGCCAGATTATCCATTGAGGAAACAAAGGAGAGAATAATGAAGTTGATATTTGACAAATAACGTCGGATTTATATGCAGGTGTATTGTTTGTAGGTGGCGGGACGCGGTGGGGAACGGTCCGCTGCACCACGCGGTGGCGTGCGATGACGCACAGATGATCGACGCGCTCATCCACACGGGCAAGGTCGATGTGAGTAGGGGGAGAGAGAGGGAGAGGGGAGGTGATGGTGGTGTGCTTCATTTCTTCATATAAGGCGGAACGGATACATATAAAATTTGCTCAAATAATAGCAAAAATGCAAAAATTCTGCCGCATTCCGGAATCGGCCCTAATTTCTGATGATTAAAAAAACATCTGCTGTGAGTTGAGATATATTAGCCCAAAAATGTTGTTTTTGAAATCATTTGTTTGAAATGAGACATTATCTCATTAATGAGGTGATGATGAGAAGTTAACGTGTTGATGAGTTGGCCCGCTGGCAGCTGCTGCAATCGGGCCATCCTGTCTCTCCCCATGGCCCATTTGCAGCTGCTGCATTCGGGCCATCCTCTCTCTCTCCCCATGGCCCACTTGCAGCTGCTGCATTCGGGCCATCCTCTCTCTCTCCCCATGGCCCATTTGCAGCTGCTGCATTCGGGCCATCCTCTCTCTCTCCCCATGGCCCACTTGCAGCTGCTGCATTCGGGCCATCCTCTCTCTCCCCATGGCCCACTTGCAGCTGCTGCATTCGGGCCATCATCTCTCTCTCCCCATGGCCCACTTGCAGCTGCTGCATTCGGGCCATCCTCTCTCTCCCCATTGCCCACTTGCAGCTGCTGCATTCGGGCCATCCTCTCTCTCTCCCCATGGCCCACTTGCAGCTGCTACATTCGGGCCATCCTCTCTCTCTCCCCATGGCCCACTTGCAGCTGCTACATTCGGGCCATCCTGTCTCTCCCCATGGCCCAATTGCAGCTGCTGCATCAAATTCAGTCGTAAAAAGGGTCAAATTCAGTCTTAAAAGTGTGTTTTAAAAACATTGTGTAGTACCGATGAGTATTGCAGAATTTTTGCAATTTTGCTATTATTTGAACAAATTTTATATGTATCCGCCTTATATACTTTATTAACACTTGGTAGTATTAATATTTTATAACACCCAAAGACTCGAAAAGAGTGGTAAAAAAGAGTGCCAGACATTGATATAGCGTTGCAGCACGCAGTGGCACGACTACGAGTTGCTCACGACTTGATGGTTTCATGCGCCTTTCGGTTTTGCGCTGTTGCGTGCTTTGACTGTGTGATTGTTGTTGTGTGGTTGCAGCTGTGCTGTCTGAACGACGGCGGGCAGTCTCCGCTGGTGTACTGCGCGCGCATCTCGCACGCCGGCTCGGTCGACGCCGCCCGCCTTCTCATAGATGCACTCGCGGCGGCGAGGGAGGCGAGCGGATGCGACCGACTCGGCGACACGCACGACGCGCCCTTCCAGACCGGACATGCCGGACCCCTCGGAGACGAGCTCACTGTGGATGAGAGGTGCGAGCGGGTGGTAGAGATGTCAGAGCTGGAAGGAGGCAAATGAGCATCGCGAGCTGTAAGCAAGGTAGATAGAGAACTGTTTGCAGCTGGGGCCTGCTGGACGACCGTGGCAGGTCGGCGCTGCACTACGCGTCGCAGCTGAACAACGTGCGCCTGATGGAGGTGCTGCTGCACGCCGGAGCCTCGCCCAGTCTCCACGACAATGATGTGCGTGTGCTCGGCGATAGAAAGAGTTTCATGGACGTTTTTTTTTATAATATGAAATAAGGCTTTCTGTTTAAGGGCAACACTCCGCTGCACCTGGCGGCGCGGGAGGGCAGGGCGGACGCGGTGGGTGTTCTGATCGGGGCGGGGGCGCTGCTCAAGGCAGAGAACCTGGACGGACACACGCCCACCCAGATGGCTGCGGTCAGTGGACACGAGGCACTCGCCAGGTGAGAGGGGGAGGGGAGAGAGTGGGGACAAAGTGTATGAGAGACAGAGACATTCGTGAGATTGGAGAAGGAGTTAGTGACTGTCAGTGTGAGTGGGACAGACAGAGATGTGTGCGATTGAATTGTGAATACTTTTGCAGGCTGCTGACGGCGCGTGGTATGCAGGGCTCTCTGCGCAAGCCAGGCAAGAGGGTGTACCGCCTGCGCGAGGTCGACGAGAACGGAAACGGACTCGGCGTCACCGGAGGAGGCATCTCCAAGCCTGATGCCATGGTGAGTGAACAAGGTTTGATGACCCATCTAGGATTCACGGCGTGATCACGGCCAGTATGGGTGAACGGAAGCCGTGTTGCAGCAGCGCTGTGATTCTGCGGCGTCTGCGCACCGCGCGGCGGCTGGCACTCCGGCTCACGCGAGCACCCCGTGCACGCCTCGCGGACCGCGCATGCGCTGCGCCACCCCCGCCAGGGACTGGACGGCCACCGCCAACCTGCCCGTCGCCGCCGTGTCGCCCCAGATCAGGAAGAGCAGCGAGGGTCGGTGGGGGTGGGGATTATGGGAGTGAACACATTAGTTGATATAAAATGAGTTGGGAAGTAAACAAGTTTGGTGCTAGAGTTGGTATGGAATGTATTGATTGAGTGAGATTGATAGTGAGAGTTTGAGATGTGTGATTGTTGTGTGTGGCAGAGCCGTACGGCAACCGTCTGGTGGTGCCGCTGGCGTGTGGCGCGCCCTCGGTCTACTCGTCCCACGGCATGCTCAGCCCCGCCGCCAGCCCCACCCGAATGGACATGGACGTGGAGAAGGGAGCAGGCGGACAGGATGCGTGCGCCAATTCTGATGGTGGGTGGGGAGAGTGGTTTGTGGGGACTGTTGTTATTGTGCAGGGTTTCCTCCGCGCTGCGCGAGTGTGAGCGAGCTGGTCGAGTCGGCTTCGGACAGGGGATGCAACAGCCCGTACGGACAGTATGCAGGAGGAGGGCGAGGAGTGCACAGACAGCCGTCTATTCTCACTCCGCCTGCGGTGGTGAGCCACTCTCCCCCCTCTCTCTCTCTCTCTCTCTCTCTCTCTCTCTCTCTTTCTCTCTATCTCTCTAATTGTTGCCCGTTGAGGTGCTGGGCCTGCAGGACGTGCGTCGTCTGGAGTGCGGTGGCGGCCGCGCGCCGTCTGCCCACTCGAGTGTGCGTGACTCGCCGAGCCCGTTCAGGAGTGTGCTCGACATGAGCATGCTCTCCAGCCAGGTGGGGCAGGAATAGATGTGGATGATATGGAATGGCTGCTGATTGCAGGATGATGACACGTACGCCACGCTCAACACGTCCCACATGTCCACTTTCAAGCCGTGACTCTAGCCGACTATCGAGCGATTCCTTCTGAGTTTCTGACGTGCAACGTCATTGCGGCCTTGCCTTATAAGATCTCTACTCGCATATCTATATCTACACTACTATAGTTTATTTAACCATGTTTGTTTATCTTGTTGATTCGTTGTTTCGTTCTCTGTTTCAAGTTTTTTGCGCTCGTCTCATGCATTCTTTGAACATCGAACAGTTTATCTCTATGTAGTTGATGTTATTGTTACGTAGTTGTTCACATTAAATACTCTTTTCGAATATGTTTCCCTTGTTGGTTGATAGATTTTGCGTTTATAATGAGTTCTCGCCGTAGTTATATTTGTTAACAGTGTATAATAGGCTCGCACTTACGAGGGAGGTGTTAAAGATCCTCCGCTCAGATTTGCAAATCTCTTTTTACCGTAATCTTCGTTTGAAGTTGAGACCAGATTACTGTGTTTTGTGATACGTGTATTGCCCTATCGGAGTGTGTCCCTAATAGTTATAGAAGACTAGCTTTCATAAAAAAGAGTTATGGTCAAAAACGTCGATGACTGTCTCCAACGAGTGTCTGGACTTTGAAAATTTTGACTGTTACCCCCCTATGTAAAGTATTATCTTTTAAAAGTACTTCCGTAAAAAGTGTTGTTTGTGTTAACCTGATTCAAGAAAAGCGCATGCATATATTATTAATTTTCGAAAAATCAAATCGTAAACACCTGAACATGAAAACTAACACAAACTTGCTCTTTCAAACGAATATAGAATAGTTACACGTAACATTCAGAATAATACGATTGTTTTGTTTATTTAGTGTTTTTTGCGGTTTATTATTTATGGTTTATCAGTAAAATAAAATGTTATTCGTGATGTTGTTTGACTCAATGTTTCAGGTATAAAAATGTCAAAAAAATAAAACATGGAATTATTCAACATTAATTATTCAAAAATTATTCAACGTTTTGAAAGAGCAAGTTTGTGTTAGTTTTCATGTTCAGGTGTTTACGATTTGATTTTTCGAAAATTAATAATATATGCATGCGCTTTTCTTGAATCAGGTTAACACAAACAACACTTTTTACGGAAGTACTTTTAAAAGATAATATATGTCCTTTTGTTGAATTTCATAGAAATTTTCTCTCTCGTCTTCATACATGTAACATGTTCTTCTCTCATTATTTCATCAATTTCATTTCAAATTTATTCGATATTTTCTCGTTCTCTCGTTCTCTCCTTCCATTCCTTCCCTCCTTCTCTCCTTCTTTCCTTCTCTCCTCCTCTCCTTTCCTCCTTCTCTCCTCCCATTCCTTCCCTCCTTCTCTCCTTCTCCCCTTCTCTCCTCCTCTCCTCCTCTCCTTCCCTCCTTTCTTCCTTCCCTCCTTCTTTCCTTCTCTCTTTCTCTCGTTCTCTCTTTCTCTCGTTCTCTCTTTCTCTCGTTCTCTCGTTATCCCTTTCTCTCTTTCTCTCGTTCTCTAGTTCTCTCGTTCTCTCGTTCTCTCTTTCTCCCTTTCTCTCTTTTCTCTCTTTCTCTCGTTCTCTCTTTTCTCTCTTTTCTCTCTTTCTCTCGTTCTCTCTTTCTCTCGTTCTCTCGTTCTCTCGTTCTCTCGTTCTCTCCGTCTCTCCGTCTCTCCTTCTCTCCTTCTCTCCTTCCCTCCTTCCCCCCTTCTCCCTTTCTCTCTTTCTCTCGTTCTCTCGTTCTCTCGTTATCTAGTTCTCTCGTTATTTCGTTTTCTCTTTCTCTCGTTCTCTCGTTCTCTCGTTCTCTCGTTCTCTCGTTCTCTCGTTCTCTCGTTCTCTCGTTCTCTCGTTCTCGCGTGTCTCCTTCTCTTCTTCTCTCCTTCCCTCCTTCCCTCCTTCTCCCTTTCTCTTTTTCTCTAGTTCTCCAGTTCTCTCTTTCTCTCGTTCTCTCTTTCTCTCTTTCTCTCTTTCTATCGTTCTCTCGTTCTCTCGTTCTCTCGTTCTCTCGTTCTCTCGTTTCTCGTTCTCTCGTTCTCTCGTTTTCTCCGTCTCTCCGTCTCTCCTTCTCTTCTTCCCTCCTTCCCTCCTACCACCCTCCTTCTCTCTTTCTCTCGTTCTCTCGTTCTCTAGTTATATCGTTCTCTCTTTCTTTCGTTCTCTCTTTCTCTTGTTCTCTCTTTCTCTCGTTTTCTCGTTCTCTCGTTCTCTCGTTCTCTCGTTCTCTCTTTATCTCGTTCTCTCTTTCTATCCTTCTCTCGTTCTCTCGTTCTCTCGTTCTCTCGTTCTCTCCGTCTCTCCTTCTCTTCTTCCCTCCTTCTCTCCTTCTCTCTTTCTCTCTTTCTCTCGTTCTCTATTTCTCTCGTTATATCGTTATATCGTTCTCTCTTTCTCTCGTTCTCTCGTGCTCTCGTTTTCTCGTTCTCTCGTTCTCTCGTTGTCTCGTTGTCTCGTTGTCTCGTTCTCTCGTTGTCTCGTTCTCTCCTTCTTTCCTTCCCTCCTTCCCGCCTTCTCACTTTCTCTCTTTCTCTCGTTCTCTAGTTCTCTCGTTATATCGTTCTCTCTTTCACTCGTTTTCTCTTTCTATCGGTTTCTCTTTCTCTCGTTCTCTCATTATCTCTTTCTCTCTTTCTCTCTTTCTCTCTTTCTCTCTTTCTCTCTTTCTCTCGTTCTCTCTTTATCTCGTTCTCTCTTTCTATCCTTCTCTCGTTCTCTCGTTCTCTCGTTCTCTCGTTCTCTCCGTCTCTCCTTCTCTTCTTCCCTCCTTCTCTCCTTCTCTCTTTCTCTCTTTCTCTCGTTCTCTATTTCTCTCGTTATATCGTTATATCGTTCTCTCTTTCTCTCGTTCTCTCGTGCTCTCGTTTTCTCGTTCTCTCGTTCTCTCGTTGTCTCGTTGTCTCGTTGTCTCGTTCTCTCGTTGTCTCGTTCTCTCCTTCTTTCCTTCCCTCCTTCCCGCCTTCTCACTTTCTCTCTTTCTCTCGTTCTCTAGTTCTCTCGTTATATCGTTCTCTCTTTCACTCGTTTTCTCTTTCTATCGGTTTCTCTTTCTCTCGTTCTCTCATTATCTCTTTCTCTCTTTCTCTCTTTCTCTCTTTCTCTCTCTTTCTCTCTTTCTCTCTTTCTCTCTTTCTCTCTTTCTCTTTTTTCTCTAGTTCTCTCCTTCTCTCCTTCTCTTCTTCTCTCCATCCCTCCTTCCCTCCTTCTCCCTTTCTCTCTTTCTCTCGTTCTCTAGCTCTCTCGTTATATCGTTCTCTCTTTCTCTCGTTTTCTCTTTCTCTCGTTTTCTCGTTTTCTCGTTCTCTCTTTCTCTCTTTTTCTCCTTCCCTCCTTCCCTCCTCCTCCCATTCTCTCTTTCTCTCGTTCTCTAATTCTCTCGTTATATCGTTCTCGCTTTCTCTCGTTCTCTCTTTATCTCTTTATCTCTTTCTCTCTTTCTTTCGTTCTCTAGTTCTCTCGTTCTCTCTTTCTATCCTTCTCTTCTTCTCTCCATCCCTCCTTCCCTCCTTCTCCCTTTCTCTCTTTCTCTCGTTCTCTAGCTCTCTCGTTCTCTTTTTATATCTTTCTCTCTTTCTCTGGTTCTCTCGTTCTCTCGTTCTCTCTTTCTATCCTTCTCTCGTTCTCTCGTTCTCTCGTTCTCTCCGTCTCTCCTTCCCTCCTTCCCTCCTCTCTTTTTCTCCTTTTCTCTCGTTATATCGTTCTCTCGTTCTCTCGTTCTCTCGTTCTCTCGTTCTCTCGTTCTCTCGTTCTCTCTTTCTCTTTCCCCTTACTAAATTCCTACTGATCGCAGCCACCAAAGTACATCTGTCTCTCTCCAAACAGCGTGCTCTCTCGCGTGCTCTCGCGCTCGCCCGCCAGCAGAGGGCTAGCTATCAGCTAGCGTGACTGGAAACGACCGTGCGAATCTAACTAACATAAATTGGAAGACTTCACATTGTTGCTAACATGTCCTTTGGATATCGCTACTTGAAAATTCTGGCGCGAGCCTTATTTTAACCCAAGAGAGAGGGCGCTGCGCGCCCTCTCTAATGCCTAAACGGAAACGAGTTTTTTGTATGATCCACGCACGCTCTGCGTTTTTTTGATATGTTAAACAGTAGGTTAGGGGCTTTCAATTTCTGCCTTATGAAGTAAATCTGAGTGGAGGACCTATAACACCTCTCTCGTTAGCTCAGGATTTTTCGTTGAAAACATTATCGCGGATTTGCTGAACGAAATGCACAGCATTGCCGTTCATATCAAAATTTTGTCAAACTGAAAACATCATCCAAAGGGTTTTTTAATCGTTGTATAACCACCCTAACGTCTCTCGTGAAAAGAGTGGAACTCATTTGCGGGCCCACTAGGGTGGGGGGGGGGAGGAATTGCCAACGCTCAAATGTGCGTGTCCAACAAATATCCGTTCTGCCAGAAAATTTGCAGATAGGGCTCCGGTTTCGAAGAAGAACATGTTTTTGTAGTTTCTGTAGCGAAACGAAAAAAAAGTATTTTTTTGCCGGTTGCACCAGGGTGTTCCTAGTCAGAACAAGACGAGAACAAGACAATTTTTCGAATAAAATTTATGCATAGAACTCATTATTAATGGCACAGTTTGCAGGTGCTTCTGCAGTACTCTTTGACAAATTGGCTGTTCGCATCAGAAGACGAGCACTGGCCAACAAGAAATTTGCAGCCACTGATGTTATCCACGCACGGTCTGCGAGTAGTACGGGTAGTTGAGGTGGACCTGGTGGTCGTTGGCGGTGAAGTAGTAGAAGTGGTAGTCGATGGGGTAGAAGGAGTGGACGGTGTTGTCGTCAGAATAGTGTAGAGATCAGTAGTAGAGAACAATGCGCTAGATGTGGTGATTAATGGTGTGGATATCGAAGCCGTTGTGACTTCGTCAGTTGTCGTGGTGATGGAAGGTGTAAATATCAAAGCCGTTGTGACTTCGTCAGTTGTCGTAGTGATGGAAGGTGTGGATATCGAAGCCGTTGTGACTTCGTCAGTTGTCGTGGTTATGGAAGGTGTGGATGTTGAAGCCGTCGTGACTTCGTCAGTTGTCGTGGTGATGGAAGGTGTGGATGTTGAAGCCGTCGTGACTTCGTCAGTTGTCGTGGTGATGGAAGGTGTGGATGTTGAAGCCGTTGTGACTTCGTCAGTTGTCGTGGTGATGGAAGGTGTGGATGTCGAAGCCGTTGTGACTTCGTCAGTTGTCGTAGTGATGGAAGGTGTGGATGTTGAAGCCGTCGTGACTTCGTCAGTTGTCGTTGTGATGGAAGGTGTGGATGTCGAAGCCGTTGTGTTGTCGTCAGTTGTCGTAGTGATGGAAGGTGTGGATGTCGAAGCCGTTGTGACTTCGTCAGTTGTCGTAGTGATGGAAGGTGTGGATGTCGAAGCCGTTGTGACTTCGTCAGTTGTCGTAGTGATGGAAGGTGTGGAAGTTGAAGCCGTTGTGACTTCGTCAGTTGTCGTGGTGATGGAAGGTGTGGATATCGAAGCCGTTGTGACTTTGTTAGTTGTCGTGGTAATGGAAGGTGTGGATGTCGAAGCCGTTGTGACTTCGTCAGTTGTCGTTGTGATGGAAGGTGTGAATGTCGAAGCCGTTGTGATTTCGTCAGTTGTCGTGGTGATGGAAGGTGTGGATGTCGAAGCCGTTGTGACTTCGTCAGTTGTCGTAATGATGGAAGGTGTGGATGTCGGAGCCGTTGTGACTTCGTCGGTTGTCGTGGTGATGGAATGTGTGGATGTCGAAGCCGTTGTGACTTCGTCAGTTGTCGTGGTGATGGAAGGTGTGGATGTCGAAGCCGTTGTGACTCCGTCAGTTGTCGTGGTGATGGAAGGTGTCGTTGTTGAAGCCGTTGTGACTCCGTCTGTTGTTGTGGTGATGGAAGGTGTGGATGTCGAACCCGTTGTGACTTCGTCAGTTGTCGTGGTGATGGAAGGTGTGAATATCAAAGCCGTTGTGACTTCGTCAGTTGTCGTGGTGATGGAAGGTGTGGATGTCGAAGCCGTTGTGACTTCGTCAGTTGTCGTGGTGATGGAAGGTGTGGATGTTGAAGCCGTCGTGACTTCGTCAGTTGTCGTGGTGATGGAAGGTGTGAATGTTGAAGCCGTCGTGACTTCGTCAGTTGTCGTGGTGATGGAAGGTGTGGATGTTGAAGCCGTCGTGACTTCGTCCGTTGTCGTGGTGATGGAAGGTGTGGATGTCGAAGCCGTTGTGATTTCGTCAGTTGTCGTGGTGATGGAAGGTGTGGATGTTGAAGCCGTTGTGATTTCCTCAGTTGTCGTGGTGATGAAAGGTGTGGATGTCGAAGCCGTTGTGGATTCGCCAGTTGTTGTGGTGATGGAAGGTGTGGATGTCGAAGCCGTTGTGACTTCGTCAGTTGTCGTGGTGATGGAAGGTGTGGATGTTGAAGCCGTTGTGACTTCGTCAGTTGTCGTGGTGATGGAAGGTGTGGATGTCGAAGCCGTTGTGACTTCGTCAGTTGTCGTAATGATGGAAGGTGTGGATGTCGGAGCCGTTGTGACTTCGTCGGTTGTCGTGGTGATGGAATGTGTGGATGTCGAAGCCGTTGTGACTTCGTCAGTTGTCGTGGTGATGGAAGGTGTGGTTGTTGAAGCCGTTGTGACTCCGTCTGTTGTTGTGGTGATGGAAGGTGTGGATGTCGAACCCGTTGTGACTTCGTCAATTGTCGTGGTGATGGAAGGTGTGAATATCAAAGCCGTTGTGACTTCGTCAGTTGTCGTAGTGATGGAAGGTGTGGATATCGAAGCCGTTGTGACTTCGTCAGTTGTCGTGGTGATGGAAGGTGTGGATGTTGAAACCGTCGTGACTTCGTCAGTTGTCGTGGTGATGGAAGGTGTGGATGTTGAAGCCGTCGTGACTTCGTCAGTTGTCGTGGTGATGGAAAGTGTGGATGTTGATGCCGTTGTGACTTCGTCAGTTGTCGTGGTGATGGAAGGTGTGGATGTCGAAGCCGTTGTGATTTCGTCAGTTGTCGTTGTGATGGAAGGTGTGGATGTTGAAGCCGTTGTGACTCCGTCAGTTGTCGTGGTGATGGAAGGTGTGGATGACGAAGCCGTTGTGACTTCGTCAGTTGTCGTGGTGATGGAAAGTGTGGATGTTGATGCCGTTGTGACTTCGTCAGTTGTCGTGGTGATGGAAGGTGTGGATGTCGAAGCCGTTGTGATTTCGTCAGTTGTCGTTGTGATGGAAGGTGTGGATGTCGAAGCCGTTGTGTTGTCGTCAGTTGTCGTAGTGATGAAAGGTGTGGATGTCGAAGCCGTTGTGTTGTCGTCAGTTGTCGTAGTGATGAAAGGTGTGGATGTCGAAGCCGTTGTGACTTCGTCAGTTGTCGCAGTGATGAAAGGTGTGGATGTCGAAGCCGTTGTGACTTCGTCAGTTGTCGTGGTGATGGAAGGTGTGGATGTTGAAGCCGTTGTGACTTTGTCAGTTGTCGTGGTGATGGAAGGTGTGGATGTTGAAGCCGTTGTGATTTCGTCAGTTGTCGTGGTGATGGAAGGTGTGGATGTCGAAGCCGTTGTGACTTCGTCAGTTGTCGTAATGATGGAAGGTGTGGATGTCGGAGCCGTTGTGACTTCGTCGGTTGTCGTGGTGATGGAATGTGTGGATGTCGAAGCCGTTGTGACTTCGTCAGTTGTCGTGGTGATGGAAGGTGTGGTTGTTGAAGCCGTTGTGACTCCGTCTGTTGTTGTGGTGATGGAAGGTGTGGATGTCGAACCCGTTGTGACTTCGTCAATTGTCGTGGTGATGGAAGGTGTGAATATCAAAGCCGTTGTGACTTCGTCAGTTGTCGTAGTGATGGAAGGTGTGGATATCGAAGCCGTTGTGACTTCGTCAGTTGTCGTGGTGATGGAAGGTGTGGATGTTGAAACCGTCGTGACTTCGTCAGTTGTCGTGGTGATGGAAGGTGTGGATGTTGAAACCGTCGTGACTTCGTCAGTTGTCGTGGTGATGGAAAGTGTGGATGTTGATGCCGTTGTGACTTCGTCAGTTGTCGTGGTGATGGAAGGTGTGGATGTCGAAGCCGTTGTGATTTCGTCAGTTGTCGTTGTGATGGAAGGTGTGGATGTTGAAGCCGTTGTGACTCCGTCAGTTGTCGTGGTGATGGAAGGTGTGGATGACGAAGCCGTTGTGACTTCGTCAGTTGTCGTGGTGATGGAAAGTGTGGATGTTGATGCCGTTGTGACTTCGTCAGTTGTCGTGGTGATGGAAGGTGTGGATGTCGAAGCCGTTGTGATTTCGTCAGTTGTCGTTGTGATGGAAGGTGTGGATGTCGAAGCCGTTGTGTTGTCGTCAGTTGTCGTAGTGATGAAAGGTGTGGATGTCGAAGCCGTTGTGACTTCGTCAGTTGTCGTGGTGATGGAAGGTGTGGATGTCGAAGCCGTTGTGACTTCGTCAGTTGTCGTGGTGATGGAAGGTGTGGATGTTGAAGCCGTTGTGACTTCGTCTGTTGTTGTGGTGATGGAAGGTGTGGATGTTGAAGCTGTCGTGACTTCGTCAGTTGTCGTGGTGATGGAAGGTGTGGATGTCGAAGCCGTTGTGACTTGGTCAGTTGTCGTGGTGATGGAAGGTGTGGATATCGAAGCCGTTGTGACTTCGTTAGTTGTCGTGGTAATGGAAGGTGTGGATGTCGAAGTCGTTGTGACTTTGTCAGTTGTCGTGGTGATGGAAGGTGTGGATGTTGAAGCCGTTGTGACTTCGTCAGTTGTCGTGGTGATGGAAGGTGTGGATGTTGAAGCCGTTGTGACTTCGTCAGTTGTCGTGGTGATGGAACGTGTGGATGTCGAAGCCGTTGTGACTTCGTCAGTTGTCGTGGTGATGGAAAGTGTGGATGTCGGAGCCGTTGTGACTTCGTCGGTTGTCGTGGTGATGGAAGGTGTGGATGTCGGAGCCGTTGTGATTTCCTCAGTTGTCGTGGTGATGGAAGGTGTGGATGTCGAAGCCGTTGTGACTTCGTCAGTTGTCGTGGTAATGGAAGGTGTGGATATCGAAGCCGTTGTGACTTCGTTAGTTGTCGTGGTAATGGAAGGCGTGGATGTCGAAGCCGTTGTGACTTCGTCAGTTGTCGTGGTGATGGAAGGTGTGGATGTTGAAGCCGTTGTGACTTTGTCAGTTGTCGTGGTGATGGAAGGTGTGGATGTCGAAGCCGTTGTGACTTCGTTAGTTGTCGTGGTGATGGAAGGTGTGGATGTCGAAGCCGTTGTGACTTCGTCAGTTGTCGTGGTGATGGAAGGTGTGGATGTCAAAGTCGTTGTGACTTTGTCAGTTGTCGTGGTGATGGAAGGTGTGGATGTTGAAGCCGTTGTGACTTTGTCAGTTGTCGTGGTGATGGAAGGTGTGGATGTCGAAGCCGTTGTGACTTCGTCAGTTGTTGTGATGATGGAAGGTGTGGATATCGAAGCCGTTGTGACTTTGTTAGTTGTCGTGGTAATGGAAGGTGTGGATGTCGAAGCCGTTGTGACTTCGTCAGTTGTCGTGGTGATGGAAGGTGTGGATGTTGAAGCCGTTGTGACTTCGTCAGTTGTTGTGCTGATGGAAGGTGTAAATGTCGAAGACGTTGTGAATTCGTCAGTTGTCGTGGTGATGGAAGGTGTGAATGTCGAAGCCGTTGTGATTTCGTCAGTTGTCGTGGTGATGGAAGGTGTGGATGTTGAAGCCGTTGTGATTTCCTCAGTTGTCGTGGTGATGGAAGGTGTGGATGTCGAAGCCGTTGTGGATTCGCCAGTTGTTGTGGTGATGGAAGGTGTGGATGTCGAAGCCGTTGTGACTTTGTCAGTTGTCGTGGTGATGGAAGGTGTGGATGTTGAAGCCGTTGTGACTTCGTCAGTTGTCGTGGTGATGGAAGGTGTGGATGTCGAAGCCGTTGTGACTTCGTCAGTTGTCGTAATGATGGAAGGTGTGGATGTCGGAGCCGTTGTGACTTCGTCGGTTGTCGTGGTGATGGAATGTGTGGATGTCGAAGCCGTTGTGACTTCGTCAGTTGTCGTGGTGATGGAAGGTGTGGATGTCGAAGCCGTTGTGACTCCGTCAGTTGTCGTGGTGATGGAAGGTGTGGTTGTTGAAGCCGTTGTGACTCCGTCTGTTGTTGTGGTGATGGAAGGTGTGGATGTCGAAGTCGTTGTGACTTCGTCAGTTGTCGTGGTGATGGAAGGTGTGGATGTCGAAGTCGTTGTGACTTCGTCAGTTGTCGTGGTGATGGAAGGTGTGGATGTCGAAGCCGTTGTGACTTCGTCAGTTGTCGTGGTGATGGAAGGTGTGGATGTCGAAGCCGTTGTGACTTCGTCAGTTGTCGTGGTGATGGAAGGTGTGGATGTTGAAGCCGTTGTGACTTCGTCAGTTGTTGTGGTGATGGAAGGTGTGGATGTCGAAGCCGTTGTGACTTCGTCAGTTGTCGTGGTGATGGAAAGTGTGGATGTCGAAGCCGTTGTGACTTCGTCAGTTGTCGTGGTGATGGAAGGTGTGGATGTCGAAGTCGTTGTGACTTTGTCAGTTGTCGTGGTGATGGAAGGTGTAGATGTTGAAGCCGTTGTGACTTCGTCAGTTGTCGTGGTGATGGAAGGTGTGGATATCGAAGCCGTTGTGACTTTGTTAGTTGTCGTGGTAATGGAAGGTGTGGATGTCGAAGCCGTTGTGACTTCGTCAGTTGTCGTGGTGATGAAAGGTGTGGATGTTGAAGCCGTTGTGACTTCGTCAGTTGTCGTGGTGATGGCAGGTGTAAATGTCGAAGCCGTTGTGAATTCGTCAGTTGTCGTTGTGATGGAAGGTGTGAATGTCGAAGCCGTTGTGATTTCGTCAGTTGTCGTGGTGATGGAAGGTGTGGATGTTGAAGCCGTTGTGATTTCCTCAGTTGTCGTGGTGATGGAAGGTGTGGATGTCGAAGCCGTTGTGGATTCGCCAGTTGTTGTGGTGATGGAAGGTGTGGATGTCGAAGCCGTTGTGACTTCGTCAGTTGTCGTGGTGATGGAAGGTGTGGATGTTAAAGCCGTTGTGACTTCGTCAGTTGTCGTGGTGATGGAAGGTGTGGATGTCGAAGCCGTTGTGACTTCGTCAGTTGTCGTAATGATGGAAGGTGTGGATGTCGGAGCCGTTGTGACTTCGTCCGTTGTCGTGGTGATGGAATGTGTGGATGTCGAAGCCGTTGTGACTTCGTCAGTTGTCGTGGTGATGGAAGGTGTGGATGTCGAAGCCGTTGTGACTCCGTCAGTTGTCGTGGTGATGGAAGGTGTCGTTGTTGAAGCCGTTGTGACTCCGTCTGTTGTTGTGGTGATGGAAGGTGTGGATGTCGAACCCGTTGTGACTTCGTCAGTTGTCGTGGTGATGGAAGGTGTGAATATCAAAGCCGTTGTGACTTCGTCAGTTGTCGTGGTGATGGAAGGTGTGGATGTCGAAGCCGTTGTGACTTCGTCAGTTGTCGTGGTGATGGAAGGTGTGGATGTTGAAGCCGTCGTGACTTCGTCAGTTGTCGTGGTGATGGAAGGTGTGGATGTTGAAGCCGTCGTGACTTCGTCAGTTGTCGTGGTGATGGAAGGTGTGGATGTTGAAGCCGTCGTGACTTCGTCCGTTGTCGTGGTGATGGAATGTGTCAATATCAAAGCCGTTGTGACTTCGTCAGTTGTCGTGGTGATGGAAGGTGTGGATGACGAAGCCGTTGTGACTTCGTCAGTTGTCGTAGTGATGGAAGGTGTGGATGTCGAAGCCGTTGTGACCTCGTCAGTTGTCGTGGTGATGGAAGGTGTGGATGTCGAAGCCGTTGTGACTTCGTCAGTTGTCGTGGTGATGGAAGGTGTGGATGTCGAAGCCGTTGTGACTTCGTCAGTTGTCGTGGTAATGGAAGGTGTGGATATCGAAGCCGTTGTGACTTCGTTAGTTGTCGTGGTAATGGAAGGCGTGGATGTCGAAGCCGTTGTGACTTCGTCAGTTGTCGTGGTGATGGAAGGTGTGGATATCGAAGCCGTTGTGACTTTGTTAGTTGTCGTGGTAATGGAAGGTGTGGATGTCGAAGCCGTTGTGACTTCGTCAGTTGTCGTGGTGATGAAAGGTGTGGATGTTGAAGCCGTTGTGACTTCGTCAGTTGTCGTGGTGATGGCAGGTGTAAATGTCGAAGCCGTTGTGAATTCGTCAGTTGTCGTTGTGATGGAAGGTGTGAATGTCGAAGCCGTTGTGATTTCGTCAGTTGTCGTGGTGATGGAAGGTGTGGATGTTGAAGCCGTTGTGATTTCCTCAGTTGTCGTGGTGATGGAAGGTGTGGATGTCGAAGCCGTTGTGGATTCGCCAGTTGTTGTGGTGATGGAAGGTGTGGATGTCGAAGCCGTTGTGACTTCGTCAGTTGTCGTGGTGATGGAAGGTGTGGATGTTAAAGCCGTTGTGACTTCGTCAGTTGTCGTGGTGATGGAAGGTGTGGATGTCGAAGCCGTTGTGACTTCGTCAGTTGTCGTAATGATGGAAGGTGTGGATGTCGGAGCCGTTGTGACTTCGTCCGTTGTCGTGGTGATGGAATGTGTGGATGTCGAAGCCGTTGTGACTTCGTCAGTTGTCGTGGTGATGGAAGGTGTGGATGTCGAAGCCGTTGTGACTCCGTCAGTTGTCGTGGTGATGGAAGGTGTCGTTGTTGAAGCCGTTGTGACTCCGTCTGTTGTTGTGGTGATGGAAGGTGTGGATGTCGAACCCGTTGTGACTTCGTCAGTTGTCGTGGTGATGGAAGGTGTGAATATCAAAGCCGTTGTGACTTCGTCAGTTGTCGTGGTGATGGAAGGTGTGGATGTCGAAGCCGTTGTGACTTCGTCAGTTGTCGTGGTGATGGAAGGTGTGGATGTTGAAGCCGTCGTGACTTCGTCAGTTGTCGTGGTGATGGAAGGTGTGGATGTTGAAGCCGTCGTGACTTCGTCAGTTGTCGTGGTGATGGAAGGTGTGGATGTTGAAGCCGTCGTGACTTCGTCCGTTGTCGTGGTGATGGAATGTGTCAATATCAAAGCCGTTGTGACTTCGTCAGTTGTCGTGGTGATGGAAGGTGTGGATGACGAAGCCGTTGTGACTTCGTCAGTTGTCGTAGTGATGGAAGGTGTGGATGTCGAAGCCGTTGTGACCTCGTCAGTTGTCGTGGTGATGGAAGGTGTGGATGTCGAAGCCGTTGTGACTTCGTCAGTTGTCGTGGTGATGGAAGGTGTGGATGTCGAAGCCGTTGTGACTTCGTCAGTTGTCGTGGTAATGGAAGGTGTGGATATCGAAGCCGTTGTGACTTCGTTAGTTGTCGTGGTAATGGAAGGCGTGGATGTCGAAGCCGTTGTGACTTCGTCAGTTGTCGTGGTGATGGAAGGTGTGGATGTTGAAGCCGTTGTGACTTTGTCAGTTGTCGTGGTGATGGAAGGTGTGGATGTCGAAGCCGTTGTGACTTCGTTAGTTGTCGTGGTGATGGAAGGTGTGGATGTCGAAGCCGTTGTGACTTCGTCAGTTGTCGTGGTGATGGAAGGTGTGGATGTCAAAGTCGTTGTGACTTTGTCAGTTGTCGTGGTGATGGAAGGTGTGGATGTTGAAGCCGTTGTGACTTTGTCAGTTGTCGTGGTGATGGAAGGTGTGGATGTCGAAGCCGTTGTGACTTCGTCAGTTGTCGTGATGATGGAAGGTGTGGATATCGAAGCCGTTGTGACTTTGTTAGTTGTCGTGGTAATGGAAGGTGTGGATGTCGAAGCCGTTGTGACTTCGTCAGTTGTCGTGATGATGGAAGGTGTGGATATCGAAGCCGTTGTGACTTTGTTAGTTGTCGTGGTAATGGAAGGTGTGGATGTCGAAGCCGTTGTGACTTCGTCAGTTGTCGTGGTGATGGAAGGTGTGGATGTTGAAGCCGTTGTGACTTCGTCAGTTGTTGTGCTGATGGAAGGTGTAAATGTCGAAGCCGTTGTGAATTCGTCAGTTGTCGTGGTGATGGAAGGTGTGAATGTCGAAGCCGTTGTGATTTCGTCAGTTGTCGTGGTGATGGAAGGTGTGGATGTTGAAGCCGTTGTGATTTCCTCAGTTGTCGTGGTGATGGAAGGTGTGGATGTCGAAGCCGTTGTGGATTCGCCAGTTGTTGTGGTGATGGAAGGTGTGGATGTCGAAGCCGTTGTGACTTTGTCAGTTGTCGTGGTGATGGAAGGTGTGGATGTTGAAGCCGTTGTGACTTCGTCAGTTGTCGTGGTGATGGAAGGTGTGGATGTCGAAGCCGTTGTGACTTCGTCAGTTGTCGTAATGATGGAAGGTGTGGATGTCGGAGCCGTTGTGACTTCGTCGGTTGTCGTGGTGATGGAATGTGTGGATGTCGAAGCCGTTGTGACTTCGTCAGTTGTCGTGGTGATGGAAGGTGTGGATGTCGAAGCCGTTGTGACTCCGTCAGTTGTCGTGGTGATGGAAGGTGTGGTTGTTGAAGCCGTTGTGACTCCGTCTGTTGTTGTGGTGATGGAAGGTGTGAATGTCGAAGTCGTTGTGACTTCGTCAGTTGTCGTGGTGATGGAAGGTGTGGATGTCGAAGCCGTTGTGACTTCGTCAGTTGTCGTGGTGATGGAAGGTGTGGATGTCGAAGCCGTTGTGACTTCGTCAGTTGTCGTGGTGATGGAAGGTGTGGATGTTGAAGCCGTTGTGACTTCGTCAGTTGTTGTGGTGATGGAAGGTGTGGATGTCGAAGCCGTTGTGACTTCGTCAGTTGTTGTGGTGATGGAAGGTGTGGATGTCGAAGCCGTTGTGACTTCGTCAGTTGTCGTGGTGATGGAAAGTGTGGATGTCGAAGCCGTTGTGACTTCGTCAGTTGTCGTGGTGATGGAAGGTGTGGATGTCGAAGTCGTTGTGACTTTGTCAGTTGTCGTGGTGATGGAAGGTGTGGATGTTGAAGCCGTTGTGACTTCGTCAGTTGTCGTGGTGATGGAAGGTGTGGATATCGAAGCCGTTGTGACTTTGTTAGTTGTCGTGGTAATGGAAGGTGTGGATGTCGAAGCCGTTGTGACTTCGTCAGTTGTCGTGGTGATGAAAGGTGTGGATGTTGAAGCCGTTGTGACTTCGTCAGTTGTCGTGGTGATGGCAGGTGTAAATGTCGAAGCCGTTGTGAATTCGTCAGTTGTCGTTGTGATGGAAGGTGTGAATGTCGAAGCCGTTGTGATTTCGTCAGTTGTCGTGGTGATGGAAGGTGTGGATGTTGAAGCCGTTGTGATTTCCTCAGTTGTCGTGGTGATGGAAGGTGTGGATGTCGAAGCCGTTGTGGATTCGCCAGTTGTTGTGGTGATGGAAGGTGTGGATGTCGAAGCCGTTGTGACTTCGTCAGTTGTCGTGGTGATGGAAGGTGTGGATGTTAAAGCCGTTGTGACTTCGTCAGTTGTCGTGGTGATGGAAGGTGTTGATGTCGAAGCCGTTGTGACTTCGTCAGTTGTCGTAATGATGGAAGGTGTGGATGTCGGAGCCGTTGTGACTTCGTCGGTTGTCGTGGTGATGGAATGTGTGGATGTCGAAGCCGTTGTGACTTCGTCAGTTGTCGTGGTGATGGAAGGTGTGGATGTCGAAGCCGTTGTGACCTCGTCAGTTGTCGTGGTGATGGAAGGTGTCGTTGTTGAAGCCGTTGTGACTCCGTCTGTTGTTGTGGTGATGGAAGGTGTGGATGTCGAACCCGTTGTGACTTCGTCAGTTGTCGTGGTGATGGAAGGTGTGAATATCAAAGCCGTTGTGACTTCGTCAGTTGTCGTTGTGATGGAAGGTGTGAATGTCGAAGCCGTTGTGATTTCGTCAGTTATCGTGGTGATGGAAGGTGTGGATGTTGAAGCCGTTGTGATTTCCTCAGTTGTCGTGGTGATGGAAGGTGTGGATGTCGAAGCCGTTGTGGATTCGCCAGTTGTTGTGGTGATGGAAGGTGTGGATGTCGAAGCCGTTGTGACTTCGTCAGTTGTCGTGGTGATGGAAGGTGTGGATGTTGAAGCCGTTGTGACTTCGTCAGTTGTCGTGGTGATGGAAGGTGTGGATGTCGAAGCCGTTGTGACTTCGTCAGTTGTCGTAATGATGGAAGGTGTGGATGTCGGAGCCGTTGTGACTTCGTCGGTTGTCGTGGTGATGGAATGTGTGGATGTCGAAGCCGTTGTGACTTCGTCAGTTGTCGTGGTGATGGAAGGTGTGGTTGTTGAAGCCGTTGTGACTCCGTCTGTTGTTGTGGTGATGGAAGGTGTGGATGTCGAACCCGTTGTGACTTCGTCAATTGTCGTGGTGATGGAAGGTGTGAATATCAAAGCCGTTGTGACTTCGTCAGTTGTCGTGGTGATGGAAGGTGTGGATGTCGAAGCCGTTGTGACTTCGTCAGTTGTCGTGGTGATGGAAGGTGTGAATGTTGAAGCCGTCGTGACTTCGTCAGTTGTCGTGGTGATGGAAGGTGTGGATGTTGAAGCCGTCGTGACTTCGTCCGTTGTCGTGGTGATGGAAAGTGTGAATATCAAAGCCGTTGTGACTTCGTCAGTTGTCGTAGTGATGGAAGGTGTGGATATCGAAGCCGTTGTGACTTCGTCAGTTGTCGTGGTGATGGAAGGTGTGGATGTTGAAGCCGTCGTGACTTCGTCAGTTGTCGTGGTGATGGAAGGTGTGGATGTTGAAGCCGTCGTGACTTCGTCAGTTGTCTTGGTGATGGAAAGTGTGGATGTTGATGCCGTTGTGACTTCGTCAGTTGTCGTGGTGATGGAAGGTGTGGATGTCGAAGCCGTTGTGATTTCGTCAGTTGTTGTTGTGATGGAAGGTGTGGATGTTGAAGCCGTTGTGACTCCGTCAGTTGTCGTGGTGATGGAAGGTGTGGATGACGAAGCCGTTGTGACTTCGTCAGTTGTCGTAGTGATGGAAGGTGTGGATGTCGAAGCCGTTGTGACCTCGTCAGTTGTCGTGGTGATGGAAGGTGTGGATGTCGAAGCCGTTGTGACTTCGTCAGTTGTCGTGGTGATGGAAGGTGTGGATGTCGAAGCCGTTGTGTTGTCGTCAGTTGTCGTAGTGATGGAAGGTGTGGATGTCGAAGCCGTTGTGACTTCGTCAGTTGTCGCAGTGATGGAAGGTGTGGATGTCGAAGCCGTTGTGACTTCGTCAGTTGTCGTGGTGATGGAAGGTGTGGATGTTGAAGCCGTTGTGACTTTGTCAGTTGTCGTGGTGATGGAAGGTGTGGATGTTGAAGCCGTTGTGATTTCGTCAGTTGTCGTGGTGATGGAAGGTGTGGATGTTGATGCCGTTGTGACTTTGTCAGTTGTCCTGGTGATGGAAAGTGTGGATGTCGAAGCCGTTGTGACTTCGTCAGTTGTCGTGGTGATGGAAGGTGTGGATGTCGAAGCCGTTGTGACTTCGTCAGTTGTCGTGGTGATGGAAGGTGTGAATGTCGAAGCCGTTGTGACTTCGTCAGTTGTCGTGGTGATGGAAGGTGTGGATATCGAAGCCGTTGTGACTTGGTTAGTTGTCGTGGTAATTGAAGGTGTGGATGTCGAAGCCGTTGTGACTTCGTCAGTTGTCGTGGTGATGGAAGGTGTGGATGTTGAAGCCGTTGTGATTTCGTCAGTTGTCGTGGTGATGGAAGTTGTGGATGTTGAAGCCGTTGTGACTTCGTCAGTTGTCGTGGTGATGGAAGGTGTGGATGTCGAAGCCGTTGTGACTTCGTCAGTTGTCGTGGTGATGGAAGGTGTGGATGTTGAAGCCGTTGTGACTTGGTCTGTTGTTGTGGTGATGAAAGGTGTGGATGTTGAAGCCGTCGTGACTTCGTCAGTTGTCGTGGTGATGGAAGGTGTGGATGTCGAAGCCGTTGTGACTTCGTCAGTTGTCGTGGTGATGGAAGGTGTGGATGTTGAAGCCGTTGTGACTTCGTCTGTTGTTGTGGTGATGGAAGGTGTGGATGTTGAAGCTGTCGTGACTTCGTCAGTTGTCGTGGTGATGGAAGGTGTGGATGTCGAAGCCGTTGTGACTTGGTCAGTTGTCGTGGTGATGGAAGGTGTGGATATCGAAGCCGTTGTGACTTCGTTAGTTGTCGTGGTAATGGAAGGTGTGAATGTCGAAGTCGTTGTGACTTTGTCAGTTGTCGTGGTGATGGAAGGTGTGGATGTTGAAGCCGTTGTGACTTCGTCAGTTGTCGTGGTGATGGAAGGTGTGGATGTTGAAGCCGTTGTGACTTCGTCAGTTGTCGTGGTGATGGAACGTGTGGATGTCGAAGCCGTTGTGACTTCGTCAGTTGTCGTGGTGATGGAAAGTGTGGATGTCGGAGCCGTTGTGACTTCGTCGGTTGTCGTGGTGATGGAAGGTGTGGATGTCGAAGCCGTTGTGATTTCCTCAGTTGTCGTGGTGATGGAAGGTGTGGATGTCGAAGCCGTTGTGACTTCGTCAGTTGTCGTGGTGATGGAAGGTGTGGATATCGAAGCCGTTGTGACTTCGTTAGTTGTCGTGGTAAGGGAAGGTGTGGATGTCGAAGCCGTTATGACTTCGTCAGTTGTCGTGGTGATGGAAGGTGTGGATGTTGAAGCCGTTGTGACTTTGTCAGTTGTCGTGGTGATGGAAGGTGTGGATGTCGAAGCCGTTGTGACTTCGTTAGTTGTCGTGGTGATGGAAGGTGTGGATGTCGAAGCCGTTGTGACTTCGTCAGTTGTCGTGGTGATGGAAGGTGTGGATGTCAAAGTCGTTGTGACTTTGTCAGTTGTCGTGGTGATGGAAGGTGTGGATGTTGAAGCCGTTGTGACTTTGTCAGTTGTCGTGGTGATGGAAGGTGTGGATGTCGAAGCCGTTGTGACTTCGTCAGTTGTCGTGATGATGGAAGGTGTGGATATCGAAGCCGTTGTGACTTTGTTAGTTGTCGTGGTAATGGAAGGTGTGGATGTCGAAGCCGTTGTGACTTCGTCAGTTGTCGTGGTGATGGAAGGTGTGGATGTTGAAGCCGTTGTGACTTCGTCAGTTGTTGTGCTGATGGAAGGTGTAAATGTCGAAGCCGTTGTGAATTCGTCAGTTGTCGTGGTGATGGAAGGTGTGAATGTTGAAGCCGTTGTGACTTTGTCAGTTGTCGTGGTGATGGAAGGTGTGGATGTCGAAGCCGTTGTGACTTCGTCAGTTGTCGTGATGATGGAAGGTGTGGATATCGAAGCCGTTGTGACTTTGTTAGTTGTCGTGGTAATGGAAGGTGTGGATGTCGAAGCCGTTGTGATTTCGTCAGTTGTCGTGGTGATGGAAGGTGTGGATGTTGAAGCCGTTGTGATTTCCTCAGTTGTCGTGGTGATGGAAGGTGTGGATGTCGAAGCCGTTGTGGATTCGCCAGTTGTTGTGGTGATGGAAGGTGTGGATGTCGAAGCCGTTGTGACTTTGTCAGTTGTCGTGGTGATGGAAGGTGTGGATGTTGAAGCCGTCGTGACTTCGTCAGTTGTCGTGGTGATGGAAGGTGTGGATGTTGAAGCCGTCGTGACTTCGTCCGTTGTCGTGGTGATGGAATGTGTCAATATCAAAGCCGTTGTGACTTCGTCAGTTGTCGTGGTGATGGAAGGTGTGGATGACGAAGCCGTTGTGACTTCGTCAGTTGTCGTAGTGATGGAAGGTGTGGATGTCGAAGCCGTTGTGACCTCGTCAG
Source organism: Rhabditoides inermis (assembly GCA_963966185.1). Taxonomy (NCBI): domain Eukaryota; kingdom Metazoa; phylum Nematoda; class Chromadorea; order Rhabditida; family Rhabditidae; genus Rhabditoides; species Rhabditoides inermis. Next base: position 514,358 of record CAWZYM010000149.1, read on the forward strand.
TTGTCGTGGTGATGGAAGGTGTGGATGTCGAAGCCGTTGTGACTTCGTCAGTTGTCGTGGTGATGGAAGGTGTGGATGTCGAAGCCGTTGTGACTTCGCCAGTTGTCGTGGTGATGGAAGGTGTGGATGTCGAAGTCGTTGTGACTTTGTCAGTTGTCGTGGTAATGGAAGTTGTGAATGTTGAAGCCGTTGTGACTTCGTCAGTTGTCGTGGTGATGGAAGGTGTGGATGTCGAAGCCGTTGTGACTTCGTCAGTTGTCGTGGTGATGGAAGGTGTGGATGTCAAAGCCGTTGTGACTTCGTCAGTTGTCGTGGTGATGGAAGGTGTGGATGTCGAAGTCGTTGTGACTTTGTCAGTTGTCGTGGTGATGGAAGGTGTGGATGTTGAAGCCGTTGTGACTTCGTCAGTTGTCGTGGTGATGGAAGGTGTGGATGTTGAAGCCGTCGTGACTTCGTCAGTTGTCGATGTGATGGAAGGTGTGGATGACGGAGCCGTTGTGACTTTGTCAGTTGTCGTAGTGATGGAAGGTGTGGATGTCGAAGCCGTTGTGACCTCGTCAGTTGTCGTGGTGATGGAAGGTGTGGATGTCGAAGCCGTTGTGACTTCGTCAGTTGTCGTGGTGATGGAAGGTGTGGATGTCGAAGCCGTTGTGTTGTCGTCAGTTGTCGTAGTGATGGAAGGTGTGGATGTCGGAGCCGTTGTGACCTCGTCAGTTGTCGTAGTGATGGAAGGTGTGGATGTCGAAGCCGTTGTGACTTCGTCAGTTGTCGTGGTGATGGAAGGTGTGGATGTTGAAGCCGTTGTGACTTTGTCAGTTGTCGTGGTAATGGAAGTTGTGAATGTTGAAGCCGTTGTGACTTCGTCAGTTGTCGTGGTGATGGAAGGTGTGGATGTCGAAGCCGTTGTGACTTCGTCAGTTGTCGTGGTGATGGAAGGTGTGGATGTCAAAGCCGTTGTGACTTCGTCAGTTGTCGTGGTGATGGAAGGTGTGGATGTCGAAGTCGTTGTGACTTTGTCAGTTGTCGTGGTGATGGAAGGTGTGGATGTTGAAGCCGTTGTGACTTCGTCAGTTGTCGTGGTGATGGAAGGTGTGGATGTTGAAGCCGTCGTGACTTCGTCAGTTGTCGTGGTGATGGAAAGTGTGGATGTTGATGCCGTTGTGACTTCGTCAGTTGTCGTGGTGATGAAAGGTGTGGATGTTAAAGCCGTTGTGATTTCGTCAGTTGTCGATGTGATGGAAGGTGTGGATGTTGAAGCCGTTGTGACTTCGTCAGTTGTCGTGGTGATCGAAGGTGTGGATGACGGAGCCGTTGTGACTTTGTCAGTTGTCGTAGTGATGGAAGGTGTGGATGTCGAAGCCGTTGTGACCTCGTCAGTTGTCGTGGTGATGGAATGTGTGGATGTCGAAGCCGTTGTGACTTCGTCAGTTGTCGTGGTGATGGAAGGTGTGGTTGTTGAAGCCGTTGTGACTCCGTCTGTTGTTGTGGTGATGGAAGGTGTGGATGTCGAACCCGTTGTGACTTCGTCAATTGTCGTGGTGATGGAAGGTGTGAATATCAAAGCCGTTGTGACTTCGTCAGTTGTCGTGGTGATGGAAGGTGTGGATGTCGAAGCCGTTGTGACTTCGTCAGTTGTCGTGGTGATGGAAGGTGTGGATGTTGAAGCCGTCGTGACTTCGTCAGTTGTCGTGGTGATGGAAGGTGTGGATGTTGAAGCCGTCGTGACTTCGTCCGTTGTCGTGGTGATGGAAAGTGTGAATATCAAAGCCGTTGTGACTTCGTCAGTTGTCGTAGTGATGGAAGGTGTGGATATCGAAGCCGTTGTGACTTCGTCAGTTGTCGTGGTGATGGAAGGTGTGGATGTTGAAGCCGTCGTGACATCGTCAGTTGTCGTGGTGATGGAAGGTGTGGATGTTGAAGCCGTCGTGACTTCGTCAGTTGTCTTGGTGATGGAAAGTGTGGATGTTGATGCCGTTGTGACTTCGTCAGTTGTCGTGGTGATGGAAGGTGTGGATGTCGAAGCCGTTGTGATTTCGTCAGTTGTTGTTGTGATGGAAGGTGTGGATGTTGAAGCCGTTGTGACTCCGTCAGTTGTCGTGGTGATGGAAGGTGTGGATGACGAAGCCGTTGTGACTTCGTCAGTTGTCGTAGTGATGGAAGGTGTGGATGTCGAAGCCGTTGTGACCTCGTCAGTTGTCGTGGTGATGGAAGGTGTGGATGTCGAAGCCGTTGTGACTTCGTCAGTTGTCGTGGTGATGGAAGGTGTGGATGTCGAAGCCGTTGTGTTGTCGTCAGTTGTCGTAGTGATGGAAGGTGTGGATGTCGAAGCCGTTGTGACTTCGTCAGTTGTCGCAGTGATGGAAGGTGTGGATGTCGAAGCCGTTGTGACTTCGTCAGTTGTCGTGGTGATGGAAGGTGTGGATGTTGAAGCCGTTGTGACTTTGTCAGTTGTCGTGGTGATGGAAGGTGTGGATGTTGAAGCCGTTGTGATTTCGTCAGTTGTCGTGGTGATGGAAGGTGTGGATGTTGATGCCGTTGTGACTTTGTCAGTTGTCCTGGTGATGGAAAGTGTGGATGTCGAAGCCGTTGTGACTTCGTCAGTTGTCGTGGTGATGGAAGGTGTGGATGTCGAAGCCGTTGTGACTTCGTCAGTTGTCGTGGTGATGGAAGGTGTGAATGTCGAAGCCGTTGTGACTTCGTCAGTTGTCGTGGTGATGGAAGGTGTGGATATCGAAGCCGTTGTGACTTGGTTAGTTGTCGTGGTAATTGAAGGTGTGGATGTCGAAGCCGTTGTGACTTCGTCAGTTGTCGTGGTGATGGAAGGTGTGGATGTTGAAGCCGTTGTGATTTCGTCAGTTGTCGTGGTGATGGAAGTTGTGGATGTTGAAGCCGTTGTGACTTCGTCAGTTGTCGTGGTGATGGAAGGTGTGGATGTCGAAGCCGTTGTGACTTCGTCAGTTGTCGTGGTGATGGAAGGTGTGGATGTTGAAGCCGTTGTGACTTGGTCTGTTGTTGTGGTGATGAAAGGTGTGGATGTTGAAGCCGTCGTGACTTCGTCAGTTGTCGTGGTGATGGAAGGTGTGGAGGTCGAAGCCGTTGTGACTTCGTCAGTTGTCGTGGTGATGGAAGGTGTGGATGTTGAAGCCGTTGTGACTTCGTCTGTTGTTGTGGTGATGGAAGGTGTGGATGTTGAAGCTGTCGTGACTTCGTCAGTTGTCGTGGTGATGGAAGGTGTGGATGTCGAAGCCGTTGTGACTTGGTCAGTTGTCGTGGTGATGGAAGGTGTGGATATCGAAGCCGTTGTGACTTCGTTAGTTGTCGTGGTAATGGAAGGTGTGAATGTCGAAGTCGTTGTGACTTTGTCAGTTGTCGTGGTGATGGAAGGTGTGGATGTTGAAGCCGTTGTGACTTCGTCAGTTGTCGTGGTGATGGAAGGTGTGGATGTTGAAGCCGTTGTGACTTCGTCAGTTGTCGTGGTGATGGAACGTGTGGATGTCGAAGCCGTTGTGACTTCGTCAGTTGTCGTGGTGATGGAAAGTGTGGATGTCGGAGCCGTTGTGACTTCGTCGGTTGTCGTGGTGATGGAAGGTGTGGATGTCGGAGCCGTTGTGATTTCCTCAGTTGTCGTGGTGATGGAAGGTGTGGATGTCGAAGCCGTTGTGACTTCGTCAGTTGTCGTGGTGATGGAAGGTGTGGATATCGAAGCCGTTGTGACTTCGTTAGTTGTCGTGGTAAGGGAAGGTGTGGATGTCGAAGCCGTTATGACTTCGTCAGTTGTCGTGGTGATGGAAGGTGTGGATGTTGAAGCCGTTGTGACTTTGTCAGTTGTCGTGGTGATGGAAGGTGTGGATGTCGAAGCCGTTGTGACTTCGTTAGTTGTCGTGGTGATGGAAGGTGTGGATGTCGAAGCCGTTGTGACTTCGTCAGTTGTCGTGGTGATGGAAGGTGTGGATGTCAAAGTCGTTGTGACTTTGTCAGTTGTCGTGGTGATGGAAGGTGTGGATGTTGAAGCCGTTGTGACTTTGTCAGTTGTCGTGGTGATGGAAGGTGTGGATGTCGAAGCCGTTGTGACTTCGTCAGTTGTCGTGATGATGGAAGGTGTGGATATCGAAGCCGTTGTGACTTTGTTAGTTGTCGTGGTAATGGAAGGTGTGGATGTCGAAGCCGTTGTGACTTCGTCAGTTGTCGTGGTGATGGAAGGTGTGGATGTTGAAGCCGTTGTGACTTCGTCAGTTGTTGTGCTGATGGAAGGTGTAAATGTCGAAGCCGTTGTGAATTCGTCAGTTGTCGTGGTGATGGAAGGTGTGAATGTTGAAGCCGTTGTGACTTTGTCAGTTGTCGTGGTGATGGAAGGTGTGGATGTCGAAGCCGTTGTGACTTCGTCAGTTGTCGTGATGATGGAAGGTGTGGATATCGAAGCCGTTGTGACTTTGTTAGTTGTCGTGGTAATGGAAGGTGTGGATGTCGAAGCCGTTGTGATTTCGTCAGTTGTCGTGGTGATGGAAGGTGTGGATGTTGAAGCCGTTGTGATTTCCTCAGTTGTCGTGGTGATGGAAGGTGTGGATGTCGAAGCCGTTGTGGATTCGCCAGTTGTTGTGGTGATGGAAGGTGTGGATGTCGAAGCCGTTGTGACTTTGTCAGTTGTCGTGGTGATGGAAGGTGTGGATGTTGAAGCCGTCGTGACTTCGTCAGTTGTCGTGGTGATGGAAGGTGTGGATGTTGAAGCCGTCGTGACTTCGTCCGTTGTCGTGGTGATGGAATGTGTCAATATCAAAGCCGTTGTGACTTCGTCAGTTGTCGTGGTGATGGAAGGTGTGGATGACGAAGCCGTTGTGACTTCGTCAGTTGTCGTAGTGATGGAAGGTGTGGATGTCGAAGCCGTTGTGACCTCGTCAGTTGTCGTGGTGATGGAAGGTGTGGATGTCGAAGCCGTTGTGACTTCGTCAGTTGTCGTGGTGATGGAAGGTGTGGATGTCGAAGCCGTTGTGACTTCGTCAGTTGTCGTGGTGATGGAAGGTGTGGATGTCGAAGCCGTTGTGACTTCGCCAGTTGTCGTGGTGATGGAAGGTGTGGATGTCGAAGTCGTTGTGACTTTGTCAGTTGTCGTGGTAATGGAAGTTGTGAATGTTGAAGCCGTTGTGACTTCGTCAGTTGTCGTGGTGATGGAAGGTGTGGATGTCGAAGCCGTTGTGACTTCGTCAGTTGTCGTGGTGATGGAAGGTGTGGATGTCAAAGCCGTTGTGACTTCGTCAGTTGTCGTGGTGATGGAAGGTGTGGATGTCGAAGTCGTTGTGACTTTGTCAGTTGTCGTGGTGATGGAAGGTGTGGATGTTGAAGCCGTTGTGACTTCGTCAGTTGTCGTGGTGATGGAAGGTGTGGATGTTGAAGCCGTCGTGACTTCGTCAGTTGTCGTGGTGATGGAAAGTGTGGATGTTGATGCCGTTGTGACTTCGTCAGTTGTCGTGGTGATGAAAGGTGTGGATGTTAAAGCCGTTGTGATTTCGTCAGTTGTCGATGTGATGGAAGGTGTGGATGTTGAAGCCGTTGTGACTTCGTCAGTTGTCGTGGTGATGGAAGGTGTGGATGACGGAGCCGTTGTGACTTTGTCAGTTGTCGTAGTGATGGAAGGTGTGGATGTCGAAGCCGTTGTGACCTCGTCAGTTGTCGTGGTGATGGAAGGTGTGGATGTCGAAGCCGTTGTGACTTCGTCAGTTGTCGTGGTGATGGAAGGTGTGGATGTCGAAGCCGTTGTGTTGTCGTCAGTTGTCGTAGTGATGGAAGGTGTGGATGTCGGAGCCGTTGTGACCTCGTCAGTTGTCGTAGTGATGGAAGGTGTGGATGTCGAAGCCGTTGTGACTTCGTCAGTTGTCGTGGTGATGGAAGGTGTGGATGTTGAAGCCGTTGTGACTTTGTCAGTTGTCGTGGTAATGGAAGTTGTGAATGTTGAAGCCGTTGTGACTTCGTCAGTTGTCGTGGTGATGGAAGGTGTGGATGTCGAAGCCGTTGTGACTTCGTCAGTTGTCGTGGTGATGGAAGGTGTGGATGTCAAAGCCGTTGTGACTTCGTCAGTTGTCGTGGTGATGGAAGGTGTGGATGTCGAAGTCGTTGTGACTTTGTCAGTTGTCGTGGTGATGGAAGGTGTGGATGTTGAAGCCGTTGTGACTTCGTCAGTTGTCGTGGTGATGGAAGGTGTGGATGTTGAAGCCGTCGTGACTTCGTCAGTTGTCGTGGTGATGGAAAGTGTGGATGTTGATGCCGTTGTGACTTCGTCAGTTGTCGTGGTGATGAAAGGTGTGGATGTTAAAGCCGTTGTGATTTCGTCAGTTGTCGATGTGATGGAAGGTGTGGATGTTGAAGCCGTTGTGACTTCGTCAGTTGTCGTGGTGATGGAAGGTGTGGATGACGGAGCCGTTGTGACTTTGTCAGTTGTCGTAGTGATGGAAGGTGTGGATGTCGAAGCCGTTGTGACCTCGTCAGTTGTCGTGGTGATGGAAGGTGTGGATGTCGAAGCCGTTGTGACTTCGTCAGTTGTCGTGGTGATGGAAGGTGTGGATGTCGAAGCCGTTGTGTTGTCGTCAGTTGTCGTAGTGATGGAAGGTGTGGATGTCGGAGCCGTTGTGACCTCGTCAGTTGTCGTAGTGATGGAAGGTGTGGATGTCGAAGCCGTTGTGACTTCGTCGGTTGTCGTGGTGATGGAAGGTGTGGATGTTGAAGCCGTTGTGACTTTGTCAGTTGTCGTGGTGATGGAAGGTGTGGATGTTGAAGCCGTTGTGACTTCGTCAGTTGTCGTGGTGATGGAAGGTGTGGATGTTGATGCCGTTGTGACTTTGTCAGTTGTCCTGGTGATGGAAGGTGTGGATGTCAAAGCCGTTGTGACTTCGTCAGTTGTCGTGGTGATGGAAGGTGTGGATGTCGAAGCCGTTGTGACTTCGTCAGTTGTCGTGGTAATGAAAGGTGTGGATGTCGAAGCCGTTGTGACTTCTTCCGTTGTCGTGGTGATGGAAGGTGTGGACATCGAAGTCGTTGTGACTTTGTTAGTTGTCGTGGTAATGGAAGGTGTGGATGTCGAAGCTGTTGTGACTTTGTCAGTTGTCGTGGTGATGGAAGGTGTGGATGTCGAAGCCGTTGTGACTTCGTCAGTTGTCGTAATGATGGAAGGTGTGGATGTCGGAGCCGTTGTGACTTCGTCGGTTGTCGTGGTGATGGAATGTGTGGATGTCGAAGCCGTTGTGACTTCGTCAGTTGTCGTGGTGATGGAAGGTGTCGTTGTTGAAGCCGTTGTGACTCCGTCTGTTGTTGTGGTGATGGAAGGTGTGGATGTCGAACCCGTTGTGACTCCGTCTGTTGTTGTGGTGATGGAAGGTGTGGATGTCGAACTCGTTGTGACTTCGTCAGTTGTCGTGGTGATGGAAGGTGTGAATATCAAAGCCGTTGTGACTTCGTCAGTTGTCGTTGTGATGGAAGGTGTGAATGTCGAAGCCGTTGTGATTTCGTCAGTTATCGTGGTGATGGAAGGTGTGGATGTTGAAGCCGTTGTGATTTCCTCAGTTGTCGTGGTGATGGAAGGTGTGGATGTCGAAGCCGTTGTGGATTCGCCAGTTGTTGTGGTGATGGAAGGTGTGGATGTCGAAGCCGTTGTGACTTCGTCAGTTGTCGTGGTGATGGAAGGTGTGGATGTTGAAGCCGTTGTGACTTCGTCAGTTGTCGTGGTGATGGAAGGTGTGGATGTCGAAGCCGTTGTGACTTCGTCAGTTGTCGTAATGATGGAAGGTGTGGATGTCGGAGCCGTTGTGACTTCGTCGGTTGTCGTGGTGATGGAATGTGTGGATGTCGAAGCCGTTGTGACTTCGTCAGTTGTCGTGGTGATGGAAGGTGTGGTTGTTGAAGCCGTTGTGACTCCGTCTGTTGTTGTGGTGATGAAAGGTGTGGATGTCGAAGCCGTTGTGACTTCGTCAGTTGTCGTGGTGATGGAAGGTGTGGATGTTGAAGCCGTTGTGACTTCGTCAGTTGTCGTGGTGATGGAAGGTGTGGATGTTGAAGCCGTTGTGACTTTGTCAGTTGTCGTGGTGATGGAAGGTGTGGATGTTGAAGCCGTTGTGACTTCGTCAGTTGTCGTGGTGATGGAAGGTGTGGATGTTGATGCCGTTGTGACTTTGTCAGTTGTCCTGGTGATGGAAGGTGTGGATGTCAAAGCCGTTGTGACTTCGTCAGTTGTCGTGGTGATGGAAGGTGTGGATGTCGAAGCCGTTGTGACTTCGTCAGTTGTCGTGGTAATGAAAGGTGTGGATGTCGAAGCCGTTGTGACTTCTTCCGTTGTCGTGGTGATGGAAGGTGTGGACATCGAAGTCGTTGTGACTTTGTTAGTTGTCGTGGTAATGGAAGGTGTGGATGTCGAAGCTGTTGTGACTTTGTCAGTTGTCGTGGTGATGGAAGGTGTGGATGTCGAAGCCGTTGTGACTTCGTCAGTTGTCGTAATGATGGAAGGTGTGGATGTCGGAGCCGTTGTGACTTCGTCGGTTGTCGTGGTGATGGAATGTGTGGATGTCGAAGCCGTTGTGACTTCGTCAGTTGTCGTGGTGATGGAAGGTGTCGTTGTTGAAGCCGTTGTGACTCCGTCTGTTGTTGTGGTGATGGAAGGTGTGGATGTCGAACCCGTTGTGACTCCGTCTGTTGTTGTGGTGATGGAAGGTGTGGATGTCGAACTCGTTGTGACTTCGTCAGTTGTCGTGGTGATGGAAGGTGTGAATATCAAAGCCGTTGTGACTTCGTCAGTTGTCGTTGTGATGGAAGGTGTGAATGTCGAAGCCGTTGTGATTTCGTCAGTTATCGTGGTGATGGAAGGTGTGGATGTTGAAGCCGTTGTGATTTCCTCAGTTGTCGTGGTGATGGAAGGTGTGGATGTCGAAGCCGTTGTGGATTCGCCAGTTGTTGTGGTGATGGAAGGTGTGGATGTCGAAGCCGTTGTGACTTCGTCAGTTGTCGTGGTGATGGAAGGTGTGGATGTTGAAGCCGTTGTGACTTCGTCAGTTGTCGTGGTGATGGAAGGTGTGGATGTCGAAGCCGTTGTGACTTCGTCAGTTGTCGTAATGATGGAAGGTGTGGATGTCGGAGCCGTTGTGACTTCGTCGGTTGTCGTGGTGATGGAATGTGTGGATGTCGAAGCCGTTGTGACTTCGTCAGTTGTCGTGGTGATGGAAGGTGTGGTTGTTGAAGCCGTTGTGACTCCGTCTGTTGTTGTGGTGATGGAAGGTGTGGATGTCGAACCCGTTGTGACTTCGTCAATTGTCGTGGTGATGGAAGGTGTGAATATCAAAGCCGTTGTGACTTCGTCAGTTGTCGTGGTGATGGAAGGTGTGGATGTCGGAGCCGTTGTGACTTCGTCGGTTGTCGTGGTGATGGAATGTGTGGATGTCGAAGCCGTTGTGACTTCGTCAGTTGTCGTGGTGATGGAAGGTGTGGTTGTTGAAGCCGTTGTGACTCCGTCTGTTGTTGTGGTGATGGAAGGTGTGGATGTCGAACCCGTTGTGACTTCGTCAATTGTCGTGGTGATGGAAGGTGTGAATATCAAAGCCGTTGTGACTTCGTCAGTTGTCGTGGTGATGGAAGGTGTGGATGTCGAAGCCGTTGTGACTTCGTCAGTTGTCGTGGTGATGGAAGGTGTGGATGTCGAAGCCGTTGTGACTTCGTCAGTTGTCGTGGTGATGGAAGGTGTGGATGTCGAAGCCGTTGTGACTTCGTCAGTTGTCGTAATGATGGAAGGTGTGGATGTCGGAGCCGTTGTGACTTCGTCGGTTGTCGTGGTGATGGAATGTGTGGATGTCGAAGCCGTTGTGACTTCGTCAGTTGTCGTGGTGATGGAAGGTGTCGTTGTTGAAGCCGTTGTGACTCCGTCTGTTGTTGTGGTGATGGAAGGTGTGGATGTCGAACCCGTTGTGACTCCGTCTGTTGTTTTGGTGATGGAAGGTGTGGATGTCGAACCCGTTGTGACTTCGTCAGTTGTCGTGGTGATGGAAAGTATGGATGTTGATGCCGTTGTGACTTTGTCAGTTGTCGTGGTGATGGAAGGTGTGGATGTCGAAGCCGCTGTGACTTCGTCAGTTGTCGTGGTGATGGAAGGTGTGAATGTCGAAGCCGTTGTGACTTCGTCAGTTGTCGTGGTGATGGAAGGTGTGGATATCGAAGCCGTTGTGACTTGGTTAGTTGTCGTGGTAATTGAAGGTGTGGATATCGAAGCCGTTGTGACTTGGTTAGTTGTCGTGGTAATTGAAGGTGTGGATGTCGAAGCCGTTGTGACTTCGTCAGTTGTCGTGGTGATGGAAGGTGTGGATGTTGAAGCCGTTGTGACTTCGTCAGTTGTCGTGGTGATGGAAGTTGTGGATGTTGAAGCCGTTGTGACTTCGTCAGTTGTCGTGGTGATGGAAGGTGTGGATGTCGAAGCCGTTGTGACTTCGTCAGTTGTCGTGGTGATGGAAGGTGTGGATGTTGAAGCCGTTGTGACTTGGTCTGTTGTTGTGGTGATGAAAGGTGTGGATGTCGAAGCCGTTGTGACTTCGTCAGTTGTCGTGGTGATGGAAGGTGTGGATGTTGAAGCCGTTGTGACTTCGTCTGTTGTTGTGGTGATGGAAGGTGTGGATGTTGAAGCTGTCGTGACTTCGTCAGTTGTCGTGGTGATGGAAGGTGTGGATGTCGAAGCCGTTGTGACTTGGTCAGTTGTCGTGGTGATGGAAGGTGTGGATATCGAAGCCGTTGTGACTTCGTCAGTTGTCGTGGTGATGGAAGGTGTGGATATCGAAGCCGTTGTGACTTCGTTAGTTGTCGTGGTAATGGAAGGTGTGAATGTCGAAGTCGTTGTGACTTTGTCAGTTGTCGTGGTGATGGAAGGTGTGGATGTTGAAGCCGTTGTGACTTCGTCAGTTGTCGTGGTGATGGAAGGTGTGGATGTTGAAGCCGTTGTGACTTCGTCAGTTGTCGTGGTGATGGAACGTGTGGATGTCGAAGCCGTTGTGACTTCGTCAGTTGTCGTGGTGATGGAAAGTGTGGATGTCAGAGCCGTTGTGACTTCGTCGGTTGTCGTGGTGATGGAAGGTGTGGATGTCGGAGCCGTTGTGATTTCCTCAGTTGTCGTGGTGATGGAAGGTGTGGATGTCGAAGCCGTTGTGACTTCGTCAGTTGTCGTGGTGATGGAAGGTGTGGATATCGAAGCCGTTGTGACTTCGTTAGTTGTCGTGGTAAGGGAAGGTGTGGATGTCGAAGCCGTTATGACTTCGTCAGTTGTCGTGGTGATGGAAGGTGTGGATGTTGAAGCCGTTGTGACTTTGTCAGTTGTCGTGGTGATGGAAGGTGTGGATGTCGAAGCCGTTGTGACTTCGTTAGTTGTCGTGGTGATGGAAGGTGTGGATGTCGAAGCCGTTGTGACTTCGTCAGTTGTCGTGGTGATGGAAGGTGTGGATGTCAAAGTCGTTGTGACTTTGTCAGTTGTCGTGGTGATGGAAGGTGTGGATGTTGAAGCCGTTGTGACTTTGTCAGTTGTCGTGGTGATGGAAGGTGTGGATGTCGAAGCCGTTGTGACTTCGTCAGTTGTCGTGATGATGGAAGGTGTGGATATCGAAGCCGTTGTGACTTTGTTAGTTGTCGTGGTAATGGAAGGTGTGGATGTCGAAGCCGTTGTGACTTCGTCAGTTGTCGTGGTGATGGAAGGTGTGGATGTTGAAGCCGTTGTGACTTCGTCAGTTGTTGTGCTGATGGAAGGTGTAAATGTCGAAGCCGTTGTGAATTCGTCAGTTGTCGTGGTGATGGAAGGTGTGAATGTTGAAGCCGTTGTGACTTTGTCAGTTGTCGTGGTGATGGAAGGTGTGGATGTCGAAGCCGTTGTGACTTCGTCAGTTGTCGTGATGATGGAAGGTGTGGATATCGAAGCCGTTGTGACTTTGTTAGTTGTCGTGGTAATGGAAGGTGTGGATGTCGAAGCCGTTGTGATTTCGTCAGTTGTCGTGGTGATGGAAGGTGTGGATGTTGAAGCCGTTGTGATTTCCTCAGTTGTCGTGGTGATGGAAGGTGTGGATGTCGAAGCCGTTGTGGATTCGCCAGTTGTTGTGGTGATAGAAGGTGTGGATGTCGAAGCCGTTGTGACTTTGTCAGTTGTCGTGGTGATGGAAGGTGTGGATGTTGAAGCCGTCGTGACTTCGTCAGTTGTCGTGGTGATGGAAGGTGTGGATGTTGAAGCCGTCGTGACTTCGTCCGTTGTCGTGGTGATGGAATGTGTCAATATCAAAGCCGTTGTGACTTCGTCAGTTGTCGTGGTGATGGAAGGTGTGGATGACGAAGCCGTTGTGACTTCGTCAGTTGTCGTAGTGATGGAAGGTGTGGATGTCGAAGCCGTTGTGACCTCGTCAGTTGTCGTGGTGATGGAAGGTGTGGATGTCGAAGCCGTTGTGACTTCGTCAGTTGTCGTGGTGATGGAAGGTGTGGATGTCGAAGCCGTTGTGACTTCGTCAGTTGTCGTGGTGATGGAAGGTGTGGATGTCGAAGCCGTTGTGACTTCGCCAGTTGTCGTGGTGATGGAAGGTGTGGATGTCGAAGTCGTTGTGACTTTGTCAGTTGTCGTGGTAATGGAAGTTGTGAATGTTGAAGCCGTTGTGACTTCGTCAGTTGTCGTGGTGATGGAAGGTGTGGATGTCGAAGCCGTTGTGACTTCGTCAGTTGTCGTGGTGATGGAAGGTGTGGATGTCAAAGCCGTTGTGACTTCGTCAGTTGTCGTGGTGATGGAAGGTGTGGATGTCGAAGTCGTTGTGACTTTGTCAGTTGTCGTGGTGATGGAAGGTGTGGATGTTGAAGCCGTTGTGACTTTGTCAGTTGTCGTGGTGATGGAAGGTGTGGATGTTGAAGCCGTCGTGACTTCGTCAGTTGTCGTGGTGATGGAAAGTGTGGATGTTGATGCCGTTGTGACTTCGTCAGTTGTCGTGGTGATGAAAGGTGTGGATGTTAAAGCCGTTGTGATTTCGTCAGTTGTCGATGTGATGGAAGGTGTGGATGTTGAAGCCGTTGTGACTTCGTCAGTTGTCGTGGTGATGGAAGGTGTGGATGTCGAAGCCGTTGTGACCTCGTCAGTTGTCGTAGTGATGGAAGGTGTGGATGTCGAAGCCGTTGTGACCTCGTCAGTTGTCGTGGTGATGGAAGGTGTGGATGTCGAAGCCGTTGTGACTTCGTCAGTTGTCGTGGTGATGGAAGGTGTGGATGTCGAAGCCGTTGTGTTGTCGTCAGTTGTCGTAGTGATGGAAGGTGTGGATGTCGGAGCCGTTGTGACCTCGTCAGTTGTCGTAGTGATGGAAGGTGTGGATGTCGAAGCCGTTGTGACTTCGTCAGTTGTCGTGGTGATGGAAGGTGTGGATGTTGAAGCCGTTGTGACTTTGTCAGTTGTCGTGGTAATGGAAGTTGTGAATGTTGAAGCCGTTGTGACTTCGTCAGTTGTCGTGGTGATGGAAGGTGTGGATGTCGAAGCCGTTGTGACTTCGTCAGTTGTCGTGGTGATGGAAGGTGTGGATCTCAAAGCCGTTGTGACTTCGTCAGTTGTCGTGGTGATGGAAGGTGTGGATGTCGAAGTCGTTGTGACTTTGTCAGTTGTCGTGGTGATGGAAGGTGTGGATGTTGAAGCCGTTGTGACTTCGTCAGTTGTCGTGGTGATGGAAGGTGTGGATGTTGAAGCCGTCGTGACTTCGTCAGTTGTCGTGGTGATGGAAAGTGTGGATGTTGATGCCGTTGTGACTTCGTCAGTTGTCGTGGTGATGAAAGGTGTGGATGTTAAAGCCGTTGTGATTTCGTCAGTTGTCGATGTGATGGAAGGTGTGGATGTTGAAGCCGTTGTGACTTCGTCAGTTGTCGTGGTGATGGAAGGTGTGGATGACGGAGCCGTTGTGACTTTGTCAGTTGTCGTAGTGATGGAAGGTGTGGATGTCGAAGCCGTTGTGACCTCGTCAGTTGTCGTGGTGATGGAAGGTGTGGATGTCGAAGCCGTTGTGACTTCGTCAGTTGTCGTGGTGATGGAAGGTGTGGATGTCGAAGCCGTTGTGTTGTCGTCAGTTGTCGTAGTGATGGAAGGTGTGGATGTCGGAGCCGTTGTGACCTCGTCAGTTGTCGTAGTGATGGAAGGTGTGGATGTCGAAGCCGTTGTGACTTCGTCAGTTGTCGTGGTGATGGAAGGTGTGGATGTCGAAGCCGTTGTGACTTCGTCAGTTGTCGTGGTGATGGAAGGTGTGGATGTTGGAGCCGTTGTGACTTCGTCTGTTGTTGTGGTGATGGAAGGTGTGGATGTTGAAGCCGCCGTGACTTCGTCAGTTGTCGTGGTGATGGAAGGTGTGGATGTCGAAGCCGTTGTGACTTGGTCAGTTGTCGTGGTGATGGAAGGTGTGGATATCGAAGCCGTTGTGACTTCGTTAGTTGTCGTGGTAATGGAAGGTGTGGATGTCGAAGTCGTTGTGACTTTGTCAGTTGTCGTGGTTATGGAAGGTGTGGATGTTGAAGCCGTTGTGACTTCGTCAGTTGTCGTGGTGATGGAAGGTGTGGATGTTGAAGCCGTTGTGACTTCGTCAGTTGTCGTGGTGATGGAAGGTGTGAATGTCGAAGCCGTTGTGACTTCGTCAGTTGTCGTGGTGATGGAAAGTGTGGATGTCGGAGCCGTTGTGACTTCGTCGGTTGTCGTGGTGATGGAATGTGGGGATGTCGAAGCCGTTGTGACTTTGTCAGTTGTCGTGGTGATGGAAGGTGTGGATGTCGAAGCCGTTGTGACTCCGTCAGTTGTCGTGGTGATGGAAGGTGTGGGTGTTGAAGCCGTTGTGACTCCGTCTGTTGTTGTGGTGATGGAAAGTGTGGATGTCGAACCCGTTGTGACTTCGTCAGTTGTCGTGGTTATGGAAGGTGTGAATGTCAAAGCTGTTGTGACTTCGTCAGTTGTCGTGGTGATGAAAGGTGTGGATGTCGAAGCCGTTGTGATTTCGTCAGTTGTCGTGGTGATGGAAGGTGTGGATGTTGAAGCCGTTGTGATTTCGTCAGTTGTCGTGGTGATGGAAGGTGTGGATGTTGAAGCCGTCGTGACTTCGTCAGTTGTCGTGGTGATGGAAGGTGTGAATGTCAAAGCTGTTGTGACTTCGTCAGTTGTCGTGGTGATGAGAGGTGTGGATGTCGAAGCCGTTGTGATTTCGTCAGTTGTCGTGGTGATGGAAGGTGTGGATGTTGAAGCCGTTGTGATTTCGTCAGTTGTCGTGGTGATGGAAGGTGTGGATGTTGAAACCGTCGTGACTTCGTCAGTTGTCGTGGTGATGAAAGGTGTGGATGTTGAAGCCGTCGTGACTTCGTCAGTTGTCGTGGTGATGGAAAGTGTGGATGTTGATGTCGTTGTGACTTCGTCAGTTGTCGTGGTGATGGAAGGTGTGGATGTCGAAGCCGTTGTGATTTCGTCAGTTGTCGATGTGATGGAAGGTGTGGATGTTGAAGCCGTTGTGACTTCGTCAGTTGTTGTGGTGATGGAAGGTGTGGATGACGAAGCCGTTGTGACTTTGTCAGTTGTCGTAGTGATGGAAGGTGTGGATGTCGAAGCCGTTGTGACCTCGTCAGTTGTCGTGGTGATGGAAGGTGTGGATGTGGAAGCCGTTGTGACTTCGTCAGTTGTCGTGGTGATGGAAGGTGTGGATGTCGAAGCCGTTGTGTTGTCGTCAGTTGTCGTAGTGATGGAAGGTGTGGATGTCGAAGCCGTTGTGACTTCGTCAGTTGTCGTAGTGATGGAAGGTGTGGATGTCGAAGCCGTTGTGACTTCGTCAGTTGTCGTGGTGATGGAAGGTGTGGATGTTGAAGCCGTTGTGACTTTGTCAGTTGTCGTGGTGATGGAAGGTGTGGATGTTGAAGCCGTTGTGACTTCGTCAGTTGTCGTGGTGATGGAAGGTGTGGATGTTGATGCCGTTGTGACTTTGTCAGTTGTCCTGGTGATGGAAGGTGTGGATGTCAAAGCCGTTGTGACTTCGTCAGTTGTCGTGGTGATGGAAGGTGTGGATGTCGAAGCCGTTGTGACTTCGTCAGTTGTCGTGGTAATGAAAAATGTGGATGTCGAAGCCGTTGTGACTTCTTCCGTTGTCGTGGTGATGGAAGGTGTGGACATCGAAGTCGTTGTGACTTTGTTAGTTGTCGTGGTAATGGAAGGTGTGGATGTCGAAGCTGTTGTGACTTTGTCAGTTGTCGTGGTGATGGAAGGTGTGGATGTTGAAGCCGTTGTGACTTCGTCAGTTGTCGTCGTGATGGAAGGTGTGGATGTCGAAGCCGTTGTGACTTCGTCAGTTGTCGTGGTGATGGAAGGTGTGGATGTCGAAGCCGTTGTGACTTCGTCAGTTGTCGTGGTGATGGAAGGTGTGGATGTTGGAGCCGTTGTGACTTCGTCTGTTGTTGTGGTGATGGAAGGTGTGGATGTCGAAGCCGCCGTGACTTCGTCAGTTGTCGTGGTGATGGAAGGTGTGGATGTCGAAGCCGTTGTGACTTGGTCAGTTGTCGTGGTGATGGAAGGTGTGGATATCGAAGCCGTTGTGACTTCGTTAGTTGTCGTGGTAATGGAAGGTGTGGATGTCGAAGTCGTTGTGACTTTGTCAGTTGTCGTGGTTATGGAAGGTGTGGATGTTGAAGCCGTTGTGACTTCGTCAGTTGTCGTGGTGATGGAAGGTGTGGATGTTGAAGCCGTTGTGACTTCGTCAGTTGTCGTGGTGATGGAAGGTGTGGATGTCGAAGCCGTTGTGACTTCGTCAGTTGTCGTGGTGATATAAAGTGTGGATGTCGGAGCCGTTGTGACTTCGTCGGTTGTCGTGGTGATGGAATGTGGGGATGTCGAAGCCGTTGCGACTTTGTCAGTTGTCGTGGTGATGGAAGGTGTGGATGTCGAAGCCGTTGTGACTCCGTCAGTTGTCGTGGTGATGGAAGGTGTGGGTGTTGAAGCCGTTGTGACTCCGTCTGTTGTTGTGGTGATGGAAGGTGTGGATGTCGAACCCGTTGTGACTTCGTCAGTTGTCGTGGTTATGGAAGGTGTGAATGTCAAAGCTGTTGTGACTTCGTCAGTTGTCGTGGTGATGAGAGGTGTGGATGTCGAAGCCGTTGTGATTTCGTCAGTTGTCGTGGTGATGGAAGGTGTGGATGTTGAAGCCGTTGTGATTTCGTCAGTTGTCGTGGTGATGGAAGGTGTGGATGTTGAAGCCGTTGTGATTTCGTCAGTTGTCGTGGTGATGGAAGGTGTGGATGTCGAAGCCGTTGTGATTGCGTCAGTTGTCGTAGTGATAGAAGGTGTGGATGTCGAACCCGTTGTGACTTCGTCAGTTGTCGTGGTTATGGAAGGTGTGAATGTCAAAGCTGTTGTGACTTCGTCAGTTGTCGTGGTGATGAAAGGTGTGGATGTCGAAGCCGTTGTGATTTCGTCAGTTGTCGTGGTGATGGAAGGTGTGGATGTTGAAGCCGTTGTGATTTCGTCAGTTGTCGTGGTGAAGGAAGGTGTGGATGTTGAAGCCGTTGTGATTTCGTCAGTTGTCGTGGTGATGGAAGGTGTGGATGTCGAAGCCGTTGTGATTGCGTCAGTTGTCGTAGTGATAGAAGGTGTGGATGTCGAACCTGTTGTGGTCAAGGACGAGGCTTTGATCGTAGTTGTAGTCGATTTTAGTGGAGAAGTAGTTGTTTTAGCAGTTGACGTTGTTGTTTTTGTTGTTTTCTTTGTTTTTGGTGGTTTTTTGGTTTTTACGGTCGGAGTTCGAAAAAATGTTGTGGTGGTGGAAGTCTGCGGTGTAGTTGTAATTGAAGAAGACATTGTGGTAGAAGTTGTAGAATCAATCGTCGTTGATCGTGGGTTCGTTGTGGAGACGCTCGATGAGCTCTCAGTTGTAGAAAAGGGAGGTGTCGTTGTTGTAAAATCAGTCGTCGTTGATTGTGGGTTCGTTTTGGAGACGCTCGATGAGCTCTCAGTTGTGGAAAAGGGAGGTGTCGTTGTTGTAAAATCAGTCGTCGTTGGATGTGGGTTCGTTTTGGAGACGCTCGATGAGCTCTCCGTTGTAGAAAAGAAAAGTGTCGTTGTTGTAGAATCAGTCGTCGTTGATAGTGGGTTTGTTGTGGAAATTCTCGATGAGCTCTCCGTTGTAAAAGTCAGTGAGGGTGTTGTGATGGGAGAAGTTGTAGAGCCGGACGTTGTCGATTGCGGGCTCGTTGTGGAGACGCTCGATGAGCTCGCGGTTGTAGAAAAAGAAGGTGTAGTTGTTGTAGAGTCAGTCGTCGTTGATTGTGGGTTTGTTGTGGAAATGCTCGATGATCTCTCCGTTGTAAAAGTCAGTGAAGCTGTTGTGATTGTAGAAGTTGTAGAGTCAGTGGGTGTTGATCGCGGGCTCGTCGTGGAGACGCTTGACGAGCTCTCTGTTGTAGAGAAAGAAGGTGTCGTGGTTGTAGAATCAGTCGTTGTTGATTGAGGGTTTGTCGTGGAAACGCTCGATGAGCTCTCCGTTGTAGTAGTCAGTGAGGGTGTTGTGATTGGAGACGTTGTAGAGTCAGTCGTCGTTAATTGAGGACTTGTTGTGGAGACGCTCGATGAGCTCTCTGTTGTAGAGGAAGAAGGTGTCGGTGTTGTGGAATCAGTCGTTGTTGATTGAGGGTTTGTTGTGAAAACGGTCGATGGGTTTTCCGTTGTAGAAGTCAGTGAAGGTGTTGTGATTGAAGAAGTTGTAAAATCAATCGTCGTTGATTGTGGGTTCGTTGTGGAGACGCTCGATGAGCTCTCTGTTGTAGAAGAGGAAGGATTCAATGTTGTAGAGTCATTCGTCGTTGATTGCGGATCCGTTGTGGCGACGCTCGATGAGCTCTCTGTTGTAGAGGAAGAAGGTATCGTTGTTGTAGAATCAGTCGTTGTTGATTGAGGACTTGTCGTGGAAACGCTCAATGAGCTATCCGTTGTGGAAGTCAGTGAGGGTGTTGTGATTGAAGAAGTTGTAAAATCAATCGTCGTTGATTGTGGGTTTGTTGTGGAGACGCTCGATAAGCTCTCTGTTGTAGAGGAAGAAGGTGTCGGTGTTGTAGAGTCAGTCGTCGTTGATTGTGGGTTCGTTGTGGAAATGCTCGATGATCTCTCTGTTGTAAAAGTCAGTGAAGCTGTTGTGATTGTAGAAGTTGTAGAGTCAGTTGGTGTTGATCGCGGGCTCGTCGTGGAGACGCTTGACGAGCTCTCTGTTGTGGAGGAAGAAGGTGTCGATGTTGTAAAATCAGTCGTTGTTGATTGAGGGTTTGTTGTGGAAACGCTCGATGAGCTCTCAGTTGTATAAGTCAGTGAGGGTGTTGTGTTTGGAGAAGTTGTTGCGTCAGTTGTTGTTGATTGCGAACTCGTTGTGAAGACGGTTGATGAGCTCTCCGTTGTAGAAGTCAGTGAAGCTGTTGTGTTTGTAGAAGTTGTAGAGTCAGTTGGTGTTGATAGCGGGCTCGTCGTGGAGAAGCTTGACGAGCTCTCTGGTGTAAAGGAAGACGGTGTCGTTGTTGTAGAATCAGTCGTTGTTGATTGAGGATTTGTTGTGGAAACGCTCGATGAGCTCTCCGTTGTAGAAATCAGTGAAGGAGTTGTGATTGAAGACGTTGTAGAATCAGTCGTTGTTGAATGTGGGTTCGTTGTGGAGACGCTCGATGAGCTCGCGGTTGTAGAAAAGGAAGGTGTAGTTGTTGTAGAATCAGTCGTTGTTGATTGAGGGTTTGTCGTGGAAACGCTCGATGAGCTCCCCGTTGTAGAAGTCAGTGAGGTTGTTGTGATTGGAGACCTTGTAGAGTCAGTCGTCGTTGATCGAAGGTTTGTGGTGGAAACGCTCGATGACCTCTCAGTTGTAGAAAAGAAAGGTGTCGTTGTTGTAGAATCAGTCGTCGTTGCTTGTGGGTTCGTTGTGAAGCCGCTCGATGAGCTCTTCGTTGTCAAAAAGGAAGGTGTCGTTGTTGTAAAATCAGTCGTCGTTGATTGAGGGTTCGTTGTGAAGACGCTCGATGAGCTCTCCGTTGTAGAGAAGGAAGGTGTCGTTGTTGTAGAATAAGTCGTCGTTAATTGTGGGTTCGTTGTGAAGACGCTCGATGAGCTCTCCGTTGTAGAGAAGGAAGGTGTCGTTGTTGTAGAATAGGTCGTCGTTGATTGCGGGCTCGTCGTGGAGACGCTCGATGAGCTCGCGGTTGTAGAAAAGGAAGTTGTAGTTGTTGTAGATTCAGTCGTTGTTGATTGAGGGTTTGTCGTGGTAACGCTCGATGAGCTCTCTGTTGTAGAAGTCAACGAGGGTGTTGTGATTGAAGACGTTGTAGAGTCAGTCGTCGTTGGTTGAGGGTTAGTTGTGAAGACGCTCGATGAGCTCTCAGTTGTAGAAAAGAAAGGTGTCGTTGTTGTAGAATCAGTCGTCGTTGATTGTGGGTTCGTTGTGGAGACGCTCGATGAGCTCTGCGTTGTAGAAAAGGAAAGTTTCGTTGTTGTAGAATCAGTCGTTGTTGAATGTGGGTTCGTTGTGGAGACGCTCGATGAGCTCGCGGTTGTAGAAAAGGAAGGTGTAGTTGTTGTAGAATCAGTCGTTGTTGATTGAGGGTTTGTCGTGGAAACGCTCGATGAGCTCTCCGTTGTAAAAGCCAGTGAGGGTGTTGTGATTGAAGACGTTGTAGAGTCAGTTGTCGTTGATTGAGCGTTTGTTGTGGAGACGCTCGATGAGCTCTCAGTTGTAGAAAAAGAAGGTGTCGTTGTTGTAGAATCAGTCGTTGTTGATTGAGGGTTTGTTGTGGAAACGCTCGATGAGCTCTCCGTTGTAGAAGTCAGTGAAGGAGTTGTGATTGAAGACGTTGTAGAATCAGTCGTCGTTGAATGTGAGTTCGTTGTGGAGACGCTCGATGAGCTCGCGGTTGTAGAAAAGGAAGGTGTCGTTGTTGTAAAATCAATCGTCGTTGATTGTGGGTTCGTTGTGGAGACGCTCGATGAGCTCTCTGTTGTAGAAGAGGAAGGATTCAATGTTGTAGAGTCATTCGTCGTTGATTGCGGATCCGTTGTGGCGACGCTCGATGAGCTCTCTGTTGTAGAGGAAGAAGGTATCGTTGTTGTAGAATCAGTAGTTGTTGATTGAGGACTTGTCGTGGAAACGCTCAATGAGCTATCCGTTGTGGAAGTCAGTGAGGGTGTTGTGATTGAAGAAGTTGTAAAATCAATCGTCGTTGATTGTGGGTTTGTTGTGGAGACGCTCGATAAGCTCTCCGTTGTAGAAGTCAGTGAAGCTGTTGTGTTTGTAGAAGTTGTAGAGTCAGTTGGTGTTGATAGCGGGCTCGTCGTGGAGAAGCTTGACGAGCTCTCTGGTGTAAAGGAAGACGGTGTCGTTGTTGTAGAATCAGTCGTTGTTGATTGAGGATTTGTTGTGGAAACGCTCGATGAGCTCTCCGTTGTAGAAATCAGTGAAGGAGTTGTGATTGAAGACGTTGTAGAATCAGTCGTTGTTGAATGTGGGTTCGTTGTGGAGACGCTCGATGAGCTCGCGGTTGTAGAAAAGGAAGGTGTAGTTGTTGTAGAATCAGTCGTTGTTGATTGAGGGTTTGTCGTGGAAACGCTCGATGAGCTCCCCGTTGTAGAAGTCAGTGAGGTTGTTGTGATTGGAGACCTTGTAGAGTCAGTCGTCGTTGATCGAAGGTTTGTGGTGGAAACGCTCGATGACCTCTCAGTTGTAGAAAAGAAAGGTGTCGTTGTTGTAGAATCAGTCGTCGTTGCTTGTGGGTTCGTTGTGAAGCCGCTCGATGAGCTCTTCGTTGTCAAAAAGGAAGGTGTCGTTGTTGTAAAATCAGTCGTCGTTGATTGAGGGTTCGTTGTGAAGACGCTCGATGAGCTCTCCGTTGTAGAGAAGGAAGGTGTCGTTGTTGTAGAATAAGTCGTCGTTAATTGTGGGTTCGTTGTGAAGACGCTCGATGAGCTCTCCGTTGTAGAGAAGGAAGGTGTCGTTGTTGTAGAATAGGTCGTCGTTGATTGCGGGCTCGTCGTGGAGACGCTCGATGAGCTCGCGGTTGTAGAAAAGGAAGTTGTAGTTGTTGTAGATTCAGTCGTTGTTGATTGAGGGTTTGTCGTGGTAACGCTCGATGAGCTCTCTGTTGTAGAAGTCAACGAGGGTGTTGTAATTGAAGACGTTGTAGAGTCAGTCGTCGTTGGTTGAGGTTAGTTGTGAAGACGCTCGATGAGCTCTCAGTTGTAGAAAAGAAAGGTGTCGTTGTTGTAGAATCAGTCGTCGTTGATTGTGGGTTCGTTGTGGAGACGACTCGATGAGCTCTGCGTTGTAGAAAAGGAAAGTTTCGTTGTTGTAGAATCAGTCGTTGTTGAATGTGGGTTCGTTGTGGAGACGCTCGATGAGCTCGCGGTTGTAGAAAAGGAAGGTGTAGTTGTTGTAGAATCAGTCGTTGTTGATTGAGGGTTTGTCGTGGAAACGCTCGATGAGCTCTCCGTTGTAAAAGCCAGTGAGGGTGTTATGATTGAAGACGTTGTAGAGTCAGTCGTCGTTGATTGAGCGTTTGTTGTGGAGACGCTCGATGAGCTCTCAGTTGTAGAAAAAGAAGGTGTCGTTGTTGTAGAATCAGTCGTTGTTGATTGAGGGTTTGTTGTGGAAACGCTCGATGAGCTCTCCGTTGTAGAAGTCAGTGAAGGAGTTGTGATTGAAGACGTTGTAGAATCAGTCGTCGTTGAATGTGAGTTCGTTGTGGAGACGCTCGATGAGCTCGCGGTTGTAGAAAAGGAAGGTGTCGTTGTTGTAAAATCAGTCGTCGTTGATTGAGGGTTCGTTGTGGAGACGCTCGATGAGCTCTCGGTTGTAGAGGAGGAAGGACTCAATGTTGTAGAGTCATTCGTCGTTAATTGCGGATCCGTTGTGGCGACGCTCGATGAGCTCTCTGTTGTAGAGGAAGAAGGTATCGTCGTTGTAGAATCAGTCGTTGTTGACTGAGGACTTGTCGTGAAACGCTCGATGAGCTATCCGTTGTGGAAGTCAGTAAGGGTGTTGTGATTGAAGAAGTTGTAGAATCAATCGTCGTTGATTGTGGGTTCGTTGTGGAGACGGTCGATGAGCTCTCTGTTGTAGAGGAAGAAGGTGTCGTTGTTGTAGAATCAGTCGTTGTTGATTGAGGGTTTGTTGTGGAAACGCTCGATGAGCTCTCAGTTGTAGAAGTCAGTGAGGGTGTTGTGATCGGAGAAGTTGTGAGTCAGTTGTTGTTGATTGCGAACTCGTTGTGAAGACGGTTGATGATTTCTCCGTTGTAGAAGTCAGTGAAGCTGTTGTGATTGTAGAAGTTGTAGAGTCAGTTGATGTTGATCGCGGCTCGTCGTGGAGACGCTTGACGAGCTCTCTGTTGTAGAGGAAGAAGGTGTCGTTGTTGTAGATTCAGTCGTTGTTGATTGAGAATTTGTCGTGGAAATGCTCGATGAGCTCTCGTTGTAGAAGTCAGTGAAGGAGTTGTGATTGATGACGTTGTAGAATCAGTCGTCGTTGAATGTGGGTTCGTTGTGGAGACGCTCGATGAGCTCTCAGTTGTAGAAAAGGAAGGTGTCGTTAATGTAGAATCAGTCGTTGTTGATTGAGGGTTTGTCGTGGAAACGCTCGATGAGCTCTCCGTTGTAGAAGTCAGTGAAGGAGTTGTGATTGAAGACGTTGTAGAGTCAGTCGTCGTTGAATGTGGGTTCGTTGTGGAGACGCTCGATGAGCTCGCGGTTTTAGAAAAGGAAGGTGTAGTTGTTGTAGAATCAGTCGTTGTTGATTGAGGGTTTGTCGTGAAAACGCTCGATGAGCTCTCCGTTGTAGAAGCCAGTGAGGGTGTTGTGATTGAAGACGTTGTAGAGTCAGTCGTCGTTGATTGAGCGTTTATTGTGGAGACGCTCGATGAGCTCTCAGAAGTAGAAAAGAAAGGTGTCGTTGTTGTAGAATCAGTCGTCGTTGTTTGTGGGTTTGCCGTGAAAACGCTCGATGAGCTCTCAGTTGTAGAAGTCAGTGAGGGTGTTGTGATTGAAGAAGTTGTTGAGTCAGTTGTTCTTGAGTGCGAACTCGTTGTGAAGACGGTTAATGAGCTCTCCGTGTAGAAGTCAGTGAAGCTGTTGTGATTGTAGAAGTTGTAGAGTCAGTTGGTTTTGATCGCGGGTTCGTTGTGAGACGCTCGATGAGCTCGCGGTTGTAGAAAAGGAAGGTGTAGTTGTTGTAGAATCAGTCGTTGTTGATTGAGGGTTTGTCGAGGAAACGCTCGATGAGTTCCCGTTGTAGAAGTCAGTGAGGGTGTTGTGATTGGAGACATTGTAGAGTCAGTCGTCGTTGATTGAAGGTTTGTTGTGGAGACGCTCGATGAGCTCTCAGTTGTAGAAAAGAAAGGTGTCGTTGTTGTAGAGTCATTCGTCGTTGATTGCGGATCCGTTGTGGCGACGCTCGATGAGCTCTCTGTTGTAGAGGAAGAAGGTATCGTTGTTGTAGAATCAGTCGTTGTTGATTGAGGGTTTGCCGTGAAAACGCTCGATGAGCTCTCCGTTGTAGAAGTCAGTGAAGGTGTTGTGATTGAAGACGTTGTAGAGTCAGTCGTCGTTGATTGAGCGTTTGTTGTGGAGACGCTCGATGAGCTCTCAGTTGTAGAAAAAGAAGGTGTCGTTGTTGTAGAATCAGTCGTCGTTAACTGTGGGTTCGTTGTGGAAACGCTCGAGGAGCTTTCCGTTGTTGAAGTTAGTGAGAGAGTTGTGATTGAAGACGTTGTAGAGCCAGTCGTCGTTGATTGTGGGTTCGTTGTGGAGACGCTCGATGAGCTCTCCGTTGTAGAAGTCAGTGAAGGAGTTGTGATTGATGACGTTGTAGAATCAGTCGTCGTTGAATGTGGGTTCGTTGTGGAGACGCTCGATGAGCTCGCGGTTGTAGATGAGGAAGGAGTCGTTGTTGTAGATTCAGTCGTTGTTGATTGAGAATTAGTCGTGGAAATGCTCGATGAGCTCTCCGTTGTAGAAGTCAGTGAAGCTGTTGTGATTGTAGAAGTTGTAGAGTCAGTTGGTGTTGATAGCGGGCTTGTCGTGGAGACGCTTGACGAGCTCTCTGGTGTAGAGGAAGACAGTGTCGTTGTTGTAGAACCAGTCGTTGTTGATCGAGGGTTTGTTGTGAAAACGCTCGATGAGCTCTCCGTTGTAGAAGTCAGTGAAGGAGTTGTGATTGAAGACGTTGTAGAATCAGTCGTCGTTGAATGTGGGTTCGTTGTGGAGACGCTTGATGAGCTCGCGGTTGTAGAAAAGGAAGGCGTAGTTGTTGTAGAATCAGTCGTTGTTGATTGAAGGTTTGTCGTGGAAACGCTCGATGAGCTCCCCGTTGTAGAAGTCAATGAGGGTGTTGTGATTGGAGACATTGTAGAATCAGTCGTCGTTGATTGCGAGCTTGTCGTGAAAACGCTCGATAAGCTCTGCGTAGTAGAAAAGGAAGGTGTAGTTATTGTAGAATCAGTCGTTGTTGATTGAGGGTTTGCCGTGAAAACGCTCGATGAGCTCTCCGTTGTAGAAGCCAGTGAGGGTGTTGTGATTGAAGACGTTGTAGAGTCAGTCGTCGTTGATTGAGCGTTTGTTGTGGAGACGCTCGATGAGCTCTCAGTTGTAGGAAAGGAAGGTGTCGTTGTTGAAGAATCAGTCGTCGTAGAATGTGGGTTCGTTGTGGAGACGCTCGATGAGCTCGCGGTTGTAGAAAAAGAAGGTGTAGTTGTTGTAGAATCAGTCGTTGTTGATTGAGGGTTTGTCGTGGAAACGCTCGATGAGCTCCCCGTTGTAGAAGTCAGTGAGAGTGTTGTGATTGGAGACATTGTAGAGTCAGTCGTCGTTGATTGAAGGTTTATTGTGGAGACGCTCGATGAGCTCTCAGTTGTAGAAAAGTAAGGTGTCGTTGTTGTAGAATCAGTCGTCGTTGATTGTGGGTTCGTTGTGAAGAAGCTCGATGAGCTCTTCGTTGTAAAAAAGGAAGGTGTCGTTGTTGTAAAATCAGTCGTCGTTGATTGAGGGTTCGTTGTGGAGACGCTCGATGAGCTCTCTGTTGTAGAGGAGGAACGACTCAATGTTGTAGAGTCATTTGTCGTTGATTGCGGATCCGTTGTGGCGACGCTCGATGAGCTCTCTGCTGTAGAGAAAGAAGGTATCGTTGTTGTAGAATCAGTCGTTGTGGATTGAGGGTTTGCCGTGAAAACGCTCGATGAGCTCTCCGTTGTAGAAGTCAGTGAAGGTGTTGTGATTGAAGACGTTGTAGAGTCAGTCGTCGTTGATTGAGCGTTTGTTGTGGAGACGCTCGATGAGCTCTCAGTTGTAGAAAAAGAAGGTGTCGTTGTTGTAGAATCAGTCGTCGTTAACTGTGGGTTCGTTGTGGAAACGCTCGAGGAGCTTTCCGTTGTTGAAGTTAGTGAGAGAGTTGTGATTGAAGACGTTGTAGAGCCAGTCGTCGTTGATTGTGGGTTCGTTGTGGAGACGCTCGATGAGCTCTCCGTTGTAGAAGTCAGTGAGGGTGTTGTGATAGAAGACGTTGTAGAGTCAGTCGTCGTTGATTTTGGGTTCGTTGAGGAGACGCTCGATGAGTTCTTCGTTGTAGAGGAAGAAGGTGTCGTTGTTGTAAAATCAGTCGTTGTTGATTGAGGGTTTGCCGTGAAAACGCTCGATGAGCTCTCCGTTGTAGAAGCCAGTGAGGGTGTTGTGATTGAAGACGTTGTAGAGTCAGTTGTTTTTGATTGCGAACTCGTTGTGAAGACGGTTGATGAGCTCTCCGTTGTCGAAGTCAGTGAAGCTGTTGTGATTGTAGAAGTTGTGGAGTCAGTTGGTGTTGATTGCGGGCTCGTCGTGGAGACGCTTGACGAGCTCTCTGTTGTAGAGGAAGAAGGTGTCGTTGTTGTAGATTCAGTCGTTGTTGATTGAGAACTTGTCGTGGAAATGCTCGATGAGCTCTCCGTTGTAGAAGTCAGTGAAGCTGTTGTGATTGTAGAAGTTGTAGAGTCAGTTGGTGTTAAAAGCGGGCTCGTCGTGGAGACGCTTGACGAGTTCTCTGTTGTAGAGGAAAACGGTGTCGTTGTTGTAGAATCAGTCGTTGTTGATTGAGGGTTTGTTGTGGAAACGCTCGATGAGCTCTCCGTTGTAGAAGTCAGTGAAGAAGTTGTGATTGAAGACGTTGTAGAATCAGTCGTCGTTGAATGTGAGTTCGTTGTGGAGACGCTCGATGAGCTCGCGGTTGTAGAAAAGGAAGGTGTCGTTGTTGTAAAATCAGTCGTCGTTGATTGAGGGTTCGTTGTGGAGACGCTCGATGAGCTCTCGGTTGTAGAGGAGGAAGGATTCAATGTTGTAGAGTCATTCGTCGTTGATTGCGGATCCGTTGTGGCGACGCTCGATGAGCTCTCTGTTGTAGAGGAAGAAGGTATCGTTGTTGTAGAATCAGTCGTTGTTGACTGAGGACTTGTCGTGGAAACGCTCGATGAGCTATCCGTTGTGGAAGTCAGTAAGGGTGTTGTGATTGAAGAAGTTGTAGAATCAATCGTCGTTGATTGTGGGTTCGTTGTGGAAATGGTCGATGATCTCTCCGTTGTAAAAGTCAGTGAAGCTGTTGTGATTGTAGAAGTTGTAGAGTCAGTTGGTGTTGATCGCGAGCTCGTCGTGGAGACGCTTGACGAGCTCTCTGTTGTAGAAGTCAGTGAAGCTGTTGTGATTGTAGAAGTTGTAGAGTCAGTTGGTGTTGATCGCGGGCTCGTCGTGGAGACGCTTGACGAGCTCTCTGTTGTAGAGGAAGAAGGTGTCGTTGTTGTAGATTCAGTCGTTGTTGATTGAGAATTTGTCGTGGAAATGCTCGATGAGCTCTCCGTTGTAGAAGTCAGTGAAAGAGTTGTGATTGATGACGTTGTAGAATCAGTCGTCGTTGAATGTGGGTTCGTTGTGGAGACGCTCGATGAGCTCGCGGTTGTAGAGGAGGAAGGTGTCGTTGTTGTAGATTCAGTCGTTGTTGATTGAGAATTTGTCGTGGAAATGCTCGATGAGCTCCCCGTTGTAGAAGTCAGTGAGGGTGTTGTGATTGGAGACATTGTAGAATCAGTCGTCGTTGATTGCGGGCTTGTCGTGAAAACGCTCGATAAGCTCTGCGTTGTAGAAAAGGAAGGTGTAGTTATTGTAGAATCAGTCGTTGTTGATTGAGGGTTTGCCGTGAAAACGCTCGATGAGCTCTCCGTTGTAGAAGCCAGTGAGGGTGTTGTGATTGAAGACGTTGTAGAGTCAGTCGTCGTTGATTGAGCGTTTGTTGTGGAAACGCTCGATGAGCTCTCAGTTGTAAAAAAGGAAGGTGTCGTTGTTGTAGAATCAGTCGTCGTTAATTGTGGGTTCGTTGTGGAAACGCTCGAGGAGCTTTCCGTTGTTGAAGTCAGTGAGGGTGTTGTGATTGAAGACGTTGTAGAGTCAGTCGTCGTTGATTGTGGGTTCGTTGTGGAGACGCTCGATGAGCTCTCTGTTGTAGAGGAAGACGGTGTCGTTGTTGTAGAATCAGTCGTCGTAGAATGTGGGTTCGTTGTGGAGACGCTCGATGAGCTCGCGGTTGTAGAAAAGGAAGGTGTAGTTGTTGTAGAATCGGTCGTTGTTGATTGAGGGTTTGTCGTGGAAACGCTCGATGAGCTCCCCGTTGTAGAAGTCAGTGAGCGTGTTGTGATTGGAGACATTGTAGAGTCAGTCGTCGTTGATTGAAGGTTTATTGTGGAGACGCTCGATGAGCTCTCAGTTGTAGAAAAGAAAGGTGTCGTTGTTGTAAAATCAGTCGTTGTTGTAAAATCAGTCGTCGTTGATTGAGGGTTCGTTGTGGTGACGCTCGATGAGCTCTCTGTTGTAGAGGAGGAAGGACTCAATGTTGTAGAGTCATTTGTCGTTGATTGCGGATCCGTTGTGGCGACGCTCGATGAGCTCTCTGTTGTAGAGAAAGAAGGTATCGTTGTTGTAGAATCAGTCTTTGTTGATTGAGGACTTGTCGTGGAAACGCTCGATGAGCTCTTCGTTGTGGAAGTCAGTGAGGGTGTTGTAATTGAAGAAGTTGTAGAATCAATCGTCGTTGATTGTGGGTTCGTTGTGGAGACGCTCGATGAGCTCTCTGTTGTAGAGGAAGAAGGTGTCGGTGTTGTAGAGTCAGTCGTCGTTGATTGTGGGTTCGTTGTGGAAATGCTCGATGTTCTCTCCGTTGTAAAAGTCAGTGAAGCTGTTGTGATTGTAGAAGTTGTAGAGTCAGTTGGTGTTGATCGCGGGCTCGTCGTGGAGACGCTTGACGAGCTCTCTGTTTTAGAGGAAGAAAGTGTCGTTGTTGTAGAATCAGTCGTTGTTGATTGAGGGTTTGTTGTGGAAACGCTCGATGAGCTCTCAGTTGTAGAAGTCAGTGAGGGTGTTGTGATTGGAGAAGTTGTTGAGTCAGTTGGTGTTGATCGCGGGCTCGTCGTGGAGACGCTTGACGAGCTCTCTGTTGTAGAGGAAGAAGGTGTCGTTGTTGTAGATTCAGTCGTTGCCGATTGAGAATTTGTCGTGGAAATGCTCGATGAGCTCTCCGTTGTAGAAGTCAGTGAAGCTGTTGTGATTGTAGAAGTTGTAGAGTCAGTTGGTGTTGATAGCGGGCTCGTCGTGGAGACGCTTGACGAGCTCTCTCGGGTAGAGGAAGACGGTGTCGTTGTTGTAGAATCAGTCGTTCTTGATTGAGAGTTTGTTATGGAAACGCTCGATGAGCTCTCCGTTGTAGAAGTCAGTGAAGGAGTTGTGATTGAAGACGTTGTAGAATCAGTCGTCGTTGAATGTGGGTTCGTTAGAGAGACGCTCGATGAGCTCGCGGTTGTAGAAAAGGAAGGTGTTGTTGTTGTAGAATCAGTCGTTGTTGATTGAGGATTTGTCGTGGAAACGCTCGATGAGCTCCCCGTTGTAGAAGTCAGTGAGGTTGTTGTGATTGGAGACATTGTAGAGTCAGTCGTCGTTGATTGAAGATTTGTTGTGGAGACGGTCGATGAGCTCTCAGTTGTAGAAAAGAAAGGTGTCGTTGTTGTAAAATCAGTCGTCGTTGATTGTGGGTTCGTTGTGAAAACGCTCGATGAGCTCTCCGTTGTAGAAGTCAGTGAAGGAGTTGTGATTGAAGACGTTGTAGAATCAGTCGTCGTTGAATGTGGGTTCGTTGTGGAGACGCTCGATGAGCTCGCGGTTGTAGAAAAGGAAGGTGTAGTTGTTGTAGAATCAGTCGTTGTTGATTGAGGGTTTGTCGTGGAAACGCTCGATGAGCTCCCCGTTGTAGAAGTCAGTGAGGGTGTTGTGATTGGAGACATTGTAGAATCAGTCGTCGTTGATTGCGGGCTTGTCGTGAAAACGCTCGAAAAGCTCTGCGTTGTAAAAAAGGAAGGTGTAGTTATTGTAGAATCAGTCGTTGTTGATTGAGGGTTTGCCGTGAAAACGCTCGATGAGCTTTTCGTTGTCGAAGTCAGTGAAGCTGTTGTGATTGTAGAAGTTGTGGAGTCAGTTGGTGTTGATCGCGGGCTCGTCGTGGAGACGCTTGACGAGCTCTCTGTTGTAGAGGAAGAAGGTGTCGTTGTTGTAGATTCAGTCGTTGTTGATTGAGAACTTGTCGTGGAAATGCTCGATGAGCTCTCCGTTGTAGAAGTCAGTGAAGCTGTTGTGATTGTAGAAGTTGTCGAGTCAGTTGGTGTTGATAGCGGGCTCGTCGTGGAGACGCTTGACGAGTTCTCTGTTGTAGAGGAAAACGGTGTCGTTGTTGTAGAATCAGTCGTTGTTGATTGAGGGTTTGTTGTGGAAACGCTCGATGAGCTCTCTGTTGTAGAAGTCAGTGAAGAAGTTGTGATTGAAGACGTTGTAGAATCAGTCGTCGTTGAATGTGAGTTCGTTGTGGAGACGCTCGATGAGCTCGCGGTTGTATAAAAGGAAGGTGTCGTTGTTGTAAAATCAGTCGTCGTTGATTGAGGGTTCGTTGTGGAGACGCTCGATGAGCTCTCGGTTGTTGAGGAGGAAGGATTCAATGTTGTAGAGTCATTCGTCGTTGATTGCGGATCCGTTGTGGCGACGCTCGATGAGCTCTCTGTTGTAGAGGAAGAAGGTATCGTTGTTGTAGAATCAGTCGTTGTTGACTGAGGACTTGTCGTGGAAACGCTCGATGAGCTATCCGTTGTGGAAGTCAGTAAGGGTGTTGTGATTGAAGAAAATGTAGAATCAATCGTCGTTGATTGTGGGTTCGTTGTGGAGACGGTCGATGAGCTCTCTGTTGTAAAGGAAGAAGGTGTCGGTGTTGTAGAGTCAGTCGTTGTTGATTGTGGGTTCGTTGTGGAAATGCTCGATGATCTCTCCGTTGTAAAAGTCAGTGAAGCTGTTGTGATTGTAGAAGTTGTAGAGTCAGTTGGTGTTGATCGCGAGCTCGTCGTGGAGACGCTTGACGAGCTCTCTGTTGTAGAGGAAAAAGGTGTCGTTGTTGTAGAATCAGTCGTTGTTGATTGAGGGTTTGTTGTGGAAACGCTCGATGAGCTCTCAGTTGTAGAAGTCAGTGAGGGTGTTGTGATCGGAGAAGTTGTTGAGTCAGTTGTTGTTGTTTGCAAACTCGTTGTGAAGACGGTTGATGAACTCTCCGTTGTAGAAGTCAGTGAAGCTGTTGTGATTGTAGAAGTTGTAGAGTCAGTTGGTGTTGATCGCGGGCTCGTCGTGGAGACGCTTGACGAGCTCTCTGTTGTAGAAGAAGAAGGTGTCGTTGTTGTAGATTCAGTCGTTGTTGATTGAGAATTTGTCGTGGAAATGCTCGATGAGCTCTCCGTTGTAGAAGTCAGTGAAGGAGTTGTGATTGATGACGTTGTAGAATCAGTCGTCGTTGAATGTGGGTTCGTTGTGGAGACGCTCGATGAGCTCGCGGTTGTAGAGGAGGAAGGTGTCGTTGTTGTAGATCCAGTCGTTGTTGATTGAGAATTTGTCGTGGAAATGCTCGATGAGCTCCCCGTTGTAGAAGTCAGTGAGGGTGTTGTGATTGGAGACATTGTAGAATCAGTCGTCGTTGATTGCGGGCTTGTCGTGAAAACGCTCGATAAGCTCTGCGTTGTAGAAAAGGAAGGTGTAGTTATTGTAGAATCAGTCGTTGTTGATTGAGGGTTTGCCGTGAAAACGCTCGATGAGCTCTCCGTTGTAGAAGCCAGTGAGGGTGTTGTGATTGAAGACGTTGTAGAGTCAGTCGTCGTTGATTGAGCGTTTGTTGTGGAGACGCTCGATGAGCTCTCAGTTGTAAAAAAGGAAGGTGTCGTTGTTGTAGAATCAGTCGTCGTTAATTGTGGGTTCGTTGTGGAAACGCTCGAGGAGCTTTCTGTTGTTGAAGTCAGTGAGGGTGTTGTGATTGAAGACGTTGTAGAGTCAGTCGTCGTTGATTGTGGGTTCGTTGTGGAGACGCTCGATGAGCTCTCTGTTGTAGAGGAAGACGGTGTCGTTGTTGTAGAATCAGTCGTCGTAGAATGTGGGTTCGTTGTAGAGACGCTCGATGAGCTCGCGGTTGTAGAAAAGGAAGGTGTAGTTGTTGTAGAATCGGTCGTTGTTGATTGAGGGTTTGTCGTGGAAACGGTCGATGAGCTCCCCGTTGTAGAAGTCAGTGAGCGTGTTGTGATTGGAGACATTGTAGAGTCAGTCGTCGTTGATTGAAGGTTTATTGTGGAGACGCTCGATGAGCTCTCAGTTGTAGAAAAGAAAGGTGTCGTTGTTGTAGAATCAGTCGTTGTTGTAAAATCAGTCGTCGTTGATTGAGGGTTCGTTGTGGAGACGCTCGATGAGCTCTCTGTTGTAGAGGAGGAAGGACTCAATGTTGTAGAGTCATTTGTCGTTGATTGCGGATCCGTTGTGGCGACGCTCGATGAGCTCTCTGTTGTAGAGAAAGAAGGTATCGTTGTTGTAGAATCAGTCTTTGTTGATTGAGGACTTGTCGTGGAAACGCTCGATGAGCTATCCGTTGTGGAAGTCAGTGAGGGTGTTGTAATTGAAGAAGTTGTAGAATCAATCGTCGTTGATTGTGGGTTCGTTGTGGAGACGCTCGATGAGCTCTCTGTTGTAGAGGAAGAAGGTGTCGGTGTTGTAGAGTCAGTCGTCGTTGATTGTGGGTTCGTTGTGGGAATGCTCGATGATCTCTCCGTTGTAAAAGTCAGTGAAGCTGTTGTGATTGTAGAAGTTGTAGAGTCAGTTGGTGTTGATCGCGGGCTCATCGTGGAGACGCTTGACGAGCTCTCTGTTTTAGAGGAAGAAAGTGTCGTTGTTGTAGAATCAGTCGTTGTTGATTGAGGGTTTGTTGTGGAAACGCTCGATGAGCTCTCAGTTGTAGAAGTCAGTGAGGGTGTTGTGATTGGAGAAGTTGTTGAGTCAGTTGTTGTTGATTGCGAACTCGTTGTGAAGACGGTTGATGAGCTCTCCGTTGTAGGAGTCAGTGAAGCTGTTGTGATTGTAGAAGTTGTAGAGTCAGTTGGTGTTGATCGCGGGCTCGTCGTGGAGACGCTTGACGAGCTCTCTGTTGTAGAGGAAGAAGGTGTCGTTGTTGTAGATTCAGTCGTTGTTGATTGAGAATTTGTCGTGGAAATGCTCGATGAGCTCTCCGTTGTAGAAGTAAGTGAAGCTGTTGTGATTGTAGAAGTTGTAGAATCAGTCGTCGTTGAATGTGGGTTCGTTAGAGAGACGCTCGATGAGCTCGCGGTTGTAGAAAAGGAAGGTGTTGTTGTTGTAGAATCAGTCGTTGTTGACTGAGGGTTTGTCGTGGAAACGCTCGATGAGCTCTCCGTTGTAGAAGTCAGTGAAGGAGTTGTTATTGAAGACGTTGTAGAGTCAGTCGTCGTTGAGTGTGGGTTCGTTGTGGAGACGCTCGATGAGCTCGCGGTTTTAGAAAAGGAAGGTGTAGTTGTTGTAGAATCAGTCGTTGTTGATTGAGGGTTTGTCGTGAAAACGCTCGATGAGCTCTCCGTTGTAGATGCCAGTGAGGGTGTTGTGATTGAAGACGTTGTAGAGTCAGTCGTCGTTGATTGAGCGTTTGTTGTGGAGACGCTCGATGAGCTCTCAGAAGTAGAAAAGGAAGGTGTCGTTGTTGTAGAATCAGTCGTCGTTGTTTGTGGGTTCGTTGTGGAAATGCTCGATGAGCTCTCCGTTGAAGAAGTCAGTGAAGCTGTTGTGATTAGAGACGTTGTAGAGTCAGTCGTCGTTGATTGAGGGTTTGTTGTGAAGACGCTCGATGAGCTTTCAGTTGTAGAAAAGGAAGGTGTCGTTGTTGTAGAATCAGTCGTTGTTGATTGAGGGTTTGTCGTGGAAACGCTCGATGAGCTCTCCGTTGTAGAAGTCAGTGAAGGTGTTGTGATTAGAGACGTTGTAGAGTCAGTCGTCGTTGATTGAGGGTTTGTTGTGGACACGCTCGATGAGCTCTCAGTTGTAGAAAAGGAAGGTGTCGTTGTTGTAGAATCAGTCGTTGTTGATTGAGGGTTTGTCGTGGAAACGCTCGATGAGCTCTCCGTTGTAGAAGTCAGTGAAGGAGTTGTTATTGAAGACGTTGTAGAGTCAGTCGTCGTTGAGTGTGGGTTCGTTGTGAAGACGCTCGATGAGCTCGCGGTTTTAAAAAAGGAAGGTGTAGTTGTTGTAGAATCAGTCGTTGTTGATTGAGGGTTTGTCGTGAAAACGGTCGATGAGCTCTCCGTTGTAGATGCCAGTGAGGGTGTTGTGATTGAAGACGTTGTAGAGTCAGTCGTCGTTGATTGAGCGTTTGTTGTGGAGACGCTCGATGAGCTCTCAGAAGTAGAAAAGGAAGGTGTCGTTGTTGTAGAATCAGTCGTCGTTGTTTGTGGGTTCGTTGTGGAAATGCTCGATGAGCTCTCCGTTGAAGAAGTCAGTGAAGCTGTTGTGATTGTAGAAGTTCTAGAGTCAGTTGGTGTTGATCGCGGGCTCGTCGTGGAGACGCTCGATGAGCTCGCGGTTGTAGAAAAGAAAGGTGTAGTTGTTGTAGAATCAGTCGTTGTTGATTGAGGGTTTGTCGTGGGAACGCTCGATGAGTTCTCTGTTGTAGAAGTCAGTGAGGGTGTTGTGATTGGAGACGTTGTAGAGTCAGTCGTCGTTGATTGAGGGTTAGTTGTGGAGACGCTCGATGAGCTCTCAGTTGTAGAAAAGGAAGGTGTCGTTGTTGTAGAATCAGTCGTCGTTGATTGTGGGTTCGTTGTGAAGACGCTCGATGAGCTCTGCGTTGTAGAAAAGGAAGGTTTCGTTGTTGTAGAATCAGTCGTCGTTGATCGCGGGCGCGTCGTGAAAACGCTCGATGAGCTCTCCGTTGTAGAAGTCAGTGAGGCTGTTGTGATTGGAGAAGTTGTAGAATCAATTGTCGTTGATTGTGGGTTCGTTGTGGAGGCGCTCGATGAGCTATCTGTTGTAAAGGAGGAAGATGTAATTGTTGTAAAATCAGTCGTTGTTGATTGAGGGTTTGTTGTGGAAACGCTCGAGGAGCTTCCCGTTGTAAAAGTCAGTGAGGGAGTTGTGATTGAAGACGTTGTAAAGTCAGTCTTTGTTGAATGTGGGTTCGTTGTAAAAACGCTCGATGAGCTATCTGTTGTAAAGGAGGAAGATGTAATTGTTGTAGAATCAGTCGTTGTTGATTGAGGGTTTGTTGTGGAAACGCTCGAGGAGCTTCCCGTTGTAAAAGTCAGTGAGGGAGTTGTGATTGAAGACGTTGTAGAATCAATTGTTGTTGATCGCGGGCTCGTCGTGGAGACGTTTGACGAGCTCTCTGTTGTAGAGGAAGAAGGTGTTGTTGTGGTAGAATCAGTCGTTGTTGATTGAGGGTTTGTCATGGAAACGCTCGATGAGCTCTCCGTTGTAGAAGTCAGTGAGTCTGTTGTTATTAGAGAAGTTGTAGAGTCAGTCGTCGTTGATTGTGGGTTCGTTGTGGAGACGCTCGATGAGCTCTCCGTTGTAGAAGTCAGTGAAGCTTTTGTAACTGTAGAAGTTGTAGAGTCAGTTGTTGTTGATCGCGGGCTCGTCGTGGAGACGCTTAATGAGCTTTCTGTTGTAGAGGAGGAAGGTATCGTTGTTGTAGAATTGGTCGTCGTTGATTGAGGGCTCGTCGTGGAAACGCTTGTTGAGCTCTTTGTTGTAGAAAAGGAAGGAGTCCTTGTTGTAGAGTCAGTCGTTGTTAATTGAGAGCTTGTCGATACGCTCGAGGAACGGTCGTCCCTGAAAGTTCTTTTTTATTTCAATTAATTAATAACTTAAACAATACACTTATCGTAAATACATTTCAATATTTTATCATATGTAAAGGTGACTAGAAATACCGGGTCGTCGGTTCAACTGTAGGACGATTGATGGGAAGTATAGTCGTAGATGATAATATTATTGTTGACTGAACAGAGTCAATCGTCGTTGATTGAGAGCTCGGTGTGAAAACGCTCGATGAGCTCTCTTTTGTAGAGGAGGCAGGTATCGTTGTTGTAGAGACAGTCGTTGACTGAGGGTTTGTCGTGGAAACGCTTGATGAGCTCTCCGTTGTAGAAGTCAGTGAGGCTGTTGTGAGTGGAAAAGTTGTAGAGTCAGTCGTCGTTGATTGCGAGATTGTTGTGGAGACGCTCGATGAGCTCTCTTTTGTAGAGGAGGCAGGTATCGTTGTTGTAGACACAGTCGTTGACTGAGGGTTTGTCGTGGAAACGCTTGATGAGCTCTCCGTTGTAGAAGTCAGTGAGGCTGTTGTGAGTGGAAAAGTTGTAGAGTCAGTCGTCGTTGATTGCGAGATCGTTGTGGAGACGCTCGATGAGCTCTCTTTTGTAGAGGAGGCAGGTATCGTTGTTGTAGAGACAGTCGTTGACTGAGAACTTGTCGTGGAAACGGTTGATGAGCTCTCCTCTGTAGAAGTCAGTGAGGCTGTTGTGAGTGGAAAAGTTGTAAAGTCAGTCGTCGTTGATTGCGGATCCGTCGTGGAGACGCTCGATGAGCTCTCTGTTGTAGAGAAGAAAGGTATGGTTGTTGTAGACTCAGTTGTTGTTGATTGAGGGTTTGTTGTGGAAACGCTCGATGAGCTCTCCATTGTAGAGGTAAGTGAGGCTGTTAACGGAGAAGTTGTAAAGTCAGTCGTCGTTGACTGCGGATCCGTTGTGGAGACGCTCGACGAGCTTTCTGTTGTAGAAGAGAAAGGTATCGATGTTGTAGAGTCAGTCGTCGTTGATTGCGGATCTGTTGTGGAGACGCTCGATGAGCTCTTTTTCGTAGAGGAGGAAGAAGTCGTTGTTGATTGAGGGCTCGTCGTGGAAACGCTTGTTGAGCTCTCCGTTGTAGAAGTCAGTGAGGCTGTTGTGAGTGGAGAAGTTGTAGATTCAGTCGTCGTTGATTGCGGAACCGTTGTGGAAATGCTGGATGAGCTCTTTGATGTAGAGAAGAAAGGAGTCGTTGTTGATTCAGGGCTTGTCGTGGAAACGCTCGATGATTTCTCTGTTATAGAGGAGGAAGGTGTCGTTGTTATAAAGTCAATCGTCGTTGATTGTAGGTTTGTTGTGGAGACGCTCGATGAATTCTCCGTTGTAGAAAAGGAAGGTGTCGTTGTTGTAGAATCAGTGGTTGTTGATTGAGGGTTTGTTGTGGAAACGCTTGATGAGCTCTCCTCTGTAGAAGTCAGTGAGGCTGTTGTGATTGGAGAAGTAGTCGTCGTCGATTGCGGATCCGTTGTGGAGACGCTCGATGAGCTCTCTGTTGTAGAGAAGGAAGGTATGGTTGTTGTAGAGTCAGTTGTTGTTAATTGAGGGTTTGTCGTGGAAACGCTTGATGAGCTCTCCGTTATAGAAGTCAGTGAGGCTGTTGTAATTGGAGAAATTGTAGAGTCAGTCGTCGTTGATTGAGGGCTCGTTGTGGAAACGCTTGTTAAGCTCTTTACTGTAGAGAAGAAAGATGTCGTTGTAGTAGAGTCAGTCTTCGTTGATTGCGGGATCGTTGTGGAAACGCTGGATGAGCTCTCTGATGTAGAGGAGGAAGGAGTCGTTGTTGATTGAGTCGTGAAAACGCTTGTTGAGCTCTCTGTTGTAGAGGAGAAAGGTGTCGTTGTTGTAGAGTCAGTCTTCGTTGATTGCGGGATCATTGTGGAAACGCGGGATGAGCTCTCTGATGTAAAGGAGGAAAAAGTCGTTGTTGATTCAGGGCTTGTCGTGGAAACGCTTGATGAGCTCTCCGTTGTAGAAGTCAGTGAGGCTGTTGTGAGTGGAGAAGTTGTAGAGTCAGTCGTCGTTGATTGCGAGATCGTTGTGGAGACGCTCGATGAGCTCTCTTTTGTAGAGGAGGCAGGTATAGTTGTTGTAGAGAGAGTCGTTGACTGAGAACTTGTCGTGGAAACGGTTGATGAGCTCTCCTCTGTAGAAGTCAGTGAGGCTGTTGATATTGGAGAAGTTGTAAAGTCAGTTATCGTTGATTGCAAATCCGTTGTGGAGACGCTCGATGAGCTTTCTGTTGTAGAGGAGAAAGGTATCGTTGTTGTAGAGTCAGTTGTTGTTGATTGAGGGTTTGTTGTGGAAACGCTCGATGAGCTCTCCATTGTAGAGGTCAGTGAGGCTGTTGTGATTGGAGAAGTTGTAAAGTCAGTCGTCGTTGATTGCGGATTCGTTGTGAAGACGCTCGATGAGATCTCTGTTGTAGAGGAGGAAGGTATCGATGTTGTAGAGTCAGTCGTCGTTGATTGCGGATTCGTTGTGGAGATGCTCGATGAGCTCTCTTTCGTAAAGGAGGCAGGTATCGTTGTTGTAGAGACAGTCGTTGACTGAGGGTTTGTCGTGGAAACGCTTGATGAGCTCTTCTCTGTAGAAGTCAGTGAAGCTGTTGTGATTGGAGAAGTAGTCGTCGTCGATTGCGGATCCGTTGTGAAAACGCTCGATGAGATCTCTGTTGTAGAGGAGGAAGGTATCGATGTTGTAGAGTCAGTCGTCGTTGATTGCGGATTCGTTGTGGAGATGCTCGATGAGCTCTCTGTTGTAGAGAAGGAAGGTATGGTTGTTGTAAAGTTAGTTGTTGTTAATTGAGGGTTTGTCGTGGAAACGCTTGATGAGCTCTCCGTTGTAGAAATCAGTGAGGCTGTTGTAATTGGAGAAGTTGTAGAGTCAGTCGTCGTTGATTGAGGGCTCGTCCTGGAAACGCTTGTTGAGCTCTCTACTGTAGAGGAGAAATGTGTCGTTGTAGTAGAGTCAGTCTTCGTTGGTTGCGGGATCGTTGTGGAAACGCTGGATGAGCTCTCTGATGTAGAGGAGGAAGGAGTCGTTGTTGATTGAGTCGTGAAAACGCTTGTTGAGCTCTCTGTTGTAGAAGAGGAAGGTGTCGTTGTTGTAGAGTCAGTCTTCGTTGATTGCGGGATCGTTGTGGAAACGCGGGATGAGCTCTCTGATGTAAAGGAGGAAGGAGTCGTTAATGATTCAGGGCTTGTCGTGGAAACGCTTGATGAGCTTTCCGTTGTAGAAGTCAGTGAGGCTGTTGTGAGTGGAAAAGTTGTAGAGTCAGTCGTCGTTGTTTGCGAGATCGTTGTGGAGACGCTCGATGAGCTCTCTTTTGTAGAGGAGGCAGGTATAGTTGTTGTAGAAACAGTCGTTGACTGAGAACTTGTCGTGGAAACGGTTGATGAGCTCTTCTCTGTAGAAGTCAGTGAGGCTGTTGTGAGTGAAAAAGTTGTAGAGTCAGTCGTCGTTGATTGCGGATCCGTTGTGGAGACGCTCGATGAGCTCTCTGTTGTAGAGAAGGAAGGTATGGTTGTTGTAGAGTCAGTTGTTGTTGATTGAGGGTTTGTTGTGGAAACGCTCGATGAGCTCTCCATTGTAGAGGTCAGTGAGGCTGTTAACGGAAAAGTTGTAAAGTCAGTCGTCGTTGATTGCGAGATCGTTGTGGAGACGCTCGATGAGCTCTCTGTTGTAGAGGAGAAAGGTATCGATGTTGTAGAGTCAGTCGTCGTTGATTGCGGATCCGTTGTGGAGACGCTCGATGAGCCCCTTTTTGTAGAAGAGAAAGAAGTCGTTGTTGATTGTGGGCTCGTCGTGAAAACGCTTGTTGAGCTCTCCGTTGTAGAAGTCAGTGAGGCTGTTGTGAGTGGAGAAGTTGTAGATTCAGTCGTCGTTGATTGCGGAATTGTTGTGGAAATGCTGGATGAGCTCTTTGATGTAGAGAAAAAAGGAGTCGTTGTAGACTCAGGGTTTGTCGTGGGAACGCTCGATGAACTTTCTGTTATAGAGGAGGAAGGTGTCGTTGTTGTAGAGTCAGTCTTCGTTGATTGCGGGATCGTTGTGGAAAAGCTGAATAAGCTCTCTGATGTAGAGAAGGAAGGAGTCGTTGTTGAAGAGTCAGTCGTCGTTGACTGTGGGTTTGTTGTGGAGACGCTCGATGAGCTCTCCATTGTAGAAAAGGAAGGTGTCGTTGTTGTAGAGACAGTCGTTGACTGAGGATTTGTCGTGGAAACGCTTGATGAGCTTTCCTCTGTAGAAAACAGTGAGGCTGTTGTGAATGAAGAAGTAGTCGTCGTTGATTGCGGATTCGTTGTGGAGACGTTCGATGAGCTCTCTGTTGTAGAGAAGGAAAGTATGGTTGTTGTAGAGTTAGTTGTTGTTAATTGAGGGTTTGTCGTGAAAACGCTTGATGGGCTCTCCGTTGTAGAAGTCAGTGAGACTGTTGTGATTGGAGAAGTTGTAGAGTCAGTCGTCGTTGATTGCGGGATCGTTGTGAAAACGCTGAATGAGCTCTCTGATGTAGAGGAGGAAGAAGTCGTTGTTGATTCAGGGTTTGTTGTGGAAACGCTAGTTGAACTGTCTGTTGTAGAGAAGGAAAGTGTCGATGTTGTAGAGTCAGTCGTCGTTGATTGAGGGCTTGTCGTAGAAACGCTTGTTGAGCTCTCGGTTGTAGAGGAGGAAAGTGTCGTTGTTGTAGAGTCAGTTGTTGTTGATTGAATGTTTGTTGTGGAAACGCTCGATGAGCTCTCTGTTGCAGAGGAGGAAGGAAACGTTGTTGATACAAGGTTCGTCGTGGAAACGCTTATTGAGCTTTCTGTCGTAGAGGAGGAAGGTGTCGTTGTTGTAAAGTCAGTCGTCGTTGATTGCGAATCCGTTGTGGAGACGCTCGATAAGCGCTCTCTTGTAGAAGAGGAATGTGTCGTTGTTTTAGAGTCAGTTGTCGTTAATTGCGAGCTCGTCGTGGAAACGCTCAATAAGCTCTCTGTTGTAGAGAAGATAGGAGTCGTTGTTGATTGAGGTTTTGTCGTGGAAACGCTTACTGAGCTTTCTGTTGTGAAGAAGGAAGGTGTCGTTGTTGTAGAGTCAGTCGTCGTGGATTGCGGCCCCGTTGTGGAGACGCTCGATGAGCTCTCTATTGTAGAGGAGGAAGGTGTCGTTGTTATAGAGTCAGTCGTCGTTGACTGTGGGTTTGTTGTGGAGACGCTCGATGAGCTCCCCGTTGTAGAAAAGGAAGGTGTCGTTGTTGTAGAATCAGTGGTTGTTGATTGAGTGTTTGTTGTGGAGACGCTTGATGAGTTCTCCGTTGTAGAAGTTATTGAGGTTGTTGTGGTTGGAGAAGTTGTAGAGGCAGTCGTCGTTGATTGAGGGTTTGTTGTGGAGAAGCTCGATGAGCTCTCAGTTGTAGAGGAGGAGGGTGTCAGTGTTGTAGAGTCATTCGTTGTTGATTGAAGGCTTGTTGATACGCTCGAGAATATGTCGTCCCTAAATTTGATTTTCAATCTTACGTTTAATTTTTTTTTCAATCTCACGTGTTAGTTCAAAAATGTAACTTCAAACAGTACAAGCCAACGTTTTATCATGTATAATGTTGACTAGATATACCGAGTCGTCGGTTCAAACGTAGGGCGATTGGTGGGTAGTATGGTCGTAGATGATATTATCATTGTCGACTGAACACTCGTTAATGACGTAAATGACAGTTCAGACGTTGTCATTGGGGGCAATGTGGTTGATTCTGAAGAGCTGGTAATAGCGCTTGTTCCGAGAGAAGCTAACGTAGTAGATTCTGAACCGGTTGTCGCCTGTTCACTTCTGGATGACAGTTCAGATGATGTGGTGGGCTTTGAAGTGATGAAATCAGAGAGAGTACTCGTCGTATCTACGGCTTTGCTCAAAGTCGGGTTAAGCGTCGTCGAGTCAGCAGTGAAGGAAGTCATCTCTGTATTTGCGGATAAAGCCGTTTCTGTAGTTGTAGTTTCACCGGTCGTTTGCACACTTGTGGTTGGCATGTCTGACGTGACAGAGTGTGTTGTCGTCGTATCAGTGGAGCTGCTCGATCTCGGAGTAAGCGTCGTCGAGTCAGCGGTGGAAGAATCCGTTTTTGTAGTTGTAGTTTCACCGGTGGTTTGCACACTTGTGGGTGGAATAGTTGACGCGGCCGTCGTATCAGTGGAACTGCTCGATCTCGGAGTGAGCGTCGTCGAGTCAGCGGTGGATGAAGCCGTTTCTGTAGTTGTAGTTTCACCGGTCGTTTGCTCACTTGTGGTTGGCATGTCTGACGTGACAGAGTAAGTTGTCGTCGTATCAGTGGAGCTGCCCGATCTCGGAGTGAGCGTCGTCGAGTGAGCGGTGGATGAAGCCGTTTCTGTAGTTGTAGTTTCACCGGTCGTTTGCACACTTGTGGTTGGCATGTCTGACGTGACAGAGTGTGTTGTCGTCGTATCAGTGGAGCTGCTCGAGGTCGGATTGAGCTTCGTCGAGTCAACGGTAGATGAAGCCGTTTCTGTATTTGTAGTTTCACCGGTCGTTTGCAGACTTGTGGTTGGAATAGTTGACGCGGGCGTTGTATCAGTGGACCTGCTCGAGGTCGGAATGAGCGTCGTCGAGTCAGCGGTGGATGGAGCCGTTTCTGTAGATGTAGTTGCACCGGTCGTTTGCACACTTGTTGTTGGAATAGTTGACGCGGCCGTCGTATCAGTGGAGCTGCTCGAGGTCGGAGTGAGCGTCGTCGAGTCAGCGGTGGATGAAGCCGTTTCTGTAGTTGTAGTTTTACCGGTCGTTTGCACCATTGTGGGTGGAATGGTTGACGCGGCAGAGAGCGTTGTCGTCGTTTCAGTGGAGCTGATCGAGGTCGGATTGAGCGTCGTCGAGGCAGCGGTGGATGAAGCCGTTTCTGTAGTTGTAGTTTCACCGGTCGTTTGCACACTTGTGGTTGGCATGTCTGACGAGACAGAGTGTGTTGTCGTCGTATCAGTGGAGCTGCTCGATCTCGGAGTGAGCGTCGTCGAGTCAGCGGTGGATGAAGCCGTTTCTGTAGTTGTAGTTTCACCGGTCGTTTGCTTACTTGTTGTTGGAATGGCTGACGTGACAGAGTGTGTTGTCGTCGTATCAGTGAAGCTGCTTGATTTGGGAGTGAAAGTCGTCGAGTCAGCGGTAGATGAAGACGTTTCTGTAGTTGTAGTTTCACCGGTCGTTTGCACACTTGTGGGTGGAATAGTTGACGCGGCAGACAGCGTAGTCGTCGTATCAGTGAAACTGTTCGAGATCGGAGTGGGCGTCGTCGAGTCAGCGGTGGATGAAGCCGTTTTTGTTGTTGTAGTTTCACCGGTCGTTTGCACACTTGTGGTTAGAATGGCTGACGTGACAGAATTTGTTGTCGTCGTATCAGTGGAGCTGATCGAGGTCGAAATGAGCGTCGTCGAGACAGCGGTGGATGAAGTCGTTTCTGTAGTTGTAGTTTCACCGGTCGTTTGCACACTTGTGGTTGGCATGTCTGACGTGACAGAGTGTGTTGTCGTCGTATCAGTGGAGCTGCTCGATCTCGGAGTGAGCGTCGTCGAGTCAGCGGTGGATGAAGCCGTTTCTGTAGTTGTAGTTTCACAGGTCGTTTGCTCACTTGTGGTTGGCATGTCTGACGTGACAGAGTAAGTTGTCGTCGTATCAGTGGAGCTGCCTGATCTCGGAGTGAGCGTCGTCGAGTCAGCGGTGGATGTATCCGTTTCTGTAGTTGTAAATTCACCGGTTGTTTGCACACTTGTGAGTGGAATAGTTGACGCGGCCGTCGTATCAGTGGAGCTGCTCAAGGTCGGAATGAGCGTCGTCGAGTCAGCGGTGGTTGAAGCCGTTTCTGTAGGTGTAATTGCACCGGTCGTTTGCAAACTTGTTGTTGGAATGGCTGACGTGACAGAATTTGTTGTCGTCGTATCAGTGGAGCTGCTCGAGGTCAGAATGAGCGTCGTCGAGTTAACGGAGGACGAGGCCGTTTCTGTAGTTGTAGTTTTACCGGTCGT
Organism: Rhabditoides inermis; assembly: GCA_963966185.1. NCBI lineage: Eukaryota > Metazoa > Nematoda > Chromadorea > Rhabditida > Rhabditidae > Rhabditoides > Rhabditoides inermis. The sequence goes on from CAWZYM010000149.1 coordinate 558,592, forward strand.
TTGCACTATTGTGGGTGGAATGGTTGACGCGGCAAAAAGCGTTGTCGTCGTTTCAGTGGAGCTGATCGAGGTCGGATTGAGCGTCGTCGAGACAGCGGTGGATGAAGCCGTTTCTGTAGTTGTAGTTTTACCGGTCGTTTGCACACTTGTGGTTGGCATGTCTGACGAGACAGAGTGTGTTGTCGTCGTATCAGTGGAGCTGCTCGATCTCGGAGTGAGCGTCGTCGAGTCAGCGGTGGATGAAGCCGTTTCTGTAGTTGTAGTTTCACCGGTCGTTTGCTCACTTGTGGTTGGCATGTCTGACGTGACAGAGTAAGTTGTCGTCGTTCCAGTGGAGCTGCCCGATCTTGGAGTGAGCGTCGTCGAGTCAGCGGTGGATGAATCCGTTTCTGTAGTTGTAGTTTCACCGGTTGTTTGCACACTTGTGGGTGGAATAGTTGACGCGGCCGTCGTATCAGTGGAGCTGCTCGAGGTCGGAATGAGCGTCGTCGAGTCAGCGGTGGTTGAAGCCGTTTCTGTAGGTGTAATTGCACCGGTCGTTTGCACACTTGTTGTTGGAATAGTTGACGCGGCCGTCGTATCAGTGGAGCTGCTCGAGGTCGGAGTGAGCGTCGTCGAGTCAGCGGTGGATGAAGCCGTTTCTGTAGTTGTAGTTTCACCGGTCGTTTGCTCACTTGTGGTTGGCATGTCTGACGTGACAGAGTGTGTTGTCGTCGTATCAGTGGAGCTGCTCGAGGTCGGATTGAGCTTCGTCGAGTCAACGGTAGATGAAGCCGTTTCTGTAATTGTAGTTTCACCGGTCGTTTGCACACTTGTGGTTGGAATAGTTGACGCGGCCGTCGTATCAGTGGAGCTGCTCGAGGTCGGAATGAGCGTCGTCGAGTCAGCGGTGGATGGAGCCGTTTCTGTAGATGTAGTTGCACCGGTCGTTTGCACACTTGTTGTTGGAATAGTCGACGCGGCCGTCGTATCAGTGGAGCTGCTCGAGGTCGGAGTGAGCGTCGTCGAGTCAGCGGTGGATGAAGCCGTTTCTGTAGTTGTAGTTTCACCGGTCGTTTGCACACTTGTGGGTGGAATGGTTGATGCGGCAGAGAGCGTAGTCGTTGTATCAGCGGAGCTGCTCGAGGTCGGAGTGAGCGTCGTCGAGTCAGCGGTGGATGAAGCCGTTTCTGTAGTTGTAGTTTCACCGGTCGTTTGCACACTCGTGGTTGGCATGTCTGACGTGACAAAGTGTGTTGTCGTCGTATCAGTGGAGCTACTCGAGGTCGGGATGAGCGTCGTTGAGTCAGCGGTGGATGGAGCCGTTTCTGTATATGTAGTTGCACCGGTCGTTTGCCCACTTGTTGTTGGCATGTCTGACGTGACAGAGTGTGTTGTCGTCGCATCAGTGGAGCTGTTCGAGGTCGGTGTGAGCGTCGTCGAGTCAGCGGTGGATGAATCCATTTCTGTAGTTGTAGTTTCACCGGTCGTTTGCACACTTGTGGTTCGAATAGTGGACGCGGCAGACAGCGTAATCGTCGTATCAGTGGAGCTGCTCGAGGTTGAAATGAGCGTCGTCGAGTCAGCGGTGGATGAATCCGTTTCTGTAGATGTAGTTGCACCGGTCGTTTGCACACTTGTTGTTGGAGTAGTTGACGTGACAGAGTGTGTTGTCGTCGTGTCAGTGGAGCTGCTCGAGGTCGGAATGAGCGTCGTCGAGTCAACGATAGATGAAGCCGTTTCAGTAAATGTATTTTTACCGGTCGTTTGCACACTTGTAGTTGGAATAGTTGACGCGGCCGTCGTATCAGTGGAGCTGCTCGAGGTTGGAGTGAGCGTCGTCGATGTAGCGGTGGATGAAGCCGTTTCTGTAGTTGTAGTTTCACCGGTCGTTTGCTCACTTGTGGTTGGCATGTCTGACGTGGCAGAGTGTGTGGTCGTCGTATCAGTGGAGCTGCTCGATCTGGGAGTGAGCGTCGTCGAGTCAGCGGTGGATGAATCCGTTTCTGTAGTTGTAGTTTCACCGGTCGTTCGCACACTTGTGGTTAGATTAGTTGACGCGGCCGTCGTATCAGTGTAGCTGCTCGAGGTCGGAGTGAACGTCGTCGAGTCAGCGGTGGATGGAGCCGTTTCTGTAGATGTAGTTGCACCGGTCGTTTGCACACTTGTTGTTGGAATAGTTGACGCGGCCGTCGTATCAGTGGAGCTGCTCGAGGTCGAAGTGAGCATCGTCGAGTCTGCGGTGGATGAAGCCGTTTCTGTAGTTGTAGTTTCACCGGTCGTTTGCACACTTGTGGGTGGGATGGTTGATGCGGCAGAGAGCGTAGTCGTCGTATCAGCGGAGCTGCTCGAGGTCGGAGTGAACGTCGTCGAGTCAGCGGTGGATGAAGCCGTTTCTGTAGTTGTAGTTTCACCGGTCGTTTGCACACTCATGGTTGGCATGTCTGACGTGACAGAGTGTGTTGTCGTCGTATCAGTGGAGCTGCTCGAGGTCGGGATGAGTGTCGTCGAGTCAGCAGTGGATGAAGCCGTTTCTGTATATGTAGTTGCACCGTTCGTTTGCCCACTTGTTGTTGGCATGTCTGACGTGACAGAGTGTGTTGTCGTCGTATCAGTGGAGCTGCTCGAGGTCGGAGTGAGCGTCGTCAAGTCAGCGGTGGATGTTTTCGTTTCTGTAGTTGTAGTTTCACCGGTCGTTTGCACATTTGTGGTTTGAATAGTTGACGCGGCAGACAGCGTAGTCGTCGTATTAGTGGAGCTGCTCGAGGTCGGAATGAGCGTCGTCCAGTCAGCGGTGGATAAAGCCGTTTCTGTAATTGTAGTTTCACCGGTCGTTTGCACACTTGTGGTTGGCATGGCTGACGTGACAGAGTGTTTTGTCGTCGTATCAGTGGAGCTGATCGAGGTCGGAATGAGCGTCGTCGAGACAACGGTGGATGAAGCCGTTTCTGTAGTTGTAGTTTCACCGGTCGTTTGCACGTTTGTGGTTGGAATAGTTGACGCGGCCGTCGTATCAATGAAGCTGCTCGAGGTCGGAGTGAGCGTCGTCGAGTCAGCGGTGGACGAAGCCGTTTTTGTTGTTGTAGTTTCACCGGTCGTTTGCACACTTGTGGTTAGAATGGCTGACGTGACAGAATTTGTTATCGTCGTATCAGTGGAGCTGATCGAGGTCGGAATGAGCGTCGTTGAGACAGCGGTGGATGAAGCCGTTTCTGTAGTTGTAGTTTCACCGGTCGTTTGCACACTTGTTGTTGAAATAGTTGACGCGGCCGTCGTATTAGTGGAGCTGCTCGAGGTCGGAGTGAACGTCGTCGAGTCAGCGGTGGATGAAGCCGTTTCTGTAGTTGTAGTTTCACCGGTCGTTTGCACACTTGTGGTTGGCATGTCTGACGTGACAGAGTGTGTTGTCGTCGTATCAGTGGAGCTGCCCGATCTCGGAGTGAGCGTCGTCGAGTCAGCGGTAGATGAAGCCGTTTCTGTAATTGTAGTTTCACCGGTCGTTTGCACACTTGTGGTTGGAATAGTTGACGCGGCCGTCGTATCAGTGAAGCTGCTCGAGGTCGGAACTAGCGTCGTCGAGTCAGCGGTGGATGGAGCCGTTTCTGTAGATGTAGTTGCACCGGTCGTTTGCACACTTGTTGTTGGAATATTTGACGCGGCCGTCGTATCAGTGGAGCTGCTCGAGGTCGGAGTGAGCATCGTCGAGTCAGCGGTGGATGAAGCCGTTTCTGTAGTTGTAGTTTTACCGGTCGTTTGCACACTTGTGGGTGAAATGGTTGATGCGGCAGAGAGCGTAGTCGTCGTATCAGCGGAGCTGCTCGAGGTCGGAGTGAGCGTCGTCGAGTCAGCGGTGGATGAAGCCGTTTCTGTAGTTGTAGTTTCACCGGTCGTTTGCACACTCGTGGTTGGCATGTCTGACGTGACAGAGTGTGTTGTCGTCGTATCAGCAAAGCTGCTCGAGGTCGGAGTGAGCGTCGTCGAGTCAGCGGTGGATGAAGCCGTTTCTGTAGTTGTAGTTTCACCGGTCGTTTGCACACTCGTGGTTGGAATAGTTGACGCGGGCGTTGTATCAGTGGACCTGCTCGAGGTCGAAATGAGCGTCGTCGAGTCAGCGGTGGATGGAGCCGTTTCTGTAGATGTAGTTGCACCGGTCGTTTGCACACTTGTTGTTGGATTAGTTGACGCGGCCGTCGTATCAGTGGAGCTGCTCGAGGTCGGAGTGAGCATCGTCGAGTCAGCGGTGGATGAAGCCGTTTCTGTAGTTGTAGTTTCACCGGTCGTTTGCACACTTGTGGGTGGAATGGTTGATGCGGCAGAGAGCGTAGTCGTCGTATCAGCAAAGCTGCTCGAGGTCGGAGTGAGCGTCGTCGAGTCAGCGGTGGATGAAGCCGTTTCTGTAGTTGTAGTTTCACCGGTCGTTTGCACACTCGTGGTTGGCATGTCTGACGTGACAGAGTGTGTTGTCGTCGTATCAGTGGAGCTGCTCGAGGTCGGGATGAGTGTCGTCGAGTCAGCGGTGAATGAAGCCGTTTCTGTATATGTAGTTGCACCGGTCGTTCGCACACTTGTGGTTAGATTAGTTGACGCGGCCGTCGTATCAGTGTAGCTGCTCGAGGTCGGAGTGAACGTCGTCGAGTCAGCGGTGGATGGAGCCGTTTCTGTAGATGTAGTTGCACCGGTCGTTTGCACACTTGTTGTTGGAATAGTTGACGCGGCCGTCGTGTCAGTGGAGCTGCTCGAGGTCGAAGTGAGCATCGTCGAGTCTGCGGTGGATGAAGCCGTTTCTGTAGTTGTAGTTTCACCGGTCGTTTGCACACTTGTGGGTGGGATGGTTGATGCGGCAGAGAGCGTAGTCGTCGTATCAGCGGAGCTGCTCGAGGTCGGAGTGAACGTCGTCGAGTCAGCGGTGGATGAAGCCGTTTCTGTAGTTGTAGTTTCACCGGTCGTTTGCACACTCATGGTTGGCATGTCTGACGTGACAGAGTGTGTTGTCGTCGTATCAGTGGAGCTGCTCGAGGTCGGGATGAGTGTCGTCGAGTCAGCAGTGGATGAAGCCGTTTCTGTATATGTAGTTGCACCGTTCGTTTGCCCACTTGTTGTTGGCATGTCTGACGTGACAGAGTGTGTTGTCGTCGTATCAGTGGAGCTGCTCGAGGTCGGAGTGAGCGTCGTCAAGTCAGCGGTGGATGTTTTCGTTTCTGTAGTTGTAGTTTCACCGGTCGTTTGCACATTTGTGGTTTGAATAGTTGACGCGGCAGACAGCGTAGTCGTCGTATTAGTGGAGCTGCTCGAGGTCGGAATGAGCGTCGTCCAGTCAGCGGTGGATAAAGCCGTTTCTGTAATTGTAGTTTCACCGGTCGTTTGCACACTTGTGGTTGGCATGGCTGACGTGACAGAGTGTTTTGTCGTCGTATCAGTGGAGCTGATCGAGGTCGGAATGAGCGTCGTCGAGACAACGGTGGATGAAGCCGTTTCTGTAGTTGTAGTTTCACCGGTCGTTTGCACGTTTGTGGTTGGAATAGTTGACGCGGCCGTCGTATCAATGAAGCTGCTCGAGGTCGGAGTGAGCGTCGTCGAGTCAGCGGTGGACGAAGCCGTTTTTGTTGTTGTAGTTTCACCGGTCGTTTGCACACTTGTGGTTAGAATGGCTGACGTGACAGAATTTGTTGTCGTCGTATCAGTGGAGCTGATCGAGGTCGGAATGAGCGTCGTTGAGACAGCGGTGGATGAAGCCGTTTCTGTAGTTGTAGTTTCACCGGTCGTTTGCACACTTGTTGTTGAAATAGTTGACGCGGCCGTCGTATTAGTGGAGCTGCTCGAGGTCGGAGTGAACGTCGTCGAGTCAGCGGTGGATGAAGCCGTTTCTGTAGTTGTAGTTTCACCGGTCGTTTGCACACTCGTGGTTGGAATAGTTGACGCGGGCGTTGTATCAGTGGACCTGCTCGAGGTCGAAATGAGCGTCGTCGAGTCAGCGGTGGATGGAGCCGTTTCTGTAGATGTAGTTGCACCGGTCGTTTGCACACTTGTTGTTGGATTAGTTGACGCAACCGTCGTATCAGTGGAGCTGCTCGAGGTCGGAGTGAGCATCGTCGAGTCAGCGGTGGATGAAGCCGTTTCTGTAGTTGTAGTTTCACCGGTCGTTTGCACACTTGTGGGTGGAATGGTTGATGCGGCAGAGAGCGTAGTCGTCGTATCAGCAAAGCTGCTCGAGGTCGGAGTGAGCGTCGTCGAGTCAGCGGTGGATGAAGCCGTTTCTGTAGTTGTAGTTTCACCGGTCGTTTGCACACTCGTGGTTGGCATGTCTGACGTGACAGAGTGTGTTGTCGTCGTATCAGTGGAGCTGCTCGAGGTCGGGATGAGTGTCGTCGAGTCAGCGGTGAATGAAGCCGTTTCTGTATATGTAGTTGCACCGGTCGTTTGCCCACTTGTTGTTGGCATGTCTGACGTGACAGAGTGTGTTGTCGTCGTATCAGTGAAGCTGTTCGAGGTCGGAGTGAGCGTCGTCGAGTCAGCGGTGGATGAATCCGTTTCTGTAGTTGTAGTTTCACCGGTCGTTTGCACACTTGTGGTTTGAATAGTGGACGCGGCAGACAGCGTAGTCGTCGTATCAGTGGGGCTGCTCGAGGTTGGAATGAGCGTCGTCGAGTCAGCGGTGGATGAATCCGTTTCTGTAGGTGTAGTTGCACCGGTCGTTTGCACACTTGTTGTTGGAATAGTTGATGTGACAGAGTGTGTTGTCGTCGTATCAGTGGAGTTGCTCGAGGTCGGAATGAGCGTCGTCGAGTCAACGGTAGATGAAGCCGTTTCTGTAATTGTAGTTTTACCGGTCGTTTGCACACTTGTAGTTGGAATAGTTGACGCGGCCGTCGTATCAGTGGAGCTGCTCGAGGTTGGAGTGAGCGTCGTCGAGTCAGCGGTGGATGAAGCCGTTTCTATAGTTGTAGTTTCACCGGTCGTTTGCTCACTTGTGGTTGGCATGTCTGACGTGGCAGAGTGTGTTGTCGTCGTATCAGTGGAGCTGCTCGAGGTCGGAGTGACCGTCGTCAAGTCAGCGGTGGATGAAGCCGTTTCTGTAGTTGTATTTTCACCGGTCAATTGCACACTTGTAGTTGGAAAAGTTGACGTGACAGAGTGTGTTGTCGTCGTATCAATAGAGCTGCTCGAGGTCGGAGTGAGCGTCGTCGAGTCAGCGGTGGATGAAGCTGTTTCTGTAGTTGTAGTTTCACCGGTCGTTTGCACACTTGTGAGTGGAATGGTTGATGCGGCAGAGAGCGTAGTCGTCGTATCAGCGGAGCTGCTCGAGGTCGGAGTGAGCGTCGTCGAGTCAGCGGTGGATGAAGCCGTTTCTGTAGTTGTAGTTTCACCGGTCGTTTGCACATTTGTTGTTGGCATGTCTGACGTGACAGAGTGTGTTGTCGTCGTATCAGTGGAGCTGCTCGAGGTCGGAGTGAGCGTCGTCGAGTCAGCGGTGAATGAATCCGCTTCTGTAGTTGTAGTTTCACCGGTCGTTTGCACACTTGTGGTTTGAATAGTAAACGCGGCAGACAGCGTAGTCGTCGTATGAGTGGAGCTGCTCGAGGTTGGAATGAGCGTCGTCGAGTCAGCGGTGGATGAATCCGTTTCTGTAGGTGTAGTTGCACCGGTCGTTTGCACACTTGTTGTTGGAATAGTTGACGCGGCCGTCGTATCAGTGGAGCTGCTCGAGGTTGGAGTGAGCGTCGTCGAGTCAGCGGTGGATGAAGCCGTTTCTGTAGTTGTAGTTTCACCGGTCGTTTGCTCACTTGTGGTTGGCGTGTCTGACGTGGCAGTGTGTGTTGTCGTCGTATCAGTAGAGCTGGTCGAGGTCGGAATGAGCGTCGTCAAGTCAACGGTAGATGAAGCCGTTTCTGTAATTGTAGTTTTACCGGTCGTTTGCACACTTGTAGTTGGAATAGTTGACGCGGCCGTCGTATCAGTGGAGCTACTCGAGGTTGGAGTGAGCGTCGTCGAGTCAGCGGTGAATGAAGCCGTTTCTGTAGTTGTAGTTTCACCGGTCGTTTGCTCACTTGTGGTTGGCATGTCTGACGTGGCAGAGTGTGTTGTCGTCGTATCAGTGGAGCTGCTCGAGGTCGGAGTGACCGTCGTCAAGTCAGCGGTGGATGAAGCCGTTTCTGTTGGAAAAGTTGACGTGACAGAGTGTGTTGTCGTCGTATCAATGGAGCTGCTCAATCTGGGAGTGAGCGTCGTCGAGTCAGCGGTAGATGAATCCGTTTCTGTAGTTGTAGTTTCACCGGTCGTTTGCACACTTGTAGTTGAAAAAGTTGACGTGACAGAGTGTGTTGTCGTTGTATCAGTGGAGCTGCTCGATCTGGGAGTGAGCGTCGTCGAGTCAGCGGTCGATGAAGCCGTTTTTGTATATGTAGTTGCACCGGTCGTTTGCACACTTGTTGTTGGAATAGTTGACGCGGCCGTCGTATCAGTGGAGCTGCTCGAGGTTGGAGTGAGCGTCGTCGAGTCAGCGGTGGATGAAGCCGTTTCTGTAGTTGTAGTTTCACCGGTCGTTTGCTCACTAGTGGTTGGCATGTCTGACGTGGCAGTGTGTGTTGTCGTCGTATCAGTAGAGCTGGTCGAGGTCGGAATGAGCGTCGTCAAGTCAACGGTAGATGAAGCCGTTTCTGTAATTGTAGTTTTACCGGTCGTTTGCACACTTGTAGTTGGAATAGTTGACGCGGCCGTCGTATCAGTGGAGCTGCTCGAGGTTGGAGTGAGCGTCGTCGAGTCAGCGGTGAATGAAGCCGTTTCTGTAGTTGTAGTTTCACCGGTCGTTTGCTCACTTGTGGTTGGCATGTCTGACAAGGCAGAGTGTGTTGTCGTCGTATCAGTGGAGCTGCTCGAGGTCGGAGTGACCGTCGTCAAGTTAGCGGTGGATGAAGCCGTTTCTGTAGTTGTACTTTCACCAGTCGTTTGCACACTTGTAGTTGGAAAAGTTGACGTGACAGAGTGTGTTGTCGTCGTATCAATGGAGCTGCTCAATCTGGGAGTGAGCGTCGTCGAGTCAGCGGTAGATGAATCCGTTTCTGTAGTTGTAGTTTCACCGGTCGTTTGCACACTTGTAGTTGAAAAAGTTGACGTGACAGAGTGTGTTGTCGTTGTATCAGTGGAGCTGCTCGATCTGGGAGTGAGCGTCGTCGAGTCAGCGGTCGATGAAGCCGTTTTTGTATATGTAGTTGCACCGGTCGTTTGCACACTTGTTGTTGGAACAGTTGACGCGGCCGTCGTATCAGTGGAGCTGCTCGAGGTCGGAGTGAGCGTCGTCGAGTCAGCGGTGGTTGAAACCGTTTCTGTAGTTGTAGTTTCACCGGTCGTTTGTTCACTTGTGGTTGGCTTGACTGACGTGACAGAGTGTGTTGTCGTCGTATCAGTGGAGCTGCTCGAGGTCGGAGTGAGCGTCGTCAAGTCAGCGATGGATGAATTCGTTTCTGTAGTTGTAGTTTCACCGGTCGTTTGCACACTTGTGGTTTGAATAGTTGACGCGGCAGAGAGCGTAGTCGTCGTATTAGTGGAGCTGCTCGAGGTCGGAATGAGCGTCGTCGAGTCAGCGGTGGATGAAGCCGTTTCTGTAGTTGTAGTTTCACCGGTCGTTTGCACTTTTGTGGTTGAAATAGTTGACGCGGCCGTCGTATCAGTGGAGCTGCTCGAGGTCGGAGTGAGCGTTGTCGAGTCAGCGGTGGATGAAGCCGTTTCTGTTGTTGTAGTTTTACCGGTCGTTTGCACACTTGTGGTCAGAATGGCTGACGTGACAGAATTTGTTGTCGTCGTATCAGTGGAGCTGCTCGAGGTCGGAATGAGCGTCGTCGAGTCAACGGTGGACGAAGCCGTTTCTGTAGTTGTAGTTTCACCGGTCGTTTGCACTTTTGTGGTTGGAATAGTTGACGCGGCCGTCGTATCAGTGGAGCTGCTCGAGGTCGGAGTGAGCGTTGTCGAGTCAGCGGTGGATGAATCCGTTTCTGTAGTTGTAGTTTCACCGGTCGTTTGCACACTTGTGGTTGGCATGTCTGACGTGACAGAGTGTGTTGTCGTCGTATCAGTGGAGCTGATCGAGGTCGGAATGAGCGTCGTCGAGACAGCGGTGGATGAAGTCGTTTCTGTAGTTGTAGTTTCACCGGTCGTTTGCACACTTGTGGTTGGCATGTTTGACGTGACAGAGTGTGTTGTAGTCGTATCAGTGGAGCTGCTCGAGGTCGGAGTGAGCGTTGTCGAGTCAGCGGTGGATGAATCCGTTTCTGTAGTTGTAGTTTCACCGGTCGTTTGCACACTTGTGGTTGGCATGTCTGACGTGACAGAGTGTGTTGTCGTCGTATCAGTGGAGCTGATCGAGGTCGGAATGAGCGTCGTCGAGACAGCGGTGGATGAAGTCGTTTCTGTAGTTGTAGTTTCACCGGTCGTTTGCACACTTGTGGTTGGCATGTTTGACGTGACAGAGTGTGTTGTCGTCGTATCAGTGAAGCTGCTCGATCTCGGAGTGAGCGTCGTCGAGTCAGCGGTGGATGAAGCCGTTTCTGTAGTTGTAGTTTCACCGGTCGTTTGCTCACTTGTGGTTGGCATGTCTGACGTGACAGAGTAAGTTGTCGTCGTATCAGTGGAGCTGCCCGATCTCGGAGTGAGCGTCGTCGAGTCAGCGGTGGATGAATCCTTTTCTGTAGTTGTAGTTTCACCGGTTGTTTGCACACTTGTGGGTGGAATAGTTGACGCGGCCGTCGTATCAGTGGAGCTGCTCGAGGTCGGAATGAGCGTCGTCGAGTCAGCGGTGGTTGAAGCCGTTTCTGTAGGTGTAATTGCACCGGTCGTTTGCACACTTGTTGTTGGAATAATTGACGCGGCCGTCGTGTCAGTGGAGCTGCTCGAGGTCGGAGTGAGCGTCGTCGAGTCAGCGGTGGATGAAGCCGTTTCTGTAGTTGTAGTTTCACCGGTCGTTTGCACACTTGTGGTTGGCATGTCTGACGTGACAGAGTGTGTTGTCGTCGTATCAGTGGAGCTGCTCGAGGTCGGATTGAGCTTCGTCGAGTCAACGGTAGATGAAGCCGTTTCTGTAATTGTAGTTTCACCGGTCGTTTGCACACTTGTGGTTGGAATAATTGACGCGGCCGTCGTATCAGTGGAGCTGCTCGAGGTCGGAATGAGCGTCGTCGAGTCAGCGGTGGATAGAGCCGTTTCTGTAGATGTAGTTGCACCGGTCGTTTGCACACTTGTTGTTGGAATAGTTGACGCGGCCGTCGTATCAATGGAGCTGCTCAATCTGGGAGTGAGCGTCGTCGAGTCAGCGGTAGATGAATCCGTTTCTGTAGTTGTAGTTTCACCGGTCGTTTGCACACTTGTAGTTGAAAAAGTTGACGTGACAGAGTGTGTTGTCGTTGTATCAGTGGAGCTGCTCGATCTGGGAGTGAGCGTCGTCGAGTCAGCGGTCGATGAAGCCGTTTTTGTATATGTAGTTGCACCGGTCGTTTGCACACTTGTTGTTGGAACAGTTGACGCGGCCGTCGTATCAGTGGAGCTGCTCGAGGTCGGAGTGAGCGTCGTCGAGTCAGCGGTGGTTGAAACCGTTTCTGTAGTTGTAGTTTCACCGGTCGTTTGTTCACTTGTGGTTGGCTTGACTGACGTGACAGAGTGTGTTGTCGTCGTATCAGTGGAGCTGCTCGAGGTCGGAGTGAGCGTCGTCAAGTCAGCGATGGATGAATTCGTTTCTGTAGTTGTAGTTTCACCGGTCGTTTGCACACTTGTGGTTTGAATAGTTGACGCGGCAGAGAGCGTAGTCGTCGTATTAGTGGAGCTGCTCGAGGTCGGAATGAGCGTCGTCGAGTCAGCGGTGGATGAAGCCGTTTCTGTAGTTGTAGTTTCACCGGTCGTTTGCACTTTTGTGGTTGAAATAGTTGACGCGGCCGTCGTATCAGTGGAGCTGCTCGAGGTCGGAGTGAGCGTTGTCGAGTCAGCGGTGGATGAAGCCGTTTCTGTTGTTGTAGTTTTACCGGTCGTTTGCACACTTGTGGTCAGAATGGCTGACGTGACAGAATTTGTTGTCGTCGTATCAGTGGAGCTGCTCGAGGTCGGAATGAGCGTCGTCGAGTCAACGGTGGACGAAGCCGTTTCTGTAGTTGTAGTTTCACCGGTCGTTTGCACTTTTGTGGTTGGAATAGTTGACGCGGCCGTCGTATCAGTGGAGCTGCTCGAGGTCGGAGTGAGCGTTGTCGAGTCAGCGGTGGATGAATCCGTTTCTGTAGTTGTAGTTTCACCGGTCGTTTGCACACTTGTGGTTGGCATGTCTGACGTGACAGAGTGTGTTGTCGTCGTATCAGTGGAGCTGATCGAGGTCGGAATGAGCGTCGTCGAGACAGCGGTGGATGAAGTCGTTTCTGTAGTTGTAGTTTCACCGGTCGTTTGCACACTTGTGGTTGGCATGTTTGACGTGACAGAGTGTGTTGTAGTCGTATCAGTGGAGCTGCTCGAGGTCGGAGTGAGCGTTGTCGAGTCAGCGGTGGATGAATCCGTTTCTGTAGTTGTAGTTTCACCGGTCGTTTGCACACTTGTGGTTGGCATGTCTGACGTGACAGAGTGTGTTGTCGTCGTATCAGTGGAGCTGATCGAGGTCGGAATGAGCGTCGTCGAGACAGCGGTGGATGAAGTCGTTTCTGTAGTTGTAGTTTCACCGGTCGTTTGCACACTTGTGGTTGGCATGTTTGACGTGACAGAGTGTGTTGTCGTCGTATCAGTGAAGCTGCTCGATCTCGGAGTGAGCGTCGTCGAGTCAGCGGTGGATGAAGCCGTTTCTGTAGTTGTAGTTTCACCGGTCGTTTGCTCACTTGTGGTTGGCATGTCTGACGTGACAGAGTAAGTTGTCGTCGTATCAGTGGAGCTGCCCGATCTCGGAGTGAGCGTCGTCGAGTCAGCGGTGGATGAATCCTTTTCTGTAGTTGTAGTTTCACCGGTTGTTTGCACACTTGTGGGTGGAATAGTTGACGCGGCCGTCGTATCAGTGGAGCTGCTCGAGGTCGGAATGAGCGTCGTCGAGTCAGCGGTGGTTGAAGCCGTTTCTGTAGGTGTAATTGCACCGGTCGTTTGCACACTTGTTGTTGGAATAATTGACGCGGCCGTCGTGTCAGTGGAGCTGCTCGAGGTCGGAGTGAGCGTCGTCGAGTCAGCGGTGGATGAAGCCGTTTCTGTAGTTGTAGTTTCACCGGTCGTTTGCACACTTGTGGTTGGCATGTCTGACGTGACAGAGTGTGTTGTCGTCGTATCAGTGGAGCTGCTCGAGGTCGGATTGAGCTTCGTCGAGTCAACGGTAGATGAAGCCGTTTCTGTAATTGTAGTTTCACCGGTCGTTTGCACACTTGTGGTTGGAATAATTGACGCGGCCGTCGTATCAGTGGAGCTGCTCGAGGTCGGAATGAGCGTCGTCGAGTCAGCGGTGGATAGAGCCGTTTCTGTAGATGTAGTTGCACCGGTCGTTTGCACACTTGTTGTTGGAATAGTTGACGCGGCCGTCGTATCAGTGGAGCTGCTCGAGGTCGGAGTGAGCGTCGTCGAGTCAGCGGTGGATGAAGCCGTTTCTGTAGTTGTAGTTTCACCGGTCGTTTGCACACTTGTGGGTGGAATGGTTGATGCGGCAGAGAGCGTAGTCGTCGTATCAGCGGAGCTGCTCGAGGTCAGAGTGAGCGTCGTCGAGTCAGCGGTGGATGGAGCCGTTTCTGTAGTACTAGTTTCACCGGTCGTTTGCACACTCGTGGTTGGCATGTCTGACGTGACAGAGTGTGTTGTCGTCGTATCAGTGGAGCTGCTCGAGGTCGGGATGAGCGTCGTCGAGTCAGCGGTGGATGAAGCCGTTTCTGTATATGTAGTTGCACCGGTCGTTTGCCCACTTGTTGTTAGCATGTCTGACGTGACAGAGTGTGTTGTCGTCGTATCAGTGAAGCTGTTCGAGGTCGGAGTGAGCGTCGTCGAGTCAGCGGTGGATGAATCCGTTTCTGTAGTTGTAGTTTCACCGGTCGTTTGCACACTTGTGGTTTGAATAGTGGACGCGTCAGACAGCGTAGTCGTCGTATCAGTGGATCTGCTCGAGGTTGGAATGAGCGTCGTCGAGTCAGCGGTGGATGAATCCGTTTCTGTAGGTGTAGTTGCACCGGTCGTTTGCACACTTGTTGTTGGAATAGTTGACGTGACAGAGTATGTTGTCGTCGTATCAGTGGAGCTGCTCGAGGTCGGAGTGAGCGTCGTCGAGTCAACGGTAGATGAAGCCGTTTCTGTAATTGTAGTTTTACCGGTCGTTTGCACGTTTGTAGTTGGAATAGTTGACGCGGCCGTCGTATCAGTGGAGCTGCTCGAGGTTAGAGTGAGCGTCGTCGAGTCAGCTGTGGATGAAGCCGTTTCTGTAGTTGTAGTTTCACCGGTCGTTTGCTCACTTGTGGTTGGCATGTCTGACGTGGCAGAGTGTGTTGTCGTCGTATCAGTGGAGCTGCTCGAGGTCAGAGTGACCGTCGTCAAGTCAGCGGTGGATGAAGCCGTTTCTGTAGTTGTACTTTCAACGGTCGTTTGCACACTTGTAGTTGGAAAAGTTGACGTGACAGAGTGTGTTGTCGTCGTATCAGTGGAGCTGCTCGATCTGGGAGTGAGCGTCGTCGTGTCAGCGGTGGATGAATCCGTTTCTGTAGTTGTAGTTTCACCGGTCGTTTGCACACTTGTAGTTGAAAAAGTTGACGTGACAGAGTGTGTTGTCGTTGTATCAGTGGAGCTGCTCGATCTGGGAGTGAGCGTTGTCGAGTCAGCGGTGGATGAAGCCGTTTCTGTATATGTAGTTGCACCGGTCGTTTGCACACTTGTTGTTGGAACAGTTGACGCGGCCGTCGTATCAGTGGAGCTGCTTGAGGTCGGAGTGAGCGTCGTCGAGTCAGCGGTGGTTGAAACCGTTTCTGTAGTTGTAGTTTCACAGGTCGTTTGTTCACTTGTGGTTGGCTTTTCTGACGTGACAGATTGTGTTGTCGTCGTATCAGTGGAGCTGCTCGAGGTCGGAGTGAGCGTCGTCAAGTCAGCGGTGGATGAATTCGTTTCTGTAGTTGTAGTTTCACCGGTCGTTTGCACACTTGTGGTTGGCATGGCTGACGTGACAGAGTGTGTTGTCGTCGTATCAGTGGAGCTGATCGAGGTCGGAATGAGCGTCGTCGAGACAACGGTGGATGAAGCCGTTTCTGTAGTTGTAGTTTCACCGGTCGTTTGCACTTTTGTGGTTGGAATAGTTGACGCGGCCGTCGTCTCAGTGGAGCTGCTCGAGGTCGGAGTGAGCGTCGTCGAGTCAACGGTGGATGAAGCTTTTTGAGTTGTTGTGGCTTTGTTGGTTGGCTCGACACGTGTTGATGGAATAGTGGACGTGGCGGATATTGTAGTCGTTAATCCTGTCGCTTGCATGGTTGCAGTAGATGGAGCAGCTTTTCTGCAACATATTTTGTCACTTCCGCCACCACTCAATCCCAAACACATATGAAACACTTATATACACTATGGAGGCATTTATTATAAACATGGTTTATTGTTATTTCTCTTGCAGTGACTCTGTGCTAGTGCATAGACATATTATGTGCCTGTGAGTGCGGTGGACATGTGTACATACGGCAATCACTGCACACAACATCGAGATAGACACTAGGTAACATTTACACAAATTTGTGTGGAAATGGTTCGCAGAGGGCTTGGGTCGAAGTACACACACGAAAACGACATGTCGCGAGAAGATGACTGTAAAGTTTACAAATGTTAGATCACGAAAGACATAAGAGAGGAAGAATGCGCGAGTTGACCGCGAAAAAATTGGAGGCGCTTGTTTCAGGCAGGTACAAAAAAGAGGCAGATATAACATATTTTAACAAAATTTTGCGACAGCGAGATAGAAGGAGAACGTTTAAAATAAAGTAAATGCGAGAGCGGTCGAGCGCGTGTATAGAAAAGAGGGAAAGAGGAAGAGAGGAAGAAAGAGATGCGAGAGCAGACGGAGAAGAAAAACAGAGAAGAGAAATCATTGAGCGCGTCAAAACATCAGAAAGTGTTACAAAATACATCAATTAGGAGTAACAAAAACATATTTCACATGCGAATAACATGACATTACATGAGACATGAGATTTTTTTTAATATAGATTTGAACTTTGAAAGAAAAAAGCGCGCGCAAAAATTG
Source organism: Rhabditoides inermis (assembly GCA_963966185.1). NCBI lineage: Eukaryota > Metazoa > Nematoda > Chromadorea > Rhabditida > Rhabditidae > Rhabditoides > Rhabditoides inermis. Next base: position 574,763 of record CAWZYM010000149.1, read on the forward strand.
AAAGAGCGCATGCAAGCCAGAGATCGAAAGAGTGAGTAAGAGAGAAAGAGATTGCGTGTTTTGAATAGTCGTACGCGATAGAATGTAATATATAAAAAAGACACGTTTTTCGAGAAAATGATACAATAATATAAATATAACTCATGAATCACATTATCGCACAACTTCCAAACCTTTGCTCTGAAAAACTTTATTAGATTTCTTCAAACTCACCTTTTTGTTCACTTACCTTGAACTTGGACACGCTCAAACAACCTTACCTCAAGTGAAAAATCGTGAGAGCAAAAACAGTAAAGTGTTCACTCTTTCTCGCGCTTGGCAAGAAAGAGTGTTGCTCTTCCAGCCACCTACCATTCGTCTTCCATCGTCGCTGATCGACCATGGAACAGCAAACTCGACGCAGAACAGTAAACGCGTGGTCAGTCTCTTCGAAACAGACTCTTCGATACGGTTGTGAAAGTGTTTTCAAAGAGACTGTCCGCAAGTAGTTTCCGGCCAGTCGATCAACTAGGACCCACCCGGTGGTGCTTTGTGTTGGTGTAGCCGTGCTCGCTGTGGTGCGACGCGTGCGATGGTGGTGCTGATGGTGATGGTGACCTCCTCCACCCACCTGCAGAATTTTTTTCTGGTTTACACTGAAAATTTCGATATTAAAGGATGTATCCGGGCAACATTTGTTTATGCCATAGTTTTTGCTTTGAAAGATGACTTTCATAATGGCTAGAAACACCTACTAGATGAAAAGTTCTAAAAAAAATTGTTTGAAATGAATTATCGCCGAAAATACAGGATTAGTCCATATTGGAGTTAGGCTATAACTAGCTGAAAAATGAAGTTTTTAAAAATCGGTCAACGCAGTTCCGGGGAACTCTCAAAAGCATTGCAATGATCCATTGAACACATTTTGATATCTTTTGAAATAACAGAGATATTGCGACTTGAAAGACGTCTCAGGGACTTCGTGGCGAGACCAATTTTTATTGCCCGTAGTCATCCTTTAAGGTGTTGTCAGTCTCTTCGAAATAGCCCCCTTCGCAACACGCTATTTGGTCGTGTTTCGAGAGCGTTTCGAAGTCAGTATCGAAAGCAGTTTCGAAGAGAGCGCTACTTAAATAATAACCGCCCACTTCTATGACGACAACGCTGGGCGGGCCGGGCGCCAGTCCGTTCGGGCCGGGCGGGAGCAGCACGTTCGGCGGGTGCGGAACTGCAAAGGAACAAGTCATGTCCCCCCCCCCATTCCTCGCCACTCACTCATGCCTGCGCCGCCGGGATAGGGCTGCGGGTACTGCGGGAACGGACCCATACCGGGGTAGGGCATGGGCTGGGGCATTGGCTGGCCGGGAAAAGGCATGGGCTGGCCGGGAAAGGGCATCGGCTGTGGCATGGGCATGGGCATAGGTTGCGGGTACATGGGTTGCATAGGTTGCATAGGTTGCATGGGCATAGGTGGCATTGGCTGTCCGGGCTGCATAGGCATTGGCATTCCACCCGGTGGCATGGGTTGCGGCGGCCCGGGCACCCACTGTCCGGGAGGCTGGTTAGGATTGCCGGGGTTGTGGCCTGGCGCAGGGACGGGGACGGACGCTGAGCTACTGGGGAGAGGAGCGGATGAAGTGGTTGTGGGGGTGGTGAGTGGGAGAGGCGAAGTGGTCGTGGATGGTGTCGTCGTCGTTGTCGTAGTTGAAGTCGTCGTGGTGTTGGGGCAACTGGAAAGGCGGGTGTGTGTGCGGATGTGATGGGACGAACTCACTATCCGCAAGAGTTGAGGCACTGTGCGTACATGAACGTGACGTAGCTCTCGACGTAGCACATGTAGGTCTTGTTGGCGCAGTCAGTAGTCGCGTCCACGCACGGCTCAAATATGCATTGTAAACAAATTTACAATCAAACGCTAAACGCTCAAAAACTTACAACACTCGGGTCGACCGGCGGCCGGTAGACCTCGCAACTGAAATCACGAGGTGTTCCAAAGTTTTCATTTGCATGTTCATGGTCAAATCCGTTGAAATATTCGGATCATCTTGCCTCACTGATAAACCGTATGTTGCTAGAAATCAGAGTACAATTTTTCTGTAGCGAACTCACTATCGGCAGGTGGCCGCGCACATCTTCTTCATGAACTCGAGGTACGTGGGCCGCGCGCAGTACTCCTTCTTCAACGCGCAGTCGTAGCCCACGTCCACGCAACTCTGAAAAAAGTGAAAATAAAAGTGGGGCTCAAACCGTTTGTCTTTTATTTTCTAGATCTCTACTAATTATTCAACTTGACGTAGCTAACTACTGATAGTTATTACGTAATACGTGTTTACGTGTACACTATCTACTGGTAGACTATTAGATTGAGATCGGTGACAGTAGAATGATTTATGATTAGCAAATGTATATAATATTATTCTGGGAGATAGTTCGCCAGATTACGGTAGAAAATCGATCTACCCTCGAGTCGCATTCGATCTACCTTCTAGTCGTGAGGAGACCCAAGCGCGCGCTTTCAAACGATAATATCGATCAAAGAAGCCGGCATGCGAATCAAAGAGGCCGCGCGACACTCGATCATTTGCCCGCGCTGTCTGGCATCTCTCGCTCGGAACTGAGTTTCGCCAACTGACCCCGGCTGGCAATAACAGAAACTATCCTCCAGGCGAAGACTATATGATGTATATGATGTGTAACCTACCAGTAGAGATTGCTCCAGTGAGTCGGCTCGTTTGTGGAGCGAATGCGAATCGGCTCCTAGATCGGCACATCTGAAGAAGTTATAATATTGTTTAGAGTATAAGAGTTTTTATGGAGTATGAGATTAACTTACAAGTTACAAGTTTTGGCACAAGTAGATCGCATTAGCGTGAACTGTTCCGGATCGGTGCATAGGTGGCGCTTATCGAAGCAGTCCGCCGCCGTGTCACTGAAAACGTAACATTTCAAAATAACTACAGTAACCTATATATATATATATATATATATATATATATATATATATATATATATATATATATATATATATATATATATATATATATATATATATATATATATATATATATATATATATATATATATATATATATACGTACTGTACTGTGACTACTATAGCATACTTGCACAACGGGTCTCCGGACGTAGCAAGCGGGCACCACGCGAAGATCCAGAACAGCCAAATGTGCCGCATCTAGAAACAAGTGAATGAAAGCTGCTTGAATGCTACTGGAACGAGTGAAAAACGAGCCGAAATGCGCTGGTCGAGGCTGTTCGTTGGACAATGCTGGATGGGTGGCGCGACGGGCAACGGCTACCGTACAGCGCGCGCGTGTTTGTGCAGCCGTGGTGTGAAACATGCAGTCGGGTGTACAAGCTGTGTTTGCATTGTTCCTCGCTCCGAATTTGGTGGATGCCACACACAAAAAAAACGCGAGCCGACATGATCTTTCGACATCCACGTTGCGGTGTTTCTATGAAAATCGGGTGGGGAAAATATGTGGGGACTGTGTACCGTACTCTCAACCCTAGACGTATGATGTATGCAGATACATTTTAGCATTTCCTAAGAAAACCTTGGGGTTCGAGGTACATATATTTGCAGCCAGCGGGAAACGGTCACCTTGAAACGCGCCTTTCTACCTCCTCCTCCTCTCTTCGCTCGGCCGCCCATCTTTTCCGATTTCAAGTGGATCAATGCAACCTTCCGGCCGAAACCATAATCGGTCACTACGCTGGACCGTAGCCCCGTGTCATTCTGATCTCGCCAGCCCCCACACTTTCTGACCGCCACTATGTGCCAGTCAGACCACTTCGTTACCAGTAGAACCGTCTACCGCATTATTGGTTCAATCATGCAGAGTCGGCAGGTGTGAGCGGTACAAAAGCGGCGCGCTCGGTTTCCGTTCACTCTCTCTCTCTCTCACTCTCACTCTATAGGAACACGTTTGTGTAGTGTGGATCGATGGAGAGTGAAAGCGCGCCTTGGAACGCGCGCGGGATGGATAGATCGAGCGGTCAGTGTGACCCCGATCCCCCTAGCGTACACCCTCTGCGACATGCAATGTGCGTGATATGCGTGTTCACTTTCGCTTTTTGCTGCCGGTTGCAAACTGTGTGTACCTTCCTCCTTGATTGCATCAACCAGTTTCAATTTGTGTTTCACCTGTCGCCGCCTCGCTGGTTGCCCTCATTTCTCCGTACGGTCGTGTTCTAGTCGGTTGATGATGTATGGGTAGTCGTTCTCATCTTCTCTTTGCAGCAGGTCATGCCCTCCCCCGCCTCGTCGCAACAGCTGCGCAGCAACGAGGACACACGTGAGTCGACTCTGAAAACTCATCCTTCGGATCCGTCTAATCTCCCGAATCATTGTGTCACTTATTCGGATCTGTTCACGCCGATTGAATTGGACTCAACTTTTCTCATCATACTCTTACTATGATTCTTTCATACGCACGTATCTGTCGACTGGAAGTAGTGGTAGTAAAAGTGGTCAGATAGGGCCCGAGTCAGAAACTCTGCTAGTAACACGTTGAGACATGGAACCGACATAGTATTCTGTGCTCGAGCATATTTTTGTGATAACTCTCCTTGCAGTGGTTCTCGTGACGGGCGCGTCTGGCTACGTGGGGTCGCACTGTGTGCGGCAGCTGATCGAAGAGGGGTATCGAGTGCGCGGCACCGTACGCTCACTCAACAACGCCAAGAAGGTGGGGCAAGTACTGTCTATAGGGATACTGTACTGGCAAGTACTGTACTGGTCTATTGGGATACTGTACTGGCAAATACTGTAGTGGTCTAGAGGGATAATGTACTGACAAGTCACTAGTACTGTACTAGTTTATAGGGATATAGATATATCTAGTGTGATGATACATTGGATAGAACTATACTATTGTCCGTTCTCTCATTGACGCCAAGAAGGTGATGCAACAGAAGTATTGAGAAAACTCAAATGGCGCGTAGTTTGACTTTGAAGAAACTAATACCTGTACTGCTAAGTAATGCACCTGGCTACTATTTTTGGATAGTTGATTCTGCCTGGTTGTCATATCATAATTGAACCGTCAAAATTATAATTTCTTCTAGGTGGCTCCGGTGAAGGCGCTGGACACGACGGGGAGGCTGGAGCTGGTCGAGGCGGACCTGATGAACGCCGACAAGTGGGCAGAGTGAGTCCCCCCCTCTCTCTCTCTCTTTCTATCCATCTTCCTTCTCTCCTCTCACTGTCTCGAGTTGTTGATGTACATATCCCCTCCATTCCACCCCCTCTCCCCTTTCTAGTGCCGTCTCTGGCTGCGACTACGTGCTTCACGTCGCGTCGCCCTTCCCCATCGTCGCCGATGAGGTACAGTTTGAGTTCTTCAATCGGTACTCGTTGGTCTTCTTTTTCGTCATCATTCGATTTGTGCCCGTCGAACTTTGATTCACCGATTTGAGTGTTTGAAAACGTTAAAACATCAACTGGTCACTGTTTTTGCCATGCTGTCAGTCGATTTTTGACCGAGTCTGTCTCCCAAAAAAGTTGTCAAGACACGCTTTGAGTCGTGCATCGAGACTGCGATAACGGGCACGCTGAACGTGTTGCGGGCATGTCAGCAGGTGGACGGGGTCAGGAAGGTCGTGCTCACCTCCAGCTGCGCCGCTGTCAATGGTACGCGTCTCTCTCTCTCCTCTCTCTCCCTTTCTCCCTCCCTCTCTCTCTCCTCCATCATCCCTGTCACTCCAGAGGGCCACGATCCGTCTCGCGTGTTCGACGAGACGAGCTGGACCGACGTCGACAGCAAAATGGTTCATCTTTTTTCAACCTATTTTGTGTGATTGCTGGAGGAATGTAGAATATAGTTCGAGGTACAGCAAGAGGATGCGTGGGTTATGTAGTGGGAATCACAGAGATTATGCGGTGGTAGTAGTGATTCCATATCTGTTGTACGAATTGTGAACGGCGTTGCTTACTCACGATCACTCCCAAGAGAAGAGTGCCGACTGGCTTTTCCTGTAGTGAAAATCTCAGAAGAAATTCACATCCTAATTTCAATTGCTCTCTTTTTATTTTCATTAACTGTGTAGTCACTTCGACAGAGGACACACTACCTTTGACTCTTCACCTCCCCCTCCCTCTGCAGGTGGATGCGTACGCCCGCAGCAAGACACTGGCCGAGAAGGCCGCCTGGCAGTTCATCGACGACCTGAACGGAATCAACAAGTTGGTGGTGACGTCACTTTGACGTGACGTCATTATTCTCCTTCTCGTTCCCTAGCGAGAGAAAGGCAGTGGAGAGAGAGAAAGATAGAAAGAGGTCTCCTTCTCGTTCCCTAGCGAGAGGAAGGCAGAGGAGAGAGAGAAAGATAGAAAGAGGGGAGAGAAAGAGAGATATGTAGAGAGATGGGGAAGATAAAGAGAGATAAATGAGAGTAGAGAGGGAGAGAGAGAGAGGAGAGAGAGAGTCAGTCCCTTCCAGGTTCACCCTCACTGTCATCAACCCGACCCTCGTGCTCGGTCCGCTGCTCATCGACGAGCAGGGATCGTCCATCACGGTACGCGACTATTCGCAGGATTACGCGAATCGCGATTATTCGCTGGAACCCGCGACTAATCGCCTCTTTTCAGATCATCCGCCGCTTCCTTAACATGGAGATGCCAGCCGTGCCCAAGCTCAACGTCAGTTTTTTTGCACTGTTTTTTATACTTGAAAATTTTCAATGAATGAAATGTGTATCACTTCTAGTTTATAACTTTGATATCCTCTCCCTCCATCCTCCGATATCCTGCTCCTCCAGATCGTTGCATTAAAGTTGTCTCAATCTTTGAAAACGTGCATGGAATAGTTCGACTGTGATTGCCCCCACCCTCTCCTTCAGATCGCTTGCGTGGACGTGCGTGACGTGGCTCGTGCTCACGTGGAGGCGATGCGCCGGCCCGAGACAGACGGACAACGCATACTCTGCACCGCACAGAGCAAGTGGTACGGGCTGGTTTACACTTTCTTATCTGTTAATAACGATAGTAGAGTAGCTCCAGCAGAGCAAGTGGTAAGATGTATCTGTCAACAGAGCAAGTGGTAAGTGGTTTGCTAGCAGATTGTCATGATTGCCAGCATATTGCAAAACAGGGGTTATGGTAGGAGAGTAGAGGTGGTAGGTAGGTAGAGAGTAGGTAGGAGTAGGAGACACAACATCACCGTTTTTCTTCCATTTCTTGAAAAGGTTTTGGAAAGTCTGTGTGTTGACAAGCACGTGCACGTTCACATTTTCAGAGATGTTGATTACTGTGGTTTTTCGGGGGCGACTCTAGCGTCAGAGAGTGCGTCACAACAGTTGTATTTATATCCTGATAAGCCAAAAGAGAGGGCGCTGCGCGCCCTCTCTCTCATACGAAAGAAAAATGGTTACATTATGTGATTGAAAAAAAGTTGATTAATTTTCTATTCAGGTTCCGCGATATTGGTTGCGCGCTCGGAAAGGAGTTCCGCAGCCAGGGTGAGTGGTTGTTGACAGCGTGTTGTCTATGACATCCGTGTTCATCAACCTATTCAAATAATACAAACTACGACCAACGGATTTGCTACATTGTCAGCAAATGATTTCGGATGACAAAAGTAGCAGTGTATGTTTGATAACGTCACAGGAGATGAACACTATACGATTGCAGGCTACTGGGTTCCGTCGATGACAGTCCCTTACTGGGTACTGTACATGTACTCGTTTGTCGATTCGCAGGCAGCTGCCGTCCTCAACAGAGTGGGATTCGAGGTCAAGTTCGACAACAGCAAGGTGGGCGGGGAGGGTGGAAGTGAGAGGGGGAGAAAGTGGAAGTGAGCGAGCGAGCGAGCGAGAGAGAGAGAGAGAGAGAGAGAGAGAGAGAGAGAGAGAGAGTGAGAGAGAGAGAGGGAGAGAGAGGGAGAGAGAGAGAAAGAGAGAGAGAGAGAATTCTGGCTTCAGGCACGCAAGCTGCTCGGCATGGAGTTCCGCGACATTGATACGAGCA